>OX459022.1:6888440-7218440 GCA_949774965.1 Diarsia brunnea
TTTCTCCCTTCTGATATAACAGGTGTAATGTTTTAAATTCTTAAAATTTTTTTTACAAATTTTTTTAATACTAATAAAAGGATGTGGCTATGATGTAATAAGTAGATCAATTTACCCAAAACAAGATGGATAGGTAGACTATTACTCCTACGCAAAAAGTCATTTAAATTAGCTTATCTTTTTTATTAGAACGTTATTAAATTTCGACAACCATTTTGGTCATTTTGGCATTTTTGATAGTTTACAATATCGTTTAGTTATTTATTATCTGTGGTTATAAATCCAAAAATTTTTAAAAAAACATTATGATTTATTCCAGGAACCATAGAGAGCCTACGACCATTTTAGTTGTCATTACCCGTGATTGAAGTAATTGTTAACGCTTCTACAGGGTTTTATATAATTGCCAGCGGAACTCTGCAGATCTACGTAGAGGTTAAATTGATTAAAAAAAAATATCTGCCGCAGGTAATGTTTACAAAATAGTATCGCATTTAGAAAACCTTTTTTTTTTGCAAAAAAATAAATCGACTTCAAATAAAAAACAAAAAAAAGTTTTTAATCGTCAGTTATTACAAATAATCAAAATAGTCAGCTCTGACAGAAAATTACTTGAGTACATTAACATGTTTCGGAAAAGGCTAGGCAGATGTTAAATGACAGTTAAAGGAATCCTCCTGGATAAGATAAACCCCACTTCAACTCATCTGCTTAGAATCTAAGGACTGATTGCAAGATAAAAAAAAGTTATAACAAAGTGGATCGTTAACAACCGAGACGTTAATTTTTAAATAAAGTGCAGTACCATAAAATATATTATCTTAATTGGAAGTGTGTCTGAATAATTATCAGTACAGGCCACACACGAAGAGATAAAGAAAGTGGAAGGTACTTTTTATCTGTGGAATAGGGTAGTTAACTAAAAAAATCTAATTAGTCCGTCAGATAGATTTCCAAAAGATATTGGACACGTATTTTTTCTTTTTTCACGTAAACAAACAATGAAGACAGTGCTTTGAAAACTCGTGTCACGTCATATTCTAAGATAATATATTAGTATGACATTTTTTACCGGTGAGTGACGTCACGACCGCGACCCCCACTCAAATCTTTGACGCGTTTTATCATCGTCAATTTTTATTAATTTGATAAAACAAAAAATACGTATCCAATATTTATCGATAATCTAACAGATTGACTAATTAGAAAAAAATCATGTTTCTTTTAGTCAGTAAACATCCCTATTGTAGTCAAATTACGATCTGTTGAAAAAGCATTTTATAAATTATCTGTACCTACATCCGTTACACACACCGTTTAAGATGTTGGTGGTGGCTGTCAATTGTAGATATTTGACAGTCGTAACAGGCAGACAGTGGTCCGAAAGCTTAATACTAACTAAATTGTGGAGATCAGTTATGCAGTCACCCCATGTAAATTACTGGTATTCAGCTGCATCCTGTTAGACTGGATGACCAAAATATGATGGATGCACTGTTTGGAGGATGATATGACTAAAACTTTTTGACAAAAAATAAAACCGACTTCAAGCTGATTTTTCTTCTAAAGTTTATTTTTCACTTTTTTTGTATTTTGTTTTTTGTTGAAGTCGGTTTTATTTTTTGTTAAAAAGTTTTTAAGCTATTGCATAGCTTCTATCGCGGGCCTTGAGCGTGGGGACCGAATCCAGAAAATCCGTAACGAAAATAAAAACCTAACAAATTGACACTTGACAATTTCTTGAAATCAAAAATTGTGAGTTGCCTGTATTTCAAACGGCCTGTATTATTCAGTCAAAAACTTCCTCAAAGAATTTCTGTGAGCGTGTTAATTAATTTTATAAGCGTAAGATAAGATACTATTAATAGAAATTATCAATAAATTACATTATTTGAGCTAACATATATTAATAAAAATAAATTAAATTATATAAATCAAATGTAACCTTTTTTTTTTTTATGTATGTAACCTTCATAGCTCTAACCACAAGAAAAACTATGACACAAAATAAAAGAAAAAGTAAATGACATCTTGACAACTGACGTAATGTCAGATGAAAAGTAAACATTGAAAAATTATTAGATTTAATATTTTAAAACAGCAAAATCAAAGTTTTCGATTCGATTTATTAATCGAATAAGATCGATTAAAAGGCTGCCAACAAAAATAGTTGTCGCCAAGGCGCGACATGAGACGTAAAAGGACATTTTATAAAAGATGAGGATGATTAGTAAAAGTGTAAGTATAAATCTGAGGTATAAATACTATATTTAAATACTGCATTAATAAAATAAATAAATAATTATAATTGCATAAGTTAATAAAAAATGCTATGCAATAGCTTTACCGCGGCAGTCTCCGAGTGCCACACGTCTTTTTTTTTTCACTTTTTAGTGTTTCTCCGAAGTTCTTCATCAGATCTTAACCAAATTGAAATGGGACCACTCTGAGAACTCTTCCAAGAACTACCCAAATCGCTTCAAGTTAGCTTAGACAATTTGAAGAGTTCTCCAGGATCCCATCATCAGATCCTGACTTGATAATCATAGGATAACCTGGGAATTAAAAAAAAATCTTTCAAACAAGAAAATAATAATACAAATCGGTCCAACCATCTTCGAGTAATCGGGGAACATACATAAAAAAAAGATCCGACGAATTGAGAACCTCCTCGTTTTTGACGTCGCGCGTCGGTTAAATAAGAGGTGACTGCTGAGATGATGAGTAATAGAAACGTACCGAAGAAAAAGACACGCTGCACCGACAGCAAATATTTTGGAATAAGGGCAGGATTCTGGGGCTGCGGGTTGTTCGCAAGAGATACCGCGGCCTCGACATGAAGGGCTAAGAAGGAACATGGGTGGTTTTTAGTCAGTACAAGTCTGACACTCCGTTTCGCTCTGCCCAAGAGCGGGAGGGGTAATTTGATGATTTTTCCACCCACCCAAAAAAAAAGGGCAGGATTTGATTATGTCAGTATTGTTTAAATAAGCAGGATATAAAAGACGTCTCTAAAAAGAAAGGACCTCAAACCGGTTGCCTCCTTTTTTTATGAGAATTGGTCCTTTAGTACGCGAAAATAAATATAACTGTTGATTTAACTGATAAAATCCTTACGCATTCATACATGGCATTTCTCATTCATTGACGTCAAGATTTTAATGAGATAAATATTTTGGGTTTATGTTTATTTTGGGTGAGGAGCTCGTGGCTTAATAAGAACTGCCACTCGGGTCGATCTTTAGGTAAAGCTGTGCTTGACTAGGTCGGTCTGTGGATGGGTGACCGCCCGACATACCGAGTTTCCTCCTTGTTTCGGAAAGCACGTTAAGCTGTTGGTCCCGGCTGCCATATATAGATCTTTGGCAGTCGTTACAGGTAGTCAGTGACCTGAAATTCTGACATCCAGTCTTACCATAGAGTATCGTATTACCTTGTATTAACTGGGTTGTGGAGGTCAGATAGGCAGTCGCTCCATGTAAAATACTGGTACTCAGCTGCATCCGGTTAGACTGGAAGCCGACCCCAACATAGTTGGGGAAAGGCTAGGCAGATGATGATGTTTATTTTGGGTTTGTTACTTTGGCAATACATTATATTTTTTGGTGTACATTATGTAAACCTCTGCCTAACCTTTAGAGGATTACTGTCGTGATATTATGTTATGTATTATTTTTGATGTTCCGAGTATGAGTTTTTGTTGGTTAGGGTTTGTTAATTGTTTTATTTTTATCAGGAGCTCGTGGCTAAATAATAGCAGCAAGATTGATTCAAGCGAATCAATCTTCCGGTTAAATTGCAGTTGGCTAGGAAGATCTGTGAGTATGTGATTACGTCCATAAATAATGACTCTCACTCAGACCCAGTCTGTCCCTTTGCTGCCGTCTCCAGCGACGCCCTGAACCGAAGCTCTAACATCACAGGGGTTCACAAAGCTCGATGTCGCTTACTGCGGTACTCAGAGATATTTAATGATTACTTAAGCCATCACTTAGTAACGATTTGACGTAATTTTGTATGACAAAACTGTCAAACTAAGTGATGGCATAACGTCGTTGATAGTTCAATTCCGCGTAACTAACATTGTCGAAAACCGCGAATTCTCACACCACTTCCCCTCTTATTCTTTATATTAAGGGTCAGGTAATACTGGGCACAGACTGTACTTTCGCGGTTTTCGACAATGTTAGTTACGCGGAATTGAACTAAGTAATCATTAAAGCTCTCTGTGTGCGGCAGTTAGTAATTTTTTTTTTGCCCCTGGCTGAAGTAGGCCTTACATTCATGACATCTACAGGATGGTCCGGTTAAGCAGAAGCCAGCCTCTAGGTTAATCAGCAAGATCATTATCATTCTCATTTGGGGTCGGCGCAGCATGTCTGTTCCCCAGCGCGATGTTATTAAAAAAAAACGGTGAAGGAAAACATCACGAAGAATGTCAAATATTAGAAGCTGATTGCAATAGTTCCTCTCCGCTCCGCTCATCTCTGTGGAAACTAAGCTTAAACTACGCGCATAACTTCAATCTCTATATGGTACTTCTGTGTTCCTCCTAGTCGTAAGTTTTAACGCACTACGAACAAAACTGGTAGCTAAATGTCGGGTTGAGACGTCGCAAAACATTGCAGGCTATAAACTACCAAAGAACATTTCAATAAACATTCAACCTAATGCTCATACGCCAAAGTGCTATTTTGATCAAAAACATCCCGACGCTTGTGTCGTTTCAGAAATCGTATGCACGCTTGGCGGCCACGCGAACGCTTGGGTATCCTAAAAGCTGTTTTGGATTTTATTCCTTGGAAGTAAGTGCCAATTTGGGGTGAAAGGAAAACTGTGTATACAACGTTCTATGTCAGGATAATGTTTGCCACGCGTAAAGTACTTGCGGGGGACTCAACTGGTTTTTCTTTTTATGTATTTTCACATTTTTTTCGCGTCTCAGACGTTGGGAATATTTATTTTAATGCTATTGTTCAAAAATGGCAATATTTTATATTTGTGTGTTTGAATTTAAAATATGATCTTTTCATGGACTTTGGTAATATTTTTTACTTTGTGTCAAAATAAATAAGAAATCTTGACTTACAAGTCTTTATGTTGTAATCATTATGAGACATTCTGTTGATAGCTTCATAAAAAATAATACCTTATATTTTTGTCAAAGTAGACATGTGATTTAATTTCAAGAGTCAAACATGCGGCGAAAATTAAAATGTTCTCCAGTTGGAACACCGGTAAAATTAAACAGGTATAATACTAAAATTAAATCAAGGATTGTAATGTAAGGTCTTCTTTATTTTTGCACGGAACCCAAATCATTTTTCTAAAATAAAAGTAGCCGAAGTTACTCCTTTATTTATTTTTTGGGGGTGTGGGAAATCATCAAAAAACCACTCCCGCTCTTGGGCAGAGCGGAGAGTCACACTCCCTGTGTCAGACTTCTACTTACTGAAAACCACCCATGTTCCTTCTTAGCCCTTGTGCCAAGGCCGCGGTATCTCTTTCGAACAACCTGCAGCCCCGACGGGCGTCGGCCCTTCCATGTTGCTGACATCTCTTTGAGGCTTCGTGGAACACGAACGCGCCGTCGACACGGCCTGTCGTCGTCATAAGACGGACGGAGACGGAGTGAGCTAGCCCATTACCCATTCCTGTCGAAGTTACTCCTTCCGGCTAGTAAGTAAGTTTTTCAAGTTAGCTGAGCAGACGTAAACACACACAGATCAGGATGTCCCGAACTTATAAAATCTTGTCCCATTGGCACGAGAGAATGAAAGAGAAACGAACATATTTATTTACTTTTATCATACAATATCTCCAACACAGCACGTCGTTATTACTCCTAATTGACCGCAACTATCATTAAATTACCCAAATAACCCAATACACTGCCATGACTTACCATTTCATTTAACCCTCGATACCATAAAAGTTCTTTAAAAGAGCCATACTTGTCTTTAAATCCCCAGTAAATTCTCCAGCATCCATAAAATACGACGATCTTATTAACCTGTGGTGAAGTCTATGCAAGATGCAAGTCCATTTGGAGCCACGTCAATGGTAGCCAGGCAACGAGGCGTCACAAGTATGTAACTTAACAAAATAAAGGTAACTGCATCCGGCCACTATACAGGGACATGTGGAGAAGGTTCAGTTTTATGACTTATACCAGGATGGATGGACTCTGTAAAGGATGATATTGCAAGCAAAGGAGGTTTTTTTGGAGATTACTAGTTAGTAATAGAGAATTATGGAAGAAGTCGTCATGCTGCACCTACTCCATATAAATTAGGATAAGGGCAAGAGAATGATGATGACTTTTATAAGATGTTAACCGTAGATATGTAAACAGATTCTTTGCGACGCTATCAACCAAACATTCTGAACATTAAACTAATTAACCCTACGCAGAAACTATTACCGTGAAATGTTTTTTTTATGGGATAGAAAAACACAGTCATTTGTATTGAATAGCAAAAAGTACAACCTCAAATGCTACTACAATAAAAAAATGAGGGATAGTAGAACCTGCGGGGCTGCGGGTTGTTCTAAAGAGATACCGCGGTCTCGGACACAAAGAAGGAACATGGGTGGTTTTCAGGCAGTATTCTGACTGACCGCTTCGCCCAGAGCGGGAGGAGTCATTTGATGGTTTCCCAAACTCCAAAAAAAAGGGGTCGTTAGAACTTTGACCTCCATTTTCTCCGTAACTGGAAGGAGAACAAGTACCCATTAAATTGAATGGAGTGCTTTATATCCTTTGCAACTCATTATATTTTAAACGACTTTATAATTATATAGTCTTATAGAATATTATGGTTTAAACATGTAAAAAGCCAATATCCCAGTCTATAACTTCAACGAGTATGTGTACGAAAAAAATATTAAATTAGTTATGATCGCGTGTGAGAAAAAATGCGCGGCATTTGGCGCCCGATTCGATTATTTGATAATATTCTCCGATGTTAGTAAGCCATGAAACTCGATAAAATGCTATAACGTACGTAAATATCGTTCCGGAATATTGTTTCAAATTGATGTTGTTATCATTATTTCATTTTCAATTTACGGCAATTATTGTTTTTGAAGTAAGTTGATTGCGGGTAATATTCTCTTGGGATGTGAGTGGGGGCTTAATTCAATATTATTTTTTTATATACGGATAATGCATTGATAGAAAATGAAGAAAAACTGAATTGGCAAATTACTCGTACTTATCAATGAAACTTATGATTTGTGGGGGAAAACTTCAAAAGGTGACCAGTTTTTGAGGATAAGACCGCACTAAAACTACCCCGGTGGTCACTATCTGCATAGGAGGAGGCACCGTTTTATCCTAATCCTAAAAATAACCTGTCTGTGCAACGCCTGTGAAATTTAGATACCTACGCACATTGAGTCTTAATAATATCTACGAAGACTTTTCCTATCATTTTGACTAATAGAAAATCACCCTAAAGTTATGAAATAAAAAAAAAACACTTCGTATATAGGGTGTAAAAGTACCCTTAACGCAAATGAAGGGCATTTGTTTTCCCCACCACTGCAATCATTTTTTTGCTCTAGACCATACCAGGGAACCTCCTAGTTACGGAGATATTGGGGGTCAAAGTTCCAAATTTTTCACAGCTGTTTTTGTAAATATGTACTCGTTTTTCAGGTTATTACTTTACTTAAATTACCTCCATGACCCGTTTACTAATCAAAACATCTACTAGCACAATGTTTAAAGAGTGCTACTTTGAGTTTTACCCTAAAATGTGATTTTGGACCCCAAAAAAAAAAACATTTCCCAACAAAAATTTTTGCGTAGGGATACTTAGTTTGATGTACAGTGTTAACGCCTAGCATGTGTGCGCACTGACATATCACGCACACACGCAAACGACGTAGACTCAACAGACGCGCGCGAGCTGCGCTACCCCGCCGCGGGGCGCCGCGCGCGCCACTCGTCAAAAGACCGCGTCGGAGTCACCATACGCTCATTTTTAATTCATAATTTCATATTGTAAGCGTTAATAAACGTGCTAAAATCAACTTATTCGCATCATTCTTCCACCCTGACCAATATCCACAAAAAGCAAAGTACCGGCGTTCACAATTTTGGTCCTACGAGCCTGGATAATATCAACCACACCCAGCAACAAGAACAAAGGAAATACTGCGCTGCGTGGATGGCGGCCATTAGGAAGATTCCAACGGGTTCAAGATTTCAAGTTTCAACGAGTCGAGTCATACCTCATCATACAACATGATATTTCTACAAGGAATCTCATCATTGGAGAACAATTACGTGGACATCGAGCTATAGATAAAATACCTATTTGGAGCTGGGAGAAGCCGAGACAAAGAGGACTACCTACATCTACAAGGAAGGTCACACGTGAGTCCTAAGGGAAGCTTAACTGTGAGTTCGTTCCAATTTGTCTAATTGCCCCGTAAATCTGTTAATTACCGCCACAATTCTTTCAATTTTTGAGCCTTGAATCATTTCACAAATCCCTCATTTTGTGAGCCCTTTATCATAGTCACAAATCCTTCATTTTGTGATTCTTGTACCAATTCTTATGAAAACAATCACTAATCCTTTATTTAGTGATAAATTAATCATTGAATATTCACAAATCCTTCATTTTGTGAACCATTTCGTAGGTAAGTTAAAGATCCGTTATTCTTTAACAAGCCACTTATTATTGCATTACGCAATAAACATCCCGTTGCTCTTATTATACCCATTACTCATATATTACGCTCAGTAAAATCTCACTTATTGTACCTACATGTAAACTTATTTCGTAATAAAATAAAACTGAAGCGTTTATTCGTAACCTAACGTCAGTTTCATTTCAGAGGTTCTAGGCATTTCAGATTCCATTGGTGTGTACGAGAACTGTATAATATCGCTTAAGTAATTAACCATTGCTATTTCGCATGTTCTAGTGCATTCGATTGACCGCTGCCTGTCGCCTGCGCTGAGAACGGGTTCGGGTCGGACCAGCGAGCTGTGCGCTGTTGCTCGCTTGCTGCTTGCGCACCACCCGCTCCTTGATTGATGCACATTTTACGCGTACCCTCACTCTGCTTAACATAATAATCATTTAAGTAATCGTTCCATTTCTTATCTAAAAATTAACTGTATTGCATTTTTGTTTGTGATTCTTTCTAGCAACTCATTTCATCGCATTGTTTGGTGTAATATACATACAATCTATTCTCATTTTGGCTTAGACTTAGCTTTCATTGTCATAAATAGTCGCCTTTGGACATTAACTTCAATTCTTACTTAAAAATATCCTTATACCTACTTCACCATGGAAGATAAAACTTTAATTAAAAGGCGTGCATCATGCAAAGCTAAGCTTACAATATTCGAAAATTATTTGCTAACGGTTGAGAGTTGTGACAACTTAAGTAAATTACAGATAAATGAATTAAACATCCGTTTATCAAAAATTGAAGAAATCTATACCGAGTTTGATTCAATTCAGTGTGATATAGAAAATTGTATGGATATTCCAGATGAGCAGTACAAGGAACGCGAGGCTTTCGAGAACAAGTACTTCGGGACGATCGCTCGTGCTCGTGGTCTGCTGGCTCCAGCCGGCCCTGCGGGCAGCGACAGGTCCGTGACGGGTTCTTGTTGTACTGCGCAGGAAGGTGGGCCAAAACTTGCACTTCCTACTATTCATTTGCCTAGTTTTTCGGGTCAGTATCATGACTGGTTGGAATTCCGTGACACGTTTAGCAGTCTCATTCACTCGGACAAGTCAATTCCCAATATTAATAAATTTCATTATTTACGGGCTGCATTGAAAGACAGTGCCGCTGTAGTTATTCAGTCTTTAGATTTCTCAAGTAGTAATTATGAAGTAGCTTGGGAACTACTCTGTGACCGCTATAATAATGAAAAGTCATTGGTCAATAATCACTCTCAAGCCATTATTAATTTGGAACCGTTGGCAAAAGAATCACCTAAAGCATTACATAACTTAATCGATACAGTCAATAGGAACCTCAGAGCACTCAAAACACTTAACCTCCCTACTGAACACTGGGATGTACTATTAATTCAAATCCTGACAAACAAGCTTGACATAGTCACTAGCAGTAAGTGGGAATCTTATCGTAATAAGGTGAAAGAGTTCCCTACACTTAAAATGTTTAATAACTTTCTAAAAGATCGTGCTGACTTTTTGGAAACAATGGAGAATACTCATAAAAAACGTAGGTCAAGTGATCCTACACATGTTCGTCAAAAAACATTTGTGGGCAACTCAGAAACTCAACCCGCTCGCAGGTACCTTTGTCCACATTGCAAAGGTAATCATGCTCTTTATGTTTGTCAAAAATTTAAATCATTACCCTTAGCAACCAGGGTTGAAAAGGCTAAGGCACTTAAATTATGTTTAAATTGTTTACGTCAAAGTCATGCTGACAATGAATGCAGGTTAGGGCCATGTCGCTTGTGCGGCCTGCGGTGCAACAGCTTATTACACGAGCATGGAGCTCCTGCACTGTCTGCGCCTGTACCTTCAACAAATAATGTCATGTTACACTCTTTGCCACAGCCTGAGGGTCAAGGACAACCTCCCAGTCCTCCTCAGGACATTGCTTTGTCAGCCACTCAAAACAACTGTGTTCTACTATCCACGGCCTTAGTCCATGTGACAGACAATCATGGTATATGCCATAAAGTGCGTGCCATACTTGACAGTGGAAGTACCTCCAGTTTTATAACTGAAAGCCTACGTGCCAAACTTAACTTACCTACATTTTCCACTTCAACCGTAGTTGAAGGGTTAAATTCTCAAATATCTTGCTTGTCAAAGCGTTGTGACGTACTCATATCGTCATTATTTAATAATTATAGCGAGAGCATCTACTGTTATGTCGTTCCGCGCATCACTCAGTTATTGCCAACTACAAAAGTTGACCATACAACACTAAATATACCGCCTCACATAACGTTGGCGGACCCCAAATTCCACATACCTGCTCCAGTCGATATGCTACTTGGCGCTGATATTTTCTGGACCATACTAGGTTCCCAAAACATATCATTGGGTAAAAATAAACCAACACTTAATAAATCTAAACTGGGTTACTTAATCTCCGGCCCAGTGCCTACACAACATACCAAATTCATTAATACAGTCCACTGCAATCATATTACCTTACAAAACAACGACGATCAATTACATAATAAATTATCTCAATTCTTTGAACTAGAAACAGTAGCTACACGTAAACAAATATCTAGAGAAGAGCTTGAATGTGAACAAAGTTTTATAAACAATACCACTCGGTTGCCTGATGGGCGATTCGAAGTGACGATTCCATTAAAGGATGCGCCTGATAAGCTGGGCGACTCTTATGAACAAGCCTTGTCCAGGTTCCTATCCTTAGAACGCAGATTCAAACGCAAACCACATTTCAAAGAGCCTGACTTACCAGAGTTCAAGGTTAAATGCAACTTGACTGCTGACTGTACCGATTATGTTACTTATTACTCTGCCTTCATAAAGAGTTCCTCTAATTTTAGTAAATTACAACGTGTAATTGTATATGTGCATCGGTTCATTCACAATTGTTTACACCCACAACACAAACGTACTGGGTTCATAAAAATCTATGAATTAAATTCATCATTAATTTCACTGTGCAGATTTGTACAACTTGAAATGTTCAACTCAGAATACAACTTATTAAAAAACAATAAACAATTATCAGTTAAAAATAAACTACTTCAATTAAATCCATTTTATAATGAAAATTACACATTATTACGAGTAGGTGGTCGCCTTAAAAATTCATTTTATGATTTTGACACAAAACACCCCATCCTACTTGATTCACGGCATCATTTGGCCACATTAATATTTAGGCATTATCATTTAATTTTATTGCATGCGCCTCCGCAATTATTACTTTTTACACTTCGTCATAAATTCTGGTTTATTAATGGTCGAAACCTTGCCAGACAGATAGTTAAAAAATGCATTAAATGTTGTCGCTTTGCAGGAAAAAGCATTCAACCGATCATGGGCAACCTTCCTTCCAGTCGCCTGTATACAGAGTATGTGTTTGCCAACACAGCGGTCGACTATGGTCCCGTCATGATACTGAACCGAAAGGGCAGAGGAGGCACACTCATAAAGTCCTATCTATGTATATTCGTTTGTCTTGCCATTAAAGCAGTACATATAGAACTTGTCACTGACTTGAGCAGCACAACATTTTTAGCTGCATTAGACCGGTTCGTTGCCCGTAGAGGACGACCACGAACCATTTACTCTGATAATGGTACTTGTTTTGTCGGCGCATGTAATGAGTTGGCTAGATTTTTAAAGTCAAATTCTAACGAAATAAGCTCTCAAGCGTCTAATTCGCAAATCAACTTCAATTTTCACCAGCGTATAGTCCACATTTTAACGGATTAGCAGAGGGTTCCGTAAAATCTGTAAAATATCATTTAAAGAGGGTTTTAGGTTTAGCTGACTTAACTTATGAAGAGATGAATACAGTTCTTGTACAGATCGAGGGTGTTCTGAATTCTAGGCCTCTCACTCCTTTATCATCAGACCCTTCTGATCTCACGGCGCTTACCCCATCACATTTCTTAATTGGACGACCACTTACAGCTTTGCCTTCTCCTCAGGACACTGACCCTGCGGCGATACCTTCTCTCTCACGATACATGAGAGTCCAACAACTGAAAGCCCATTTCTGGAAACGTTATTATATAGAATATATTACAGAACTCCAGAAACGACAGAAATGGCGCAAACAAGGAGATCAACTCCGGCTTGGAGAAATGGTGCTGGTGAAAGATGACCGGCTGCCTCCCACCCGGTGGCTGCTGGGGCGCATAGTGCGCCTGTACCCCGGCTCCGACGGCGTGACCCGCGTGGCCGACGTGCTCACCACTTCGGGGACTCTTCGACGAGCCTTCAACCGATTGTGCCCGCTACCAGTCATGGACCAGAACTGCGTTCCTGGGGCGGCAACATGTTAACGCCTAGCATGTGTGCGCACTGACATATCACGCACACACGCAAACGACGTAGACTCAACAGACGCGCGCGAGCTGCGCTACCCCGCCGCGGGGCGCCGCGCGCGCCACTCGTCAAAAGACCGCGTCGGAGTCACCATACGCTCATTTTTAATTCATAATTTCATATTGTAAGCGTTAATAAACGTGCTAAAATCAACTTATTCGCATCATTCTTCCACCCTGACCAATATCCACAAAAAGCAAAGTACCGGCGTTCACATACAGAATGCTTGGTTAACGGCTGTGTGATGGGTTGATTTACACCCTGTATAACTAAAAGAATTTTACTGAAGATTGAAGGGAATGTGCCTTTTCTAAATTAAACATTGAAAATTCTTATACAAACTTCACCTTCTGCCGCAAACTCTGTACATTGTACAGGCGCCGTTCGCGACAGGTGTATAGAGCGGATGTGTGACCGGTCGCAGCCTCAGCAGCCAGTTTGTACTCGCTTGGACGCCATCTCGCTCTGCCACTAGACCAGTATCTCGGCGACCACGTATCGGTTTTATAATTTGATTATAAATTATTTTGGTCTGTTTGGTACGGAGATACGAGTACGTTGTGGATTTTATTTTTTATATTTTCATTTATTTTTCGGGAATAAGGCCGTTAACAGATAATTAATTTCTATGAAATCTAAATACACGAAATTATAAATGCTAATACCAATAATGGTTGTTTTGTTTTTATTTTATGTTTGAGATGAGATACTGAACCCAATTTCCTTGGCCGCTGGACTGCAACACGATTAGAAAATTAATCTAAAACGTATAAAAATACATAAACTAAATTGGCACTCACAGTAATTTTGTATAATGTAGTCAATCACGTCGATCAATCGTTTAATTTGTCTTACCATAAATCAAATTATTCAATAAATATGTCAAAACTTGTAAATTGAATTATCCTACAAAAGCTAATACAACATAAATTATACTTGCTTTAACATAAATAAGTGCGTGTCATAAAACCTAGTTAATATCCTTGCTATTTTAAAACCCTGTAATTTCCAGTTGGCAGTAATGAATGCTTAATAATACACTTTTTTTCTTTTTTTGGGGCGTGTGAAATCATCAAATAACCCCCCCCCCCCCTCCCGCTCTTGGGCAGAGCGAAAGGGAGTGTCAGACTTCTACTGACTAAAAACCACCCATGTTCCTTTTTAGCCCTTCATGTCGAGGCCGCGGTATCTCTTGCGAACAACCCGCAGCCCCGTTCCACGTTGCTGACATCTCTTTGAGGCGCGTGTGGAACACGAACGCGCCGTCGACACGGCCTGTCGTCGTCATAAGACGGACGGACGGCGAGCTAGCCCATCACTCACCGTCCATAGGCCCGCGTCTACGGTGGCCGGAAGCCATCACGTGACCCCGGACGCCCGGAGCGCCTCCCGCGGCGGCTGGGACGAAAGGTTCTCTCCCTCTCACGTTCCGCCACCTCCTTCGCTAGCATCACTGCTTCGCAGAAGGAGGCGACGGCGTCCCATTCCTCCTCGCCCCGGTCCATGGCTTGCACCAGGGCCGGACGCGAGAGGTCGCCGCCGCCGATCGCATTTAAATCACTACATCACTACATTATTATAAAGCAAAGTCCACCGCCGCGTCTATCTGTTCGCGATAAACTCAAAACTACTGCACCGATTTTCATGCTGTTTTCACCAATGGATAGAGTGGTTTTCGAGGAAGGTTTTAATTTATAATTTGACCCGAAATTCACGCGGGCGAAGTCGCGGGCATCAGCTAGTATAATAATAATTCCCGCTATATTTCCCCTTAAACCTTATGTTTCCGGCTTAAAAAGCCGTAAAAACAACTTTAAAAATTTCGAAACCGATAAAAAGTAATTTTACACAGTTTACAACTTTATTGCTTTCCAACAATACGTGGATACCTTCCCTTTTTCAACCGCAAAAAGATCTCGTAAATAATGTTTTATATTTTTTTATGTTAGTATATTTTTATATGGGTTGTATATTTCCCGAAATGGTTTGCGGTAAATCATTTATATGGCCAGTAAATGTCCAAGGTTTCCTTAAAACTATCTGTGACGGTATCGTAAAGAAATGTAGGGTTAGCGGTACCCTTTGAGAAGTGGAAATTAAGTTTTTTGTAACATCTTAACGTTTCTGGGGCAGTGGGTTTAAAGTATTGACGAGCTATCAATTTCTGTCAAACATAAGAAGAATATTTGGATTTACAATCTTCAATACAATTGTGGCTCTTGCAACATTGGATGTAATAATTGTGTATAATTACCCTCTCAGTCACACACACACTCACAAACCCATATCCCATCCACACACACACTTTTGATGTAATGTAGGTACTACTAAAAAAAAAAAATGATTTTGTTTGTCACTTATGGCTTAGAACTTCATAGTTCACTTAGGTACTAAAAACCATAATTATTTTAATGTTAAAGCAAGAGAAAATCAAATCATGTTTTATTGCTGTAGTTTACTCTCATAATCATCATTGCAAATTTCTCTATCTCTGCATTTCGCATGTTGTCCTGAATAATGTATTTCGCTCCTGTCTCCATTATAGTGATGAAACCCTTTTATCCGCATTTATAAACTGTTAAGATTTAAAATTACAAAGTGAAATGGACTCCTATAAATCTTGAATTTACTGTCTTTTAGTTTTCACTTTTGCATCTCTCCGTATGTAATAAAATTTACATTTTTCAACAATAAAATGTGACTGATTCATTCATGGACAGATTTGAGACGTCAACATAAAGATTTGTGGTTATTTCATTCATAAATGTTTTACAAAAACTTGTAGAAAAAAATGTATGTGAATGGTGAATGAATTGAATATTATAAAAGAACAAGATTTAATATGATGTTACAAAGAGGATGGGTCAATCACATAAAATGCAATAAATCAACTCGTAAAAGACGAAGTTTAAAGAACGGATGCCATTATTTTGGGACGTTTAGAAATATTTATGAAAGACGACGGTTTGAAGAAGACGCTTTAAGATGCACAGACTACTTAATATATAGGCGACCATAGGTACATAACGGAACAAAATATACTTATGCGTGAAAAAGAGCATGAATGTTGACGTTTATTTGCAGTGTTTCTGTACTCAATCTCTTTTAAAGAAAAAGCTTTATTTCTTCTGCTTTTCTGTGTGTCCTATTAACGTTACTGCGCATTCTAATAAGAACACGATCTTTGTCAAAGCACAATAAATAAAAGCCTTTGCAACACGCCGGGAAAAACTATAGCCCAAAGAAAAACTGTCAAATTGCACGTCTCTGGTTTTACTTCATTCAAAGTAAAAACCTCATTTACTAGCCTGTCTGTTTCGACATTCGTTAGCAGAAAGTGTGAAGTCTTTTGTACGTTTCCCAAGTATTTATGTGCAAAAAGTAATTATGTAGGTACTATTATAATAACACAGACCTCGTTACGTGGATTTCTATTTTTTTTTTGTTATACCGTTACTTTTTAAATGTTTGTTGACAAAAACTTTGTTAGTCGAACGGACATTGTCAATTATGGTACGGGAGATAATTATGATGACGGTAAAAAGTTAGTTGGAGCTTAGTATGAAGTTGCTTGGACTGTGTTTGGCAAATTGCTTTGAGTATACGGTTTGCACACTACCGTGCCAGTCCATGGTAACCTAGTGTTGGAAAAAAAAAATGGAGATTAAATCAAATTGAGCTAAGTATGGTGTGCCTCGACCCCAAGTGTGTTGTAACGTCATCATCATACCAACTAAAGCCAACGGTAAAATATCCAAAAATATTATTGTATTTGGTCTTTGCAGTCTTCATCATTCTCCTGCACTTATCGTAATTTATTTGGGGTCCGCGCAGCATGTCTTTTTCTTCCAAACTTCTCTATTATTCATCATCTCAGCAGTCACCTCTTTTTTAGACATAATAATATCATCCTTCACACAGTTCATCAATCGTTTCTTTGGTTCCACTCTAATAGCCTTTTTTTTTGGTGTTTGGGTAATCATCAAATAACCCCTCCCGCTCTGGGCAGAGCGAAAGGGAGTGTCAAACTTCTACTGACTAAAAACCACTCATGTTCCTTCTTAGCCCTTGTGCCGAGGCCGTGGTATCTCTTTCGAACAACCCGCAATCCCGACGGAGCGCAATCTCCCCTCTTAAGCAAAATTCTTAATATCTTGTTTGAGCCCATTCTATACTATTTTAAAAGGTATTATAGAAGAAATCGGTTGTAACAACATTCATATTAATCTGCATTTTACAATAATATGTGACCCCATAAAACTATGTGGTGGGCGAAATTGATTTATTAGCAATAAATTATGAGTGTCTGTCTGTTTGATAGTCATTTTAAGTTTTAAAAACAATTTATCATTGTATTAATGTCCTAAAATTATAATATTAAAGTGTAAAGTTTTATTTTGTACATGTTTAGCGCAGGTTAAAGATTTGCATAAGACATTAGATTCGTCATGGGTTTAAAATGCATGCAAAGTTTATTTTCGGATTGGTTAAGTGTGAACTGAAGTTGGATGTTCCGTACAATTTAATACCCGAAGGGTTAGGTGTAACCCATAAGAACATCCACATTTCGCCAGTTATGTTTAAGTCCCATGTAACAGGGAGCGAACCTATAGCCATCAACCGGGCATAAATCCAGGCTGCTACTGAGTAATACATGAGTAGTACAAGGAATCAAAAACCAACAAACGAAGATTGTGGTCTTGAAGTACGGCCAAATCTGCCAAATATCGTTTATGAATGTTCAGCAATAATGGATTACGAACTGTCACAAAGCATGTTTTTGTTTAACCACACGACTATCGGTAATCTCTAGAAATCAAGCTATTTTCCGGAAGCCAATTTACACCTATTCCGATCAATTACCATTTATTTCATTCCAATAATGTCCATTGACTATTTTCCATGCTTTCAATCACAAGAAAAAAGCACCATAAAATTATACGACCAATCAGGTGTACCTAATTCCCATCAACCACCATTGACCAAGTATTGGACAAAGCCAATTTGTGACCAACATTTGTGGTGACTAGCCTAATTATTTTTACCTTATAGGGTGCGAAGTACTTGCATTAAAATGCCTTGTAATGAGGTTTAATAGAAAGTGCCGAAGTAGGCGCTAGAAAGTACCTATAACAACTTCGGTTTATAGGACAACTATGTACCGTCACTAGCACTAATATGTACAAGTTCGAAAGTGATTTTCTCGTGAAACAACGATAACAGCTTTGAGGTATGACCTACGTTACGATAAAATGGTTTCCAAAATATTTGTTTCGTTACGTTACATGAAAATGAAATCAATACTGTACACGCAAAATGCTTATGAACTTTGGTAAGTGCATTATACACTTATCAAAGTGCTAGTGCTAGTATATTGATGCTGCTGACTGTACGTAGGTAAGTGCATTCAAAATTAACCTACTTAATGCAAGTTCTATTGGAAGCCAATTAAGATGCTTATTACCTTGCTACCTGATATGCTAAGGTAATTGAGAGGTAAATAGAGGGACTTCCTGCTGAATAAAACTTACACCTGATTTTCTTATAGTAATTCTGGGACAAATAGCTCGTGATTTGGACGAAAGTTTTGTTGATTAAAACATCATCATCTTCCTGCCCTTATCCCATTCTATTTGGGGTCGGCGCAACACGTTTTCCTCTTCCATTCTTCCCTGTTACACGTTAAGATGACATTTATTCCTTTCTCATTCATATCATTCCTCACACAATCCATCCATCTTTTCTTTGGCCTTCCTCTCCCTCTCCATTCATCAATAGTTATATCCATCACTTGTTTAGTCACATGCGTTTCATCCCTCCTCATTACATGACCATAACAAAATAAACGACTTCCTTTCAATTTTTCTGTAACAGGTGCCACTTTCAAACTTCCTCTAATATACTCATTCCTTACTTTATCCACTCTTGTCACTCCGCACATCCATCTCAACATTCTCATCTCCGCTACATGCAATCGTTTTTCATCCATCTTTTTTAGAGCCCAGCACTCTGATCCATACAGTACGACAGTTTTGTTGATTAAAACATATTATGTTTTTTACAATATATTTTCCCTTATTAAGGGAATATTTTCCCTTATTAAGGGAAAATATATTGTAAACTGGCCTCGTTGGTCTAATGGTCGCAATCGCGACTGCTGAGTTTAAGGTCCTAGGTTCGAATCCTGGATCTGACCAATTGTTATTGGGTTTTTCATCAGTAATTTCTCAGTAGCCGCCAAGGAGGTGGAATTTGTGCCCGGTTGTTAGAAATAGGCTCGCCCCCTATTACAAAGAACTTAATCATAACTGACAAAATGAGGCTTAGAGTGTAACTCTGCCTAACCCTTCGGGGATCAGGAGTGATGTCATGTTGTTATTTAAAAATTGCCATAAGCGAGGTGTAAAATATATTCACCCGTAATAAATACAACAGATCTCTTGTGTTAATAATTAATAGACAGTTGATACGCCATAAAAAACTAACACATCATAAACAGACAAAACCACACATCTGCACCAATAAAAAAACCTTTGTTTCCCATCGACCTGCAATTTTTTCATCCAAAACCAAAGATCCAAATCCCACCTCTTTGAACCCAAATTATATAACACAATAATAAAAAGAAAACGCCTAACATTTTGCAAGACTACAATCTTTTTCACCGTCTGACCCGAAAGTTATAGGGATCGTTCATGGTAAAGATTACAAGCGGGTGATGAGGCGGGCGCAAAGAAGATATCAGAAATCTAAACTGACTATTATTTTTTTAACTAACAACGGGACATGGATTTATATAATATGACCGTTTTAGCAAAAACCAAGGTCACGTTGAATGCCTATATAACACCCTCTGCTCTCAAGATCGGGGTCTCTACACTCGAAGTTGTAGACGATTATGTCCACCTGAGACAAACGGTTCAGTTAGGTAGGGGCTTTTTTTGGAATATGAGAAATCATAAAATGACTCCTCCCGGTCTGGGCGGAGCGGTAAGGAGTGTCAGACTTCTAATGACTAAAAACCACCATGTTCCTTCTTAGCCCTTTGTGTGCGAGGCCGCGGTATCTCTTTCGAACAACCCGTAGCCCCGACAGGCGTCGACCCTTGCGATGTGGTCTCGCACGGCTTGCGTCTGACGAGTTCTATAGTTTTTAAAATATCACGCAGTTTCGAAAAATGGGACTATTTTGTGTCCCAGAGCTTTGTTTGTGTACAACGGGACAGGTGACCGAGAAAAGAGACAGTCCCGTTCAAAACGGGACGTATGGTCACTTTAGTAATGGCTGAAGTTACAAATCACTGGAGAAAAAATATTTTAATCATAGATTTAGTTCTTTTCTCTTTCTTATCTTATCTTCTTTTCTTAGCGAGTCGATAACAATTTAAATTGAGTCGGCCCATTTAGCGACGAGTTTGGGACTTTCAGTAGCGTCTATCAGCTCTTGTGATTTGGATGATTTTGTAATTCCTATCTACACAATTACAGACACCGAATCAAAAAAATGTCACGGGTGACAACAATGTCACGGGTGACAACAATGTCAATTTCGAAACTAACGAGTAGGTAATTACGTACAGAGACACAGAATTTGCTGATTAGGGTTCTGCCAACGTTCACAAAGCGTTGGATAACTAATAGGGTTGTTTCCTGATTAAACGAAATATGATTCTGTTTAATCCGTGAGTTAGAGAGAACGTGTTTTGGTTTTTTAAATTGATAAAAATGGCGAAGATGAAGAAGAAGAAAACGCTTCAAATATCATGAGCGAGGGGCTTGTGACGTCATTTTCTGCTAAAAAATGTGCTGCAAGGGGACGTCACACGACTTTTCGAAGTACTGTATCGTCTTATTTTTTTTGGTAACGTGAAAAAAGAAAAAATATGTAGCCAATATTTTTTTTGGAAATCTTTCTGACGAACTGATTAGATTTTTTTTGTCAACTACCTTATTGACATACTTATGTAAGAACATTCTAGCCAAGCTAAGTCATTGTCTTTTGTTTTACCTGTACTGAGTAATAGAAACGTATAGAAGAAGAAGTCATAATGTGCTGACCTCAAATAAATTAGGATAAGGGCAGGGAGAATGATGATGATCGTCGCTACAGAATCATGCTGAGTGGTAACCTGCAGGGCTGTTACGTATCTTTTTAAATGTCAGTGGCTATCAAAGTGTCCATCGAATAACTTTCAAATGGTTATGGTTTGGTACAAAATGGAACCATTCAATTTGATAGTTAATCGATGGACACTATGATAGCCACTGACATTTAAAAAGATACGCAATAGCTCTGCTACTATTTGCAATCATAACGTGCAAGCTGAAAACTTTTGATTCTTTTTTAATTTTTTTTTTGGTTTTTTAAATATTTGGTATGCTATAAATGTTTATTGTCTTTTATTTTGTCATTTTGCATGTACGTCATGTATCTATTCTGCGCCAAATACACATATTTTCTTTTCTGCATAATTCAAAGCTATACCCACCTAATCGCTCCCGCTACCGCCTCCGCTAATGCCTTCACTGCGCATTAATACTTGACGAGGCCATGGGACTCGTGGGCGGACCAGACCATCGCGCGATCTCTAACGGTCTTCGAGATCCGTAAGCAAACGACATACGAATACCGAATGATGGTATTGTGCTTAGTAGGTTGTTATAACTTCGTTTTAGTTGACTCATTTTATATAAATTGAGCCAAAAACGACAGTTTCTCAAAAACAGCTTCTTTACTTCTTAAGGAATACTCAGGGAAGATTGTTACTAGTAGGAATTAAATCATAATTATTAACAGTTTCAATCATACGACCATCGAATATACTTTTTACAAGCAGAACTGCCTTATAGAATCATCTGTGTGAAACCTGTCCTCAAATGTATTTTATGGTTCCCATTATGAAACCTTTTAAAGTGGTTAACAAAACATTATTGGAGCAAAAACAATTCGTATGGACCATTGCTTTCAGGATCTTTGATAATGATGTTTCGTAGTCTGTCACAGGGACGATAAAAGTATTAATTTCACACATTACATCATCATTCGCCAAGCCTTCTTCTCCCAACCATATTGGGGTCGGTTTCCAGTACAACCAAACCAGTTTTTTACATGGAGCGAATGCCTATCTGACCTCCACAAACCAATTATTAGTCCTGGGTAATAATGATAACTCTTGGTAAGACTAGTTTCAGCCCACTGACAGTAACGACTGTTAGAAATCTAGAAATTACAGCTGGGACCTACGGCTTAACGTGTTTTCCGAGGTACGGAGGAAACTCAGTATGTAAAGATACTAGAATTATCATTAACCCATCATCGCTTTAAACTGAACTGAAACATCCACATTCATCCATCATCCATCGGACAATTCAGCTTGAGCTAAGTGCTAAGCCAGAAGTGTTTACGCTAGTAAAAGCCAATTCAGATAATGATATATTTTCGGATGAGTGGAAACGATAATATGATCGGTATTTTTAGGCTGAGTAGGCAGCATCCGTTAGGTATTTTTGTCTTTAGTTAATGTGAAGGAATTATGCTTGCTTGAATTACAGATTAAAAAGACAAGACTGCCTCATTTTCCTCGTGTTCACAAGCGCGCATGCTGTGCAGAGTATCTGGGTTTCATTCCCAGGTAAAGTGGGGCTGCGGTTTGTAGGGGCTGCGGGTTGTTCGCAAGAGATACCGACATAAAGGGCTAAGAAGGAATATGGGTGGTTTTTATTCAGTAGAAGTCTGACAGTCCCTTTCGCTCTACCCAACGGCAGGAGGTTTTTCCACCCGCAAAAAAAAAAGGCAAAGTGTTATTGGGTTTTTCATCAAGAATTTCTCAGAAGCAGCCACTGAGTCTGAATCAGTGCCCATGACAGAACAATATTACCTCAGGCCCCATGAACCCGGCAGCTCCAAAAAACCTCGCGACAATCGTTGGTAGTCAACAAGTTCCCAGAGCACGGGGTGCTAAGAATCCACAGTTGAGATCGATATATAATTAATCTTTAATGTTTTGTCAATTTGTTTTGTCCTGTGTGAAACCAATAAATACTTTTTCTTTCTTTCTTCCTTTCTATCCTCAATAAAACCAAAACACACAGACAACAAAATCAAGAAGTTAAGTAACATCAAAGTTATCGAAAATCCAGATCTTAAAATAGCAAAAATATTTTCTGCAAAACTCAAGAGGTTCTAACATAAAGAAAAAGAGTTTGAATACTAAGAAACATCGCTAAAACATGTGGGTAGCTTGCCTATCACCCGCAAGTGATTCGAAGAATTTGCGTGGGTGCATGTTGAGTAAGTAGGTAAAATGCCTGAGCAATTTCCTATGTAAACACCGCACCTTCAATTTCATATTGTAGTATTTTATGGCTTCATTTATTGAGGAGCTCGTGGCTAGAGAATAACAGCTATAGGTCAATCTTTAGGTTAAGCCACGGTTGCCTAGGATGGGTGACCCATCCAAGTTTTCTCTGTGCCTCAGAAAGCACGTTAAGCTGCTGGTCTCGGATGTCATCTGTAGATCTTTAACAGTCGTTACTACGGTACGGTAGTCAGTGGCCTGAAAGTCTGACAACCAATCTTACCAATGACTATCATATCCAGTTTTAACTAGGTTGAGGAAGTCAGATAGGCAGTTGCCCCATGTATAATACTGGTATTCAGCTGTATTCAATTAAACTACGTTCTTTTACACCGACAAAAAGTCGGATATGCGATAAAATGCACGTAAGAAAAGTCATAAGAAATTCTAAACTTCGTATTCCTGCCAAAAAGCTTTTAAAAATATATATTATCAAACACAAAATATCAATTTTCCGTGAGAATTCGAAACAAAGGAAAGACGGAACTCGTTCAAATTGATTTACAACTTAGACTCGCCACAAGAAAGTTGCAAATCGTTCGCTAATTAAATTTCAAATCTCTGCACAACGATTGTGAACTTTAACCACTTCTAAGTAAAAATTAAATTCGTTAAAATGACTGGTTAAGTGGTATTTACTACTGTGGGGTTACCATGACGTCTTTATTGTTTTATTAAACTTATTCCAGTGCGGGAAAGCGACAGAGCTATACAGTGTGTCTTGCGCCGTCTCTTTTACACACTGGAATGAGATTTACACATTGCTGCTTTAAGACGTCGCGGTAGGCCACCTGATAAGCCACGTATCGGTTAATCGGGTTCCATAGACGATGTAAAGTCTCATTGCTGATAAGGCTAATAGTTATAAGGGAGTTAAATTGTTAGGGTCCACATAACACAATAGATGGTAAAATGCTTTAATATTACTTTGAGTCGATTATTATGATTGTGTTGAAATGATTTATGAGAAAAACAGTTTATTATCGCCTGTAGAAAATTGTTCCTGAGGTCAGCGATTTGATTTAATTACTTTGCAGCTTTGTTTGATTAATTAGTTAAGTTTGAATTTTGTTGTAAAAGACAATGATGCGATAATTGAATGGTATCACAAGATGATTGTGAAAACTCCAAATTATAAACTTTTTAGCTACTTATTTACTACTATTCCACAAAAGGAATTAATTTATAAGAAGTCAAATTGATTCCTTGTAACTAAGAAATCAATCAGCAATTAAAATTCAAGGCGTTCATTTTGTTTTTTAAACAAATACAGTTTTAAATAAATACACTCATATTTCCTTTCTTACATACATAAACTCTTAAAAGACCCCAATTCTCCTTTACAAATCAAGTCGTAACACTTCATTTAGAACTTTCCTTTTAAGTAAAACTCTTGCAAAAAAGCTACGAACTTAACACTTACGTGAATGGTGAGGAACTATAAAAACAAAGTTCTATAAAAAGTATCTGATACAGTTACTGATTTTGATCGTCTAAAAGCAACCCTTGAATCACCTGACAATAGCATTGTGAGATACTACATAATATTTAAAACTCACTTGGTTATCACTTTAGCTCAACCGTTATCACTCGATACTCGATTAGGTATGTCGAATGAATTATTAATGACTTGTTATATTTATTTATAGCGGCTTACAAAATCTAAAATTATTGAAATCCGTGTTGAATGTCATAATGATAGACAACTGAATCAAAATTGATTGTCATTTATTAATATTGTATTAAAATTCCGAGGTCTTCAAAATCATTTTATTTTATAGTAAAAGTGATAAAATTAGTGTAATTAAATATTAAAGAAGACTTCATTCCAATCACACAGACTATGCCAACAAAATAATCGATGACTCGTAAGAAAATCCCCGATAGTAAATATTGTTTGTTGATGCAAACTGCCCAGGTTGCTACGTACTGGTTGGACAACATAAATCTAGTCCTAAACATCCTCCTAGAGAACAAAAAGAAATTACATTACTAAAATATCAACACAATTAAAACGTCAATCTATTTAAAGCGTAAAGTGAAAACCAATTCACAGTCACCGAGTAACCCAACTCAAAACCTTAGTAACCCTCCTTCTATTAAAACAGGGAGCGAGTTTTTGTGCTCTGGGATAATTTGACCAACAGGTGTGTCCGAAGTTTGTTTGATTTATACTAAGTCGACTGGTTTGAGAACAGACTCGATCACATGTAACGCAGCGTTTGAGGGTTTCGTTCAAGTGCCGTTTTAAGATCGGTTGCCTTCTGGCTTCGGTTGTGCGTTTGTTTTCCTTTCCATTGATTGTGCAAAATGTGCACATACGTCACTGTAATTTTAACAGAATAGTTTATTATTATAGTACATGAATTAATGACAGATTACGATGACAGGTTCTCTGGAACCCTGATCACCAGCTCGAATCCCGTTCCCGATGCCGATGGGCTACTATGTTTTTTACACTTTTAATATTGTTTCGAAATCAAAAATCATTCATGAACGAAAAAGAACAAAAAAGATAAGAATGTTAAAAAAAATATTATATTTGAGAAGAAGAAGATAAGAGATAAATAAAGGAAATAGCAAATTACCATTCATTAACATATTTTTTTAATAAAGTGTTGAAACCCAGTTGAAAACTTACCGTGAAATCGGTTTACAAATTTAAAAAAATCAAAGGGGTTACAAAGTTCTCCAGTAAGTTCACAATAGGCTGAAAATAGCCATTTCTCCAAGGACACGTGTACCTAAAGAAGTTGCCTAACCTATTAACAATTAATCCCCTGCCCTTTCTATTAATAATTTAATTGTGAATCACGAAAATTACTCCATTGACCTCCAAAATAATTGATGGTGGACTTCCAAAATCTATTGAATTCTGAACAATATAGCTCTTTTGATTGTTACCTACAATGCCCCCATAAATTTGCTGGCTAAAAGGCTGTAATTTTTAAGGCTAAAAAGCTTGTTATGTAAGCTAGATTCTGGGAAAAAACAGTTTTGTATTGCCGGTTTATGTTGATGTAAAAATTGTAGTAAAGTTGTTAGTGAATATTACAATCGTAGTTTTTTGACAGAATTCTACTACTTTTCAGTATTAGGGGTTCCATGTTAAATTCATTTATCACCACTCACGTACATAACATAACATCACACCTTTAATCCCCGAAGGGTTAGGCAGAGGTATACACAACAGCAACATAGGCTAAGTTACTAACACAGTGGAGCTCTTTTGTAGTCTGATGAATAAATTATTATTCCCTTATTATTATACCCACATTTCGAAGGTGATGATAAGGTCTCATATAATGGGGGCGACCCTATTGCCATCAATCGGACAGAAAGAAATCCGAACTCCGTGACTGTTACTTAGAAATTCCTGATGGAAAAACTAGATAATACTTGGCCCGAATCGAAATCTGCGGGGCTGCGGGTTGTTCGTAAGAGATACTGCGGCTCGACATAAAGGGCTAACAAGGAACATGGGTGATTTTTAGTCAGTAGAAGTCTGACACTCCCTTCCACTCTGCCCAGGAGCGGGAGGGGTTATTTGATGATTTTCCTACTATTACTAGTTTTACCATGCGGTTGTATGTAAATTCATCTATCACCTCTAACGTACCTATTTATAATAACCTATTTGTTCATAATAATCAAACACGTTAACTATTTGAAATTCACAGCGAATTTACGTTTCCTAATTAATTTCGCTGTTCAATTCACGCGGCTTATTATACAGACATGAAGTTACCTATAACTGTCAAATTTTCCCAAAGAACCATAAACCTAATGCATTTGCGAGAAAATTGAAAATCTATTAAATGTTTGCTAAATTGTAGTAGTTTCTGTACAAAAAAATTGATTATTTGATGCTACGATGAATACATGGCCATCGTTCAAACATTGAAGTTGAATATAAACTATAACTAAAATAATATTACTGAGTTTTTTTGTGCCGTGGAGTCTGGATTTGTACCCAGTTGTTGCCAACAGGGTTGCCCCCTATTACATGGGACTTTAACATAACTAACGAAATGTCTATAGGTACAATTCTGTCTAGCCCTTTGGGGATTATAGGCGTAATGTTATGTTATATTTCTCATGAAGACAACAAACACGCAAAAAAGACATACTTTGATGTCACATCGCATACAAACATTACAATAACGCTAACTGTACGTAATCGTGATTGAAGACACACCTATACCATAGAATGGAATCCATTTATTTTAAGGTTACAAAGACCCATAGTAGCAAACCTTCTTTTTTTTTGGGGGTTGGGAAATCATCAAATAAACCCTCCCGCTCTTGGGCAGAGCTGAAGGGAGTGTCAGACTTCTACTGACTCAAAACCACCCATGTTCCTTCTTAGCCCTTGTGCCGAGGGCGCGGTATCTCTTTCCAACAACCCGCAGCCCCGACGGGACAGTAAAATACCTTAACCTAAATATGTACATACTCGTACTAATAACATTTGAATATAACAGTATTTATTTCTTTTTCTTATGGAACCACAACAATATGTAATTATTT
The DNA here is from genome assembly GCA_949774965.1 of Diarsia brunnea. Classification (NCBI taxonomy): domain Eukaryota; kingdom Metazoa; phylum Arthropoda; class Insecta; order Lepidoptera; family Noctuidae; genus Diarsia; species Diarsia brunnea. The sequence continues at coordinate 6,916,389 of OX459022.1, forward strand.
ATAAAACAAGCTCATTATCTATCGCAATATATTTCAATCGACGTCTTCTTGGTTATAATAAAATTTGTGTTAGTATAACTAACTAAAAACTGTAATGTAAAATACAGACATTCAGCTGCATTCGGTTAGACTGGAAGCGGACCCCAACATACACTTGGGAGCAAATAAATCGAGCCACTTCCTTTTTCACGCATTATGGTAATTATTTTTGGTATTATGGAACGCATCGATTCGAAACATATATCGCCTAAAAGGGTATTTAATAACCTTTACAAAGAGGGTAGTTAGTTGTCAAAATTTCATTTTTTTTTTATTTAAATTAAAGTTTAAAGGGTAGAATAAAATTATCGCATTTAATTTGCTTATGACATTTTTATTGTACTCTGTTAAGAAAAGATTAAATTTGAGGTTTTTGTTAATCATACCCATATTACTTGTTATTGTTGTCTTTATCTGTGTCTGTGTAATCAAAATAACCTGATAAAATGGATACTACACCGACGGAAGCTGCCCAAGTTGTAGCTTTACTTGAGGTTGGACACGGACAACGTGAAGTGGCACGCAGACTTCATTTGAGTCGTTCAAAGGTACAGCGGGTATACCGCAGGTATCTGGAGACTGGTGCTTTTGTTCGGCGACCTGGAACTGGCCGACCACGGGCAACAACAGAACGTGACGACCGCTTTATTGCAACCAATTCGTTGCGCGACCGTGGACTTAATGCTGTTCAGCTACAGCAAGCGTTACGTGACGTTCGAGGAGTCTCAATCAGTAGGTGGACAGTGAGACGAAGACTAAAAGAACGAAATTTAACATCACACAAACCAGCAACTGGCCCAAAATTGACTGTAGCTCATCGCCGATCTCGCTTGGAGTTTGCTCGAGAACACATTAATTGGACGTTAGAAGACTGGAGGTCAGTTTTGTTTTCTGACGAGTCAAGAATCTGTCTTTTTAGCAATGACGGGAGAAACCGAGTGTATAGACGTCCTGGTGAAAGATTTGCCCAATGTTGCATTCGAGAAACTGTGAGTTTTGGTGGTGGTTCTTGTATGGTGTGGGGAGGAATTTCTCTAGACGGAAAAACGGAACTTGTCTTCGTCGACCCCGCCAACGATGGCAGTGGTAGACGTGGATTAACAGCTGACCGATACATAACTGACATTCTTGAAAACCACGTAATGCCGTATGCTGGTTTTGTCGGAGAAAATTTCTTGTTTATGCATGACAATGCGAGACCTCATACCGCGCAGATCGTTACGGAATACTTGTCTGCGATCGGGATTCAACAAATGGTATGGCCAGCACGAAGTCCCGATTTGAACCCGATCGAACACCTATGGGACGAGCTAAAACGGAGAGTCCGAGCCAGGGTTCCCGCTGTTTCATCCATTCCCGAGCTTAAAGTCGCTGTGCTTGAAGAGTGGGAGAACATACCACAATATGTCATCGTAACGCTGATCAGATCGATGACTAATAGGCTACAAGAATGTATCAGGGCACGGGGGGGTAATACCAGTTATTAAGAATATTTTTTTTGCAATAATTTTGTTTTTTATTGTTTTTATGGACTGTTTTAGCCCTACTACATTTTCTATCAAAATTACCATTTTTCTTGCAGAGCCAATAATTTATCATTCAATAAGGTTATTATTCAATAATTTACCCTCATTGTAAAGGTTATTAACTAAACTTTTAGGCGATATATAGTTCGAATTGATACGTTCCATATTACCAAAAATATTTACCATTTTACGTGAAAAAAGGTAGTGGCTCGATTTATTTGCTCCCAAGTGTAGTTGGGAAAAGGCTAGGCTGATGATGATGAACTTAAAATTATGTTACTAGCACTTCACTTGCATGATGCTTTGTGCGTTCTTGTGGAACCACACAAGACTTATCATAGTCACAATCCTACATTGCATTATTAGCTGCCACGACTTGTTTTGACTGTCTCGATGGTTTAGTGGTTACAAGCGCGACTACTGAGCATTAGGTCCTGGCTTCAATTCCCGAATGCTACTAAGACATTTCTGATAGAAGGGTTAGGTACCCATTAGTACACCCACATTTAGCCGGTTATGATTAGGTCTCATATAATGGGGGCGAGCCTATTGCCATCAATTGGACACAAATCCGAAGTCCGTGATTGCTACTGAGAAATTTCTGATGGAAAATCTTAATAACACTTGGCACGACCTGGAAACCGAACCCAGAACCTCATGCTCAGAACTGGCGATTGTGACCATTAGACTAACGAGGCTGCCCGTCGGGGCTGCGGGTTGTTCGAAAGAGATACCGCGGCCTCGGCGCAAAGGCTAAGAAGGAACATGGGTAGTTTTTAGTCAGTAGAAGTCTGACACTCCCTTCCACTCTGCCCAGGAGCGGGAGGGGTGATTTGATGATTTCCCACCTCCCCAAAACAAAAAAGACTAACGAGGCTACGGATTTAATCAATGCAAAATAAACAAAGTAAAAAGTAATTATGTATCTATCGCAGATACCTACAAGACGTGCAAATCAGTAACAAAACCTGTACTAAAACATCTACTATGTTAATATTAAATAAATTGTTCCCTTTTCAGCAAAAATATATTATTATGAACAATAAGCTGACTATTTCAATATCACTCAACGTTTTACCTTACGTTGACTGACGTCACTATTCGTGACACTTCTCTGAATTAGGTGCTAGGAGGGGGGAAAAGGGGGTGTACATGAGGGAGTATGGTGGATAATCCACCCCTAAAAGTACAAAGTACTGTGTTTATAGTTCCCTATTAATACTTAGTAGGGGTAATTATAATTAAGATTTTTCGTTTCATGTTTTTTGTTTTAAACGAATAATTATAAGTTTTTTTTTGTTATGTGGAAGTTTCGAGGGGTTACGATGGCTATTTGAAATGAGGTTAATATTATAGATTCAGCCATGTTTAAAAAATATTGTAGTGGCTAAAATCTCTCGTAGATACGAATAGTGTATGGTAATACGGTTGTGCCGAAACTAATAAATTTAAATCAACCTGTACCGCTGGTGATAAATCATCATCATTCTCTTGCCCTTATCCTAATTCATTTGGGGTAGGTGCAGCATGTCTTGTTCTTCCATACTTCTCTGTTACTCATCATATTATCATACACCTTCTATCTTGTCATATCATCCTTTAAACAGGATAAGTATCTTCTCCTTCCTGTCCTAATCCCATGTTATTTGGGGTCGGCGCAACACGTTTTTATCTTCCAGTCTGCCCTGTCAGTCGTCACACTACCATTTATTCCTTTTTCCTTCATAGCCTTCCTCACACACTCCATCCATCCTTTTTTGGTCCTCCTCTCCCTCAACATCCATCTACATTTATAATAGGGATGTTTACTGACTCAAAAAAATATGATTCTAATTAGTCCGTTTGATAGATTATCGAAAAATATTGGATACGTATTTTTTTATTTTATCAAATCAATAAAAATTGACGAAGATAAAACGCGTCAAAGATTTGAGTGGGGGGGTTGTGACGTCACTCACCGGTAAAAAATGTCATAAGTTAATGTCTAAGAATATGACGTAACACGAGTTTTCAAAGCATTGTATCGTCTTGAAGAACAAACAATGAAGACAATACGTCTTGTATTGTCTTCATTGTTTGTTTACGTAAAAAAATAAAAAATACGTGTCCAATATTTTTTGGAAATCTATCTGACGGCCTAATTAGATTTTTTTTGTTAACTACCTTATTATTCATCACTCTTTTAGTATCAACCCGCACTGCGCCCGCGTGGTGGATTATAGCCCATCCCTCTCCTAGAGAGGAGGCCTGAGTCCCTGTAGTGGGAACATTATAGGCTGATGATGACAACTCTTTTAGTCACATGCGATCCATCTCTCCTCATCACATATAAGATGCAAATACCCAATACTAACAATCACAGGCAACTTTACACATTCATAAATTTATGCCTTTTATCCATAGAAGTAGATGAAAACTACAAAGCATCCACTGTTACAGTTCTAAATCATCTTCATCATCTTCCTGCCATTGTCACAAGTTCCTTGGGGTCCCCGCAACACGTTTTTTTCTTCCATTCACCTCTATCAACTGTCACGCTATTATTTACTCCTTTTTCTTTCACATATTTCCTCACATAGTCTTTTGTGCCTGGTTAATGAAAATTTTATTTAAAATTGAAATTAAACTCACGATATAAACTTCTGTCGTCTCTCCAGGGAAATATAGTCGTGATGTTATTCAGGTAACATCATTATCACAATGCCTCCTGGATGAGTTAGTGATCCTAGTATTAATAGAGTCTGGTAGCTCAATGCCATTGAACCCAATGAAAAATTTACTGAAATATACCCCATCATTGAGACCACCCTTATAATTACCGGCATTTATTGAAAATAAAACCCCAGTAATTACTCAAATTCATACCAATAAATGAAACAAGACTTCCATCCGTTCCAAATATCAGCCAGAAATCAAAAATATTAAATCGTGTAACAATTATTTATCTAATAACACACAATCATCGCTATAAGTACCAAGAATTACACTAAAAACATTGCTTGTACCCCTAAAATTAACGGCGTGTGTATACAAAAGATAATTTCCTTACGCCAAGACAATGTTTTGACACAATAACTTCAATGTTATGATTATGCTAATGAGTTTTGAACGTAATAATTTTATGTTGAACATCGCGGGAATATGTTGGTACAGTGTTACTAATGTTCAACATTATGTGCGTGAGCTTCGGTTTCATGTTGAAGCTTCTTTAGTAGTTGAACCTGGTTTTTGTCGTGGTTTTTCAGTCAAAAATGTTACTAGGTAATTAGAATCAAACATGGTTGCTACGTATGCGGGTCTCAAGCAACAAAAGAATAAACAAAATCGTTTCATTTCTTTCAGAGCTAACTAATATCATACAAAAATATATAACCCTCTTGTTTCTCTTCATAATATTGTACAGGAAAAACGTAAAAGCCTTTGGGAATATTCTCTCGGAAAACGCGTGCGGGTAAGCTTAGTAAATATCTCTCAAATATATTTTGAAATATCTAGAGCCTTTAAGGATTTTTGTGCGAAACTCTAGCGGGAACAGTCAACATTTGTATTTTATTATAGAAATAAAACAGATATAAAACGCCCGTAGCGCGAAATTTACTACCCTAAAAATGGTCCCGGCATTTTTATGGGAACGCGCATTTTTTTCTGACATATTATCGTCCAAAAACACTGCATCGTCAACACGTTTTTTTTTTCATAACAAAAATAAACCAGTCATTCTCGTCAAACACGCAAGAATCACGCGCAAAAAGGGCTATTTTAACAAAAAATAATAGTCCACTAACCTTCAGCTTCGTTATCACGAAAGAAAACGTTCATTACTAGGTAATCCTGTAATCTTTCACATTAAAAATCCAACATCTGAAAACGGCACAACACTAAAAGAAATCCACGAAAATAATCATCCACCACAGACTAAAAAAAATCAGTTGTTTTTTGCACTGGCACTCACAGAAAAAACACTGAATTGTTTTTGTTTTTAGGAATATTTTTTTTTAATGTTCGTTTTTCAAAATGCCGCGTAATGACGGGCGCTGGGGCGACGGAACGCACTGACACTCGCGACGTTCAGCTAGTGACTGAGGGTGTAAGTAAAGCTGCGCTCGCCCGGCCAGGCTGAGCACCAAAGAGTAGGCTTTTGGGAGACACGGGGATTGCTTTCTGCCTATGACATGGGAAAGTTGCGTGAAAGGTGGAAAATTGTTTTGTTGTGTGAATTTTGAGTACTCTATGGAACTAACTAGTCTTTGGTAAAATAATTAAAGGGTTGGGGTATAATTTGAAATGAATAAAATTGGTCCAAGGTGTGTAATTCAGATACAACTGATAAATACTTTTTTGTCGACATTTAAAAATAAATATGAATATTTCAAATATCTTAAAATAATATACTCATGGTGTGTAATCATATTATAATTAAGTAGTGTTAAAATTAGCGCAGGAGAAGTGAACTGTGTTTGTAATTTAAATGTGCCCAGTGTGTCATACTGGTTTGGTTTACACTTTAAGAAACATAAAGCAATGTTTATTTTAATTTAAATACCAGCAAACAAGAATAATAAACTAATCGGGATGTATACTCAAATAGCCAACAAAATGTGTAAACAATGAAACAAAGTTTGTCTATAAAAGTACAAAATGTTAGGAAAAACTCCTGCGTCCTCACTGAGTAAACCCAAAAAGCCTCCAATAATTCTACCCAACCACGCATCTACGCATTTTCCCTCTAACCTGTTCTTTGACTCGACAACGACCTTAATCTGAAATCCCTTTTCAACTCCTCGTGCGTCTCATTATTGATCTCTTTCACTCCTCACTACCGGTGCAATAATACGTCCGCCTCGCTCTGACAAAGCGTAGTCGTATATCTCGGTCTCTGTTTCGCATCACTGCAGAGCCTCAAAAACGAGGTAGAACCACCGTACTATCAACGTGCGCGTTCCGAATAAGAATTTTTTCCTTTACACTGACCACAGAGTATTCTACTTCAGTTCGTTCATTTGATCGTACTGGCAGTTTTTCTTCGAAAATCTATTGACTTTTTTTGTCTACACCATTTTCTTATAGAAATGAGAAGTTAAGTATGAACGACTGGATGACTTATAAATCTGTTTTGGAGAAAAAAAATGGATGCAGATATAAGTCGGAAGTTTTTTTTTTGTTTTTTAGGCAACAATCGGCTTGAAATATTTTGGGAGAGATCGGGTTCGGGCGCTGAATAAAATATAGGAACAGTTGGCCAGACACGATATTTTCAATCGAATTGGTTTGTGTACTGGAACCATTATTGTAACGATACGTTTCGCGGATTAGTTTTTGGAGGGGGATAGGTACGGGAAATGTTGATAGTATTTTTCTTTCTTTTTTTCGGAATGCATCTGTAGTGGTGCGTCGATCAACAACTTTTTGCGGAACGCTGTTGCTCACTAGAACCGTCACACTATTTTATTCAGTTAATTTTGTACCTGTAAGTAAATCTTTGGGAGCCTTTTTTTTTGCGGGTGGAAAATCATCAAATAACCCCCCCCGCTCTTGAGCAGAGCGAAAGGGAGTGTCAGACTTGTACTGACTAAAAACCACTCATGTTCCTTCTTAGCCCTTTATGTCGAGGCCGCGGTATCTCTCGCGAACAACCCGCAGCCCGCCTTGGGGGGCCTTATAAGCCGTAACGTAACATAGGTATTGTATGCCTATTTCGGCACCTCAGTCTCTTACAAATTTTCCTTGTGTATTAAATTAAATAACTACTATTCATTGTAACGTTTGTGATAAGGAAATAAACTTATTATTGATTTAGGTATATAAGTAATAGTTAAAAATTTGCGGATTGGAGGAATGTTCATAGATTTAGTTTTTTTTTTTTATGATATTTAACAAGTTTATGTCATTACCCATATAAGCTAAAAAAATGATTATGAATTAAATGAGTTTTCCTTAGAATTACTGGCATCGTTTGACGGTGTTGTTTGCAAGCGTGATTGCTAAGCACGAGTGCACGAGTCCTATTTTTTTTTTTTTTGGAGTTTGGAAATCATCAAAATAACCCCTCCCGCTCTGGGCAGAGCGGTAGGGAGTGTCAGACTTCTACTGACTAAAAACCACTCATGTTCCTTCTTGAGGTTCTTGGTTCGATTTCCAAGTCGGGCAAAGTATTACTGGGTTGTTCCATCAGAAATTTCTCACTAGCAGCCACGGAGCCTGAATGTGCTCGGTTGATGGTAACAGGCTACCCTAGGCAGGCTAGGCACCTAGGCTACATGGGACTTAAACATATATTATTTTGCGAAATGTGTAACGGGAACAGCAGTATTTTCGGTATTAGAAGAATGACATAATCCTTGTTCTGCCAACATCATCTGCCTAGCCTTTTCCCAACTATGTTGGGGTCGGCTTCCAGTCTAACCGGATGCAGCTGAATACCAGTATTTTACATGGAGCGACTGCCTATCTGACCTCCACAACCCAGTTAATACCTACTAGGTAATACGATACACTTTGGTAAGACTGGATGTCAGAATTTCAGGTCACTGACTACCTGTAACGACTGCCAAAGATCTATATATGGCAGCCGGGACCAACAGCTTAACGTGCTTTCCGAGGCACGGAGGAAACTCAGTATGTTGGGCGGTCACCCATCCACAGACCGACCTAGGCAAGCACAGCTTTACCTAAAGATCGGCCCGAGTGGCAGTTCTTATTAAGCCACGAGTTCTGCCAACATGGTGGATTAACCCCGTACAAAATAAGTTTGCGAGGTACGTTTCCGTTTAAAACCCATGCTAGGATTGACAAAGAATGCGGAAGCTGGATTTTGTGAGATTTTCCTCTTACACCCCAGAGTTCAAGAAAATGTTTAATTTTTTCGAATTCATTCATCTTCTTTCATATTGGTTATTTCCTTCCCGTAAAAAAAGTAATTTGCGTAAACCGTATTTTATTTTCGCACAGTTGTTTTTTTTAATTTGGATTAATTTATCTTTATAGAGGATTTATGTGTGTTTGGTGGTTAATTTAGGAGCTCGTGGCTTAATAAGAACTGCCACTCGGGTCGATCTTTAGGTAAAGCTGTGCTTGCTTAGGTCGGTCTGTGGATGGGTGACCGCCCGACATACCGAGTTTCCTCCGCGCGTCGGAAAGCACGTTAAGCTGTTGGTCCCGGCTGCCATATATAGATCTTTGGCAGTCGTTACAGGTAGTCAGTAAACCTGAAAGTCTGACAACCAGTCTTACCAAAGGGTATCGTGTTAACTAGTATTAACTGGGTCGTGGAGGTCAGATAGGTAGTCGCTCCATGTAAAATACTGGTATTCAGCTGCATCTGATTAGACTGGAAGCTGACCCTAACAAAGTTCGGAAAAGGCTAGGCAGATGATGATGGTGGTTAATTTAAAATGTGCTTCGTTGAATGAGTCGATGATGACTGCATGAATGAGGTTCTGGGTTCGATCCGAATTCCTCAGTAGCAGCCTCGAAGTCTGGATCGGTGACCGGTTGATCGTAATAGGTCGTGTTTGTCTAGGTTGGTCTGTGGATGGGTGACCACCGTATACATACTGAGTTTCCTTCGTGTTTCAGAAAGCACGTTGAACCGTTGGTTCCGGTTGCCATATAAAGGGTGAAAAAGTACCTTTGACGCAAACGAAGGGTACTTGTTCTCCCCAACACTGCGATATTTTTTTTGTTCTAGACCATACCTGGGAACCCCCTAGTTACACAGCTATTGGGAGTCAAAGTTCCAAATTGTTCACAGCTGTTTTTGTAAATACTACTTTTTCAGGTTATAACTTTACTTTAATTACCTCCATGACCCGTTTACTATTCAAAGCATCCACTAGCACAATGTTTTAAGAGTGCTACATTAAGTTTTACCCTAAAATGTGATTTCAGACCCCAAAAAAAAAGGTCGTTTCCCAGCAAATTGTTTTGCATAGGGGTACTTAGTATGATGTACAGAATGCTTGGTTGACGGTTGTGTGATGGGTTGATTTACACCCTTTATAGATCTTTGGCAGTCGTTACGGATAGTCAGTAACCTGAAAGTCTGACCAATCTTACCAAAGGCTATCGTATTACCCAGTACTAACTGGGTTGTGGAGGTCAGATAGTTAATCGCATGGTAGTCGCTCTGTGTATAATATTCGTTTCATTCAAAAAATACATTGTGGGACAAAGTTAAAAAAAGACTATTATCAAAATCACAATAACACCGCACTTGTTGCTTCACTAACACGTCTACCTACCCCATAATCGAAAATAACCGTGAAGAAACCTCTCCCGTTGCAAAGCCGTAGCTATTCATCAGGTGTTCAAAGCAAGTTCTGTCATAAAAACATGACAAGCCTAGAGTTATCCTGTTTGAGCCACGCGACTTCTTCTGACTCCCTCACTCTTGTATACCTAGCTCTATCTGTCTCTTTCTATCATTGCGCTTATGTGGTATTACTTGAATAGGTACTAGACAGAATGCCAGTTTTTGTTGAAGATAGAAATATACTGTAGTTAATGTCTTGGTCACGCCATGTCACGATGGTTTTTGCAAATCAATTGATTGATTAATTTTAGTTGGTGGAATGCATTGTTTGTCTTTTTTGGTAGATGCGAGATTTTTATTGGTACTTTATTTTGCAAGTATGTGTGATGCAAAAAAATTTAGAGCTGGTGGATAGATAAGAATATCTGCTAGGATCAATCTTCAGATTAAGCTACGCTTACCTTTTTTTTTGGCGTGTGGAAAATCATCAAATAACCCCGCCCGCCTCTTGGGCAGAGCGAAAGGGAGTGTCAGACTTCTACTGACTAAAAACCACCCATGTTCCTTCTTAGCCCTTGATGTCGAGGCCGCGGTATCTCTTGTGAACATCCCGCAGCCCCGACGGGCGTAGCCACGCTTGCCTTTTTTTTTTTTTTTTTGGGGGGTGGGAAATCATCAAATAACCCCTCCCGCTCTTGGGCAGAGCGAAAGGGAGTGTCAGACTTCTACTGACTAAAAACCACCCATGTTCCTTCTTCGCCCTTCATGTCGAGGCCGCGGTATCCCTTGCGGACAACCCGCAGCCAGCCACGCTTGCCTGGGTTGGACTGTGATCATCCATTAAGTCTGACAACCAGTCTTACTAAAAGGTATCGTATTACAGTACCAACTGGGTTGTGGAGGTCAGTTAGGTAGTCGGTCCAAGTAAAATACTGGTATCCAGCTGCATCTGGTTAGAATGGAAGCCGATTCCAAGATAATTTGGAAAAGACTGGGCAGATGATAGCTGAAAATATACTTTCAGACTACTATAAGAAGAATCATTGGAAACAAACTAACTGCGGTACTCAGAGATATTTAATGATTACTTAAGACGTCACTTAGTAAAGATTTAACATACTTTTGTACGGCAAAACTGTCAAAACCTTTACCTAGTGATGGCCTAAGTAATCATTAAAGCTCTCTGAGTGCGACAGTAACTGCGGTACTTAGAGGTATTTAATGATTACTTAAGCCGTCACTTAGTAAAGATTTGACATCATTTGTATGACAAAACTGTCAAAACCTTTACTAAATGATGGCCTAAGTAATCATTAACCTTTCGTATGCCGTGTAATGAGACACAATTAAAAAGCCATTGTGTCTCGTGTAGATCTACGTTCCGGCTACGAAAGGTTAAAGCTCTCTGAGTGCGGCAGTAAGAGTGATAGCATTCTTACGATGTTCATCGGAATTCTTAATGAAAGCTGACCTGAACACACTTGGGAATAAGTTAGGAAGCTTATAATAACCATTTTTGCTTCGACTCATGTGAGGTAAATAATAGTATTTCTTAAAGTAAACTGTTACGTTTGCTCAATATCACATTTTAACGCCAAGATTTTTAATACTTTTTGGTTCTCTGTAGTCAATGAAGATTTCTAAATAAGGAGTCGATATAATAGTCATCATCATCATTAGCCTATAATGTTCCCACTGCAGGGACTCAGGCCTCCTCTCTAGGAGAGAGATGATCTACCACGTGGGCCCAGTGCGGGTTGGTAGATGTCACATGTCTTCGAATTTTTTGGTTCTAAGACATGCCGGTTTCCTCATGATGTTTTCCATGTTTTTCTTCACCGTTTTGAGAGAAATTACACAAAGTAATATGACTGACTGGGTTCGAACCTATGACTCACTGTTCGTAAGTCGGGGCCGCCACCACTGGGCCACCACTGCTGATATAATAGTATTGTTTTACTTTCATAAAGATCATTAAAATTCAATTTTAGTTAGCTGGTAGCTCTATTATATCTAGCAGTTTTATCTTTTAAAACATCTTAATTATGATAACCAAGTTACACAGTTCTTACATTTACCTGACTGTGTAAACACCTACACATAGACACATTTCCGTTACCATTGTGAATAACACTGTATACAATATACTTACAATATACTTTATTGGTTTATTGACAACACGGTTGGTGCAGTGTCTGCCCAATTGGACTGCTGCGCTGCGTGTCACGGTTTCGATCCCCGCACGGAATAAATATTTGTATGGTCTACAGATAGTTGATTCGGGTCTGGGTATTTGTGTATGTGAGTTTAAATGTTTATGAACGTACCCACAATACAGGAGAAATTCCTAGTGTGGGGCAAAGTTTAAAAAAAAATGGTTATATTTATAAGTTTCGTTGAATTAATTGGATGTGCGAAATGAACGCAGATACACCATGTTTTAGAGCAGCGGTGGGCACAGCGATGGCAGTGCCGACTTACAAGCAGTAAGTCGTGGGTTTGAAAGTGTGCCACCGAGTTTGGATGTTTCAAAAAATCTAAATCATTTATTTGCGTAAATAAGGTACAGAAGGTGGCCCGTCGGGGCTGCAGGTCTTTCGCAGATACCGCGGCCTCGACATGAAGGGCTAAGAAGGAACATGGGTGGTTTTTAGTCAGTAGAAGTCTGACACTCCCTTTCGCTCTGCCCAAGAGCGGGAGGGGTTATTTGATGATTTCCCACCCCCCCCAAAAAAAAAAAACAGAAGGTTGTTAAAATTTATAAAATTATTCTCTTATTTTGCCTTTAATTTCGACGTGCAAATATAAAAGCTACACATTTTTAATTTATTTAAAATAATTATAAATCACATTTATCCCATCAAAATTGTATGTGTTTGCAGGGATGTTGGCAATTGTGGAAATATAATTGGCAAAAAGTGAATGTTATTTTATGAAGATACACTTTTTTTTTTGGCGTGTGGAAAATCATCAAATAACCCGTCCCGCTCTTGGGCAGAGCAGAAGGGAGTGTACACCCATGTTCCTTCTTAGCCCTTGCGCCGAGGCCGCGGTATCTCTTTCAAACAACCCGCAGCCCCGATGGGATGAAGATACACTTCTGTCCTTTAAGGATTATAGGCGTGATGTTATGACGTTATGTTAAGCTTGATGTTGATATTTCTCACTACAAAACATGTTTATGACTGCCTCGTAGTTCTAGTGGTCGCAATCACGATTTTTGCGTACGTCGTCCTGGGTTGGATTCCTGAGTCGGGCAAATTGTTCTTGGGTTTTTAAATCTGGAATTCTTCAGTTTGTTCCCGGTTGATGGGAATAGACTCACCACCTATTACATGGGACTTAAAATGTGGGTGTACCTACTGACGTGTACACCTCTGCCTAACCATTTGGGGATTACAGGCGTGGTGTTATGTTGTGTTGTTGTTATAAGTAGTCGTATATTTATAGTAAATCTTAATCTGTTTGAATGTCCTACAGTGTATAACTTGTTACTGATAGTATCGCTACTACACTTGTGGCCAAGATAAAGGTAACATCTTACTTAAAGATAGTTGCTGCAATAGACAAGCTTTCACTTTCATTTAAACTTTCGCTTTTTAATGCTGAGATTTTTAGCAACAATTTATAATAACGTATTTTGTACAAGTATTGTTTACATGGAACAATTAAGTTTTCTAATTGCGAACACTAAATTAGTAATTTAATTTTCTGTGTTTTTACTTACACGCAAACATAATAAGCTAGGCTTTTTCTCATAGAAGGAACAATATATGGAATATTGTCTCGATAACGTTCCTTACAATATTAATTTTCTTAATAATAGCTTCATTTACTTATATGTAATACACATGAGAACAAAATAACCTTGTTGGTCAAGTAGTCGCAAGTAAACTACTGCCACTGATCAAGAGGTCTGGGATTCAATTTGTTTTCGAAATGTGGGCGTATCTAAGAACAACTCTGCCGAACTATTTGGTGGCTAAGGCATGATGTTATGGTTACGAAAGTATTGTAATACACCTTGGACCCACGGCAATACACCAAGTTAAACAGTTTCAGTGTAACATGGTCTGGTTTTCTATAGATATAAATGATAATTGATGTTTATTTTCTAAACAGACTTTTACAAGACACTTTTTTAAAACTAAATGGGGCCAGTGTTTCGTACCTGACTACTTTGAGAAGAAACATTCGAAACAAATTCATAGGTCATATAAGTCTCTTTTAAGGTCCAGACATAATCTTGGTAATACACACATAAAAACTATGCAGATTATTGTCTGAGAAGGTCTTTTGTTGGACCCGTACACTCAGTGTAAGCAAGTCAGTTATCGTGAAGCTCGACTTGTAACTCAAGGAGCTCAACGTCACGACTAACAATACCAAAAGGATATTTGGGTGGGTCGCTTATAGTACTCAAACTGCCAGACAATCATTAAAACTAAAGAAAGACCCACATGGTCCTCACATACATTCATTTATTCGTTTCCCATACAATGAGAGAAAATAAACGGCATTTTAATTTATCTTGACTCGTGATTGGTCGCCGTGTATAACTAGTAATTGGCGAGTTTAAAACCTTTACAAATAGGTACTTAATTCATTTATTGAACCAATTTTGCTTCAATGAATGTATAATACATCTACAAGTATGTAGGTGCTTACATACTTGTAGATGTATTATACATTAGCAATACAATATCCCAGAGCAGAATCTGTGTAAATGCTCCACAGTGCAATATCTCGGTACTCGGTACTCACCGATTATATCGGCTTCTACACGGTACACTGCAGGACAAAAGTAATGGGGACAGTTTTTTTTCTTTATTTATTTAGGGATATTTATAACGCAATGCTTATGTCAGTCAATGGGCCAAGTTATGGTATATTTCTTTGGTATAATAATGCGATCACGATTTAGTTGTTTATGATTTCTTTGTGTTGCATGATAAAAACAAATTAATTGAAAACGTTAATTTATTAAACGCGTCAGAGTCATTTTAAGTTCTGAAAGAATGATTAAAACTATGCATTCAAATTAAATTTTAAAACATTTATTTGCCTATAGTGTTTGACGTAACGTTTGTCGCATACTGGTGATACTTTTAAATATAATTATTTTCAAAGTACACCTGTAAACAATTAAAAAACTCCACAATCATCAACACTACAACATTCAAATCTCATCATAACAGCGCTGCTCTAACTGTGATGACAAGACCGCTAGGAATTCTGCTCACATCGTAACCATAAAGAGGGCGTGAAGATAAATAGTGCCCTCATTGCGATTGCCATTGTGATTGTGAGTCCCACGATTGCGAGTACTCTAGATAGGCAGATACTAGCCCACTGACTTTAAAAACAGTAAGTATGCTGACAGTTATTACTGGGTAACTTGTTAATGGTTATTCATTAATGTACCACCATTTGCATGGAAAAACAGGGCTTTTTTTTTTTGTTTTTTGTTATAGACAAAAAGAGCTCGTGGAGCAAGAGGAGCTCGTGGCTAAATAAGAACTGCCACTCGGGTCGATCTTTAGGTAAAGCTGTGCTTGCCTAGGTCGGTCTGTGGATGGGTGACCGCCCGACGTTAAGCTGTTGGTCCCGGCTGCCATATATAGATCTTTGGCAGTCGTTACAGGTAGTCAGTGACCTGAAATTCTGACATCCAGTCTTACCAAAGAGTATCGTATTACCTAGTATTAACTGGGTTGTGGAGGTCAGATAGGCAGTCGCTCCATGTAAAATACTGGCATTCAGCTACATCCGGTTAGAGACTGGAAGCCGACCCCAACATAGTTGGGAAAAGGCTAGGCAGATGATAGTCAAAAATTATGAAAAATTTTGCCAGGTTTTAAAATTATCAAGACATTTATTTTCTTTAATAATTTATTATTATGATACGGCCTAGGTCGGTCTGTGGATGGGTGACCGTCATTACATACCGAATTTCCTCCCCGACTCGGAAAGCATATTCCTACTGTCATTAGTAGATCTTTGACAGTCGTAACAGGTAAGTCAGTGGCCCGTAAGTCTGACAGTCTGACAACTAGTCTAACCAAAGCATATTACGTAATGAATACTCCTAAAGTACCTTTTTGTAGAAGGACTCCTTGGATACCTTCAGAATCAGGCCCTTGATAGGCTGATGATGGGGAAATCCGACATTAACATTATTTTAATATGATTTTGGGAAAAATGATTTTTTAATCAGCCTAGGGTAATTTAGGAACAGTTACATGTTAATTAATAATAAAAATCATCGACCAATGATAATTTCAAACCTTGATTTAAAGTAAAAAAATTGTAAACAACAAGAACGCCAAACCTTAGTAATGTTTTCGTCGCACTTAACATTTTATTGATCAAAGCTCTGGCTAGATAAGCTAACGTCACTATAAACATAAACTCAACAAGTTAGTTCTGTCTGTCAGTGTAAGGGCTTTTCGTTGTCTAGACTGTGTGCTCTGAAACCACGCTAAAAGATTAGTTGGTCTTCGTGTGTTACGATTTTTTGTTGCAAATATTGCAGTTACATTTTGACTCCTTATTTATAATACGTACAGAGAAAATGAGCACTTTTCTCTGTAATCAATCTGCTAAACAGTCTACAAATTAAAACAAAATTAATCTATATTTCCAAGTGAATATCGAAATTTGTGAACTCGTGTTAACTAAACTTTACCAATTAGGATTAGCAAAAATATTTTTTATGAGTGAATTGTAATGAGTACGACAAAAAATTAATGGGTTAAGTGACTTGGTGAAGGCTGCGGTGATACGCTGGATGCGAGACGCACGGAACCGGTCGAAGTGGTGACACATGGGGGAGGCCCATGTATTTATATAATATAACGTTTTTTTTTAATTCAAAAATATTAGTTAGCAGTTAGTAAGTAGCAAAACTGAAGAGAGAAAGTTTTACTTTTGGCACAGACTACAATAATCAAATATTCGAAAAAATATAGGGTGTAAAAGTATCCTTAACGCAAACGAAGGGCACTTGTTCTCCCCACCACTGCGATATTTTTTTTGTTCTAGACCATACCTGGGAACCTCCTAGTTACGGAGATATTGGGGGTCAAAGTTCCATATTTTTCACAGCTGTTTTTGTAAATACTAGTTTTTCAGGTTTTAACTTTACTTAAATTACCTCCGTGACCCGTTTACTATTCAAAGCATCCACTAGCACAATGTTTTAACAGTGCTACATTGAGTTTTACCGTAAAATGTGATTTTTGGCCCCAAAAACAAAAGTCATTTCCCAGCAAAAATTTTTGCGTAGGGGTACTTAGTTTGATGTACCTACAGAATGCTTGGTTGACGGCTGTGTGATGGGTTGATTTACACCCTGTATATGAATGTCCACAAAAAAAGTAGAAAAAGCTGCGTGTTTTTATAAATTAAAGTATGTAGGTACCTGTGCCAAGATTATGTCTAGACCTTGAAAGAAGCTATGGCCTCTGAGTTTGTTTCGGTTGTTTCTTCACAGAGTAGTCAGGTACGAAACACCCGGTCTCACCTAGTTTTAAATAAGTGACCTGTTAAAGTGTATGTAAAAAACTATTTGTAAAATAAACATCATTATATTGCTTCTATTAAACAACTTGCCCAATAATTCTGTCCTGCATTATAAACAGGTTAGGTTTAGCAACGCATTCGCAATGTCAAAGCAGACGTGCCGAATAACCCGACCAGTAGGCGAGGCCTTTAAGAATTTATCCCTTCACTTAGAAAGGACTTTAATATACGAGTAGCTATTGCAAAACGATTTTGTATATCGTGTTTAGTCCTTGTGAGGCTTTCGTTAAGCCGAGATGTGTTAATTGAGTCTTATTTTAGAAACTTGTTATTAGATGGTATTAAATATAGGTTAACTGCCTCGTTGGTCAAGTGGTCGCAAGCGTAACTGCTGTGCTGGGTTCGATTTCCGGGTCGGGGAAAGTGCTATTCAGTTTTCCCATCAAGAATTATTCAGAAGGAGCTACGGAGTCTGGATTTGTGACCGGTTGATGGCAATTATCTCGCAATTATATCGACTTTCCGGTGCAATGTGGGTGTACTATTAGATACATCTCTACCTTACTCTTCAAAGATTACAGGCGCGATTAGAGACAACTGTTAGGCGGAGGTGAACATTCAGCACCCACATTTGGCTAAATGGGTGCTACGAGTTCACTTGTTCCGTTATGTTTAAATCTCATACAATAGAGGACAAAATAAAAATTCTAATCAAATTAAAAACATCAGCATTCCGTCAACGCATCAACCAAACGGCCATTTTATGAATTCACCTCGTGCACAAAATGGCGGCCCGTATTTGTGGCCAGTATCGTTCGCCTTAATGTCCACAATAAATGTCAAATTGCAATCGTTACTTCTAAAAATTATGGTGTACATTTGTCCTCCTACGTGTTTGTAACAGTAATTAGAGGTTTTCGGGTAGTATATATATTATTTTTTTCGTTCCTTTTCTCTGGTGCAATGTAATTACTATAGCTTATACTGAACTTGCTGATGCACGCGGCTTTGCCTGCGTGGATCGCGACGGATTTCGATTATCACGACCGATGTCGGTTATCGTGACCAAAAGCAATATTTTCATCCCCCCCTTTCAACCCCTTTTTTTGTTTTTTTTTTGGTGGGTGGAAAATCATCAAATAACTCTTCCCGCTCTTGGGCAGAGCGAAAGGGAGTGTCAGACTTGTACTGACTTAAAACCACCCATGTTACTTCTTAGCCCTTGCGCCGAGGCCGCGGTATCCCTTTCGAACAACCCGCAGCCCCGAGCCCTTTCAACCCCTTACAACCTTTTTATCGCATAAAAATGTAGCCTATGGGCTATGTCCTTTTTCAGGCTGTATTTTTGCTATATTTTTTGGTACACAGATAGCTGTGTACCAAAAAATATAATCGGTTCAGTAGTTTTGGCATGAAAGCGCGGCAGACAGACAGACAGAGTTACTTTCGCATTTATAATATTAAGTAAAGATTGTGGTCCGAATTTTGCTGAAATGTAGTGTAAAAATTACAGTTAAAATTTTGTTTAAGTAGATATTGTGGGTCCTGTTATCTTGTATAATTGGATGTGTGAAAATGAACTTCGTTCATAAGTTAATCAGGCCGTGGTTGTGTATTCGTTTCGGTGTATAATTATTGTTGTCGTCTGCAATAATCTGCGCGTAAGAGGCTTTTATTTTTTCGGTAAGTTTACGGGTTTTGTGATAATAAGGCTGTGTTTTACTTATGATTTCTTCGAAAGGTAACACTAGTTTATACGATTTTGATACCTCTAGCTGACAGTTGTTATTATTAATTATTGTTTATTAGGGAAAGGTATACCCAGTGAAAAGGCCTTGATGTAAAATACTGGTATTTAACTGCATCCGCTTAGATTGGAAGCTAACCCCAACATAGTTGGGAAAAGGCTATGCAGATGATGATTAACCAGAGAAATATTAAAAAAAAACGTTATTCGTTGTGGCTGTTATTATTAAGCTTCCAGCTCCTCTACATGAGACCTATGTAGCTAAGAATAAGACTTAAAATCGTCAGTCTTCTCCATTTGTTCCAAAAGCATAAATCAATACGTCAATAGAAAACAAATGAGGATACAACCTTTTTTTTTTTTTTTTTTTGGGGGGTGGGAAATCATCAAATAACCCCTCCCGCTCTTGGGCAGAGCGAGAGGGAGTGTCAGACTTCTACTGACTAAAAACCACCCATGTTCCTTCTTCGCCCTTCATGTCGAGGCCTCGGTATCCCTTGCGGACATCCCGCAGCCTCGACAGGCGTCGGCCCTTGTGGGCCCCTTCCGTGTTGCTGACATCTCTTTGAGGCGCGCGTGGAACACGAACGCGCCGTCGACACGGCCTGTCGTCGTCATTAGACGGACGGACGGCGAGCTTACCCATCACTCACCGTCCACAGGCCCGCGTCTACGGTGGCCGGAAGCCATCACGTGGCCCCCGACGCCCGGATCGCCTCCCGCGGCGGCTGGGACGAGAGGTTCTCTCCCTCTCACGTTCCGCCACCTCCTTCGCTAGCATCACTGCTTCGCAGAAGGAGGCGACGGCGTCCCATTCCTCCTCGCCCCGGACCATGGCTTGCACCAGGGCCGGACGCGAGAGGTCGCCGCCGCCGATCGCCGCTACGAGAACACGGCGGGGCTCCGCCCAAGCGGGACACACCTCCACGGTGTGCTCCACCGTGTCCTCCGGCCGATCCTCACAATGGTGACATCCGGGCGTTTCCTCCCGCCTGATTCGGTGCAGGTACCTCCCGAAACAACCGTGTCCGGTGAGTACCTGCGTCAGACGGAAGGTGAGGGCGCCGTGGCGCCTCTCCAGCCACTCCTCAAAGAGGGGACTTACCGCCACTATCGTGGCGTGCCCTGCACGGGGTTGCGACAGTCGCTGTCTCCATGCTGCCATGAGATCGCACCGGAGGTCTGTCCGCTGCGCAGCAATTTGCCGCGGCAACGGAGTGACCCCCCGGTGCAGCGCCTCAGCGCGCCATTCATGCAGGCGCGCGAGGACTATCGCCTCCAGATCCCACGGCGGCAATCCGGCAAGGAGGTTCGCCGCCTCGCGGGAGATCGTGCGGTACCCACGGACTAGCCTTACGGCCATCACCTTTTGGGGCGCGTTCAGGTAGTGGGCGGCCCGCTTCCTCAAAGCACTCGCCCACACCGGGGCCCCGTAAAGGGCCATGGACCGCACGATCCCCGCATAGAGCCTCCGGCAGGAGGCGTTTGGCCCCCCCAGATTGGGCAGGAGCCACCTGAAGGCAGCCGCCGCCCGCTCCAGTCTGGGAGCCAAACGTCGGAAATGCTCCACGAAGTTCCACCGGCTGTCGAGGACGAGTCCTAGGTACTTCAAAGTACACTCGACGCCGATGGGAACCCCTCCCACCGTTAGCTGCGATCCCGACGGTGGCACATTCCCACGCCCATAGAAGCACATTGCTTCGGACTTGTGAAGTGCCACCTCGAGACCCAGCTGCCGGATCCTCTCAACGACTATCGCAACCCCGCGTGTCATATGAGGATACAACCTAAGGTAATAATTTATGACAAGTGACATATGAAGCATTCCTGCCCAGTATAAGCTGACCTCTCAAATAAAGACAATATGTACAAATCGTAGGCAATGACTGGCTGGATATGTATAGCCTGGTAATGCAAAAATTTAGAATGAGATCTAATAAAGACCGGTCCACATTCATTAATATGACATCGTCTATTTAAGCAGCTTTATAACTTGATTGGCGAAAAGTTACCTTATTCTGCTTCATTAAGAGTTTAGTTTTGATTGCAGATCACACATAAATAAACGTATGCGATATGAGTTATTTCGTTTTATTTTTATAATATGCTTAATTAGATTATAAATGCAGAAAAATATAAAACATACGGTCGTATGAAACGATATTAATCATTTATAAAAAAATGTGCCAAGCGTGAACCGGGAGGGTTTTATTTGGTTCCGTACAACGTTCTAATACGTTACTACTAAACTGTCTTTATATCAACTTAATTGAACTGCTTAGTTATAAAACTTATTGTCACGGTATACCGAATAACAACCTACCTATTTTTGATTTTTGCGAATAATAAATTAGTAATCAAAATACTTACTTAAAAATATGAATAGATAGATAAGTATTTCATTTGAATAGACCTATATCATGGGATATTGGTCTATTCAAATGAAATACTTTGACAATCTCCGTGGGGGGATTGTCAAAAACTACAAAATGCCACTTAGGACAAGATTGGGGTCAAGATTAGGTCTATCTAATATAAAAAAAGCACAAACATTAATACTGTTTTTGGTGTCCATACATTTTGTCGTGGCTTAATAAGAACTGCCACTCGGGTCGATCTTTAGGTAAAAGCTGTGCTTGCCTTGGTCGGTCTGTGGATGGGTGACCGCCCGACATACCGAGTTTCCTCCGTGGCTCGGAAAGCACGTTAAGCTGTTGGTCCCGGCTGCCATATATAGGTGAGTGACCTGAAATTCTGACATCCAGTCTTACCAAAGAGTATCGTATTACCTAATGTTAACTGGGTTGTGTAGGTCAGATAGGCAGTCGCTCCATGTAAAATACTGGTATTCAGCTGGATCCGGTTAGACTGGAAGCCGACCCTGACATAGTTGGGAAAAGGCTAGGCAGATGATGATGACATTTTGTCATACAATGAATACAACATTTTTTTTCTAAATCAAACTGGATTGACTCGAAAGAATTGGATGAAAATCAATTGTACCAATAGGGTAGTTAACAAAAAAATCTAATTAGTCCGTCAGATAGATTTCCAAAAAATATTGGACACGTATTTTTTCTTTTTTCACGTAAACAAACAATGAAGACGACACAGGGCTTTGAAAACTCGTGTGACGTCATATTCTAAGACATTTGTGTGACATTCTTTACCGGTGAGTGACGTCACGACCCCCCACTCAAATCTTTGACGCGTTATATCTTCGTCAATTTTTAATGATTTGATAAAACAGAAAATACTTATCCAATAATTTTCGATAATCTAAAAGACGGACTAATTAGAATCATATTTTTTTAGTCAGTAAACATCCCTATTACACAAGGAACCCTGAATATTCTAACGCTAGATCATCCGGTGCGGGGCAAACGGAAATAATAAAGCAAGCACTCTGCATACCGACACTAGATAACACTCTTATTATTAATAATTGCTTTGATTCCGACCGTGTTTCAAAATTAATAATATTTAATAATAACATGACGTACAGTTTGGGAAGATTGCTGTGGTTAAAAGTAGCTTCATGGTTTGATTATGGGTTGCTACGAGTATATCCGTATGGATAAAACCCCCCTTTTGTTAAGTAAGAATTAAACAAAAAATAAGGTTGCCCTTATTTTTTTTTTCTTTTCCTGTCAAGTGCCCCACTGCTGGGCAAACTTCTCTATCTTTTGCGTTATCTGCCTGCGATGTTTACCCCGTAAAAAAGATCAGATCGTCTCACCACCTTCACCGCAGTCCACCTTTTTTTTTTGGCGGGTGGAAAATCATCAAATAATCCCTGCCGCTCTTGGGCAGAGCTGACTAAAAACCACTCATGTTCCTTCTTAGCCCTTTATGTTGAGGCCGCGGTATCTCTTGCGAACAACCCGCAGCCCCGACGGACTGCAGTCTACCTTTTTTTTTTTTTGTGGCGTGGGAAATCATCAAATAACCCCTGCCGCTCTTGGGCAGAGCGAAAGGGAGTGTCAGACTTTTACTGACTAAAAACCACCCATGTTCCTTCTTAGCCCTTTATGTCGAGGCTGCGGTATCTCTTGCGAACAACCCGCAGCCCCGACGGACTGCAGTCTACCTTGACGGCAATTTCCTCTATCAGGCGTCCAGTGAGTGACGATCTTTGCCACCTCTCCGGTAAATTTGTCCTATGGCACATGGCCAGACCCCTCCCAACCAAATAAAGAGGTAAATATTCTTACGATAGTTATTCATGTTATTAAATAAACGTAGGCATCTTTGTATTATAAATGTTTCATTAATATGTCGTAGGTATAACGGTACGGTTGTCGAGGTTCAAAAAAATGGTAAACCAGACTAGCACAGAAAAAACAACTTTTTTCAGGTTAGGTTTGTGAAAATTCGGTTACGCGTAACATAGTTTTACAACTGGAATTAGATCAATGGCCCAGTTTGGAGTTTATTTACGTGCCTGGAGCCTGGGAGCTGGCTATGAATATTTTTACAAATGGAAAAGTTGAAATGGCCGTCGATAGTGTTGGATTTTTGTGACGGGATTAATTGAAAATATTTCCAAGAGGAAAATTAACACTATTATTATGGATAATGATACTGTTCGTTAAGAAGAACTGCCATTCGGGTCGATCTTTAGGTAAAGCTGTGCTTGCCTAGGTCGGTCTGTGGATGGGTGACCACCCGACATACCGAGTTTCCTCCGTGCCTCAGAAAGCACGTTAAGCTGTTGGTCCCGGCTGCCATATATAGATCTTTGGCAGTCATTACAGGTAGTCAGTGACCTGAAATTCTGACATCCAGTCTTACCAAAGAGTATCGTATTACCTAGTATTAACTGGGTTGTGGAGGTCAGATAGGTAGTCGCTCCATGTAAAATACTGGTATTCAGCTGCATCCAGTTAGACTGGAAGCCGACCTTAACATAGTTGGGAAAAGGCTAGGGAGATTATTATATATATACTGTTAGCCAACATTATCCTATTCTTGGGCAAAGGCTTCTCTACCATTTCCACCACCTGGTCGCAAGTCTTGTCCAGATCGTTCCATCATATTCTACCAGGTCTGCCGCAATGCCATCTTGCTATGTCAGGGCTCCAGAAAGCGGCTGTGGGCCCACAGCTCATTGAGCATGCGGCAGATGTCCAGTCCCAGTTCAGCTTAGCAGCGGATTTATTATTTTGGAGATTATTTAAATATACTTTTCTTCTATCTTACCAAAACGAGGCTCAGATCTTAACCCTAATTAGTAGGCGAAGGCTGTGAATTTCAATGTTATTGAGATCTAAAACTGAGCTAAAACTATATTTAACTTACTATCCTGTAGAAAAATCCTAACATCTAAACACAAAAAAAAACAATTGAACACAGCGCCAAACAGTTGGTAAGAGCGATCAAACTCACCCGGTTTCACTGGACCAATCAGCACTCAGTGATTTTTCCAAAAGAACATTTTTGCCACAGTAAAATTGAAGGACTAAGTCACAGGCCTTGAAGAATGAGTGCCGGAATAAAAATAAAGCTTTGCGTCAATTGTTACTGTGATTTTCACCGGTGACTCTCAATTAGGTGACATACGGTCGAAAGAGTTGGATAGCAAAAGATTTCGTGTTTATTTTTTACACGACTTTTTTTTTGAAGATCGCAACGTTGTAAGATTTAATTTCGTGGAAAGTAAAATATATAGTTTTGCTTGGGATATCTAAGTCAGAATATTAAGCAATTACAATCTATCAAAACTCCATAATACATTTTCAACTTTATTGCTAAACCATTAGGTCCAAGGTTGATTGGGAAAATTCTACAGTTTCGGGTAGCTTGATGGCGTCACTACTAAATAATTAGTAGTGTAATATTTTCTTTTTAATTAGCTATTTGACCTTTACAATCTAGTTAGGTACTTCTAACTATATTTTACTGTTAGGCAGTCACGGCTTGCAAAAGTGAGACAAATCTGACACAGATTGATTTGATCTTGTAAAGTTCCTGTTAAAGAAGATGCCATCTTCTTTAACAGGAACTTTACTACAGGAGGTGTAACTGTGTGTTGTATTTTTTTTTGTGTCAGCTGACAAACGGAAGTACTTTGTTTTAGTTATATGGGTTGAACCTATCGTGTGTGCATGGTTTCTAATAGAAATAAAATTATATTTAGAAATTTCTTAGTAATGAAAAACGAGACCGGAACTTCTTCAACAATTAATTTGAAAGAAATACTAAATTTCCATAACTTGCTTTTTGATTTTCTCATTCTCAACAAAACAAAATTTATTAGCCAATCCACCAAACCCGTGTGTCCCAACACACGCACCGTTTACCCAATAAATGGGCTTCATTAGGTGGAATTTAAGACAATCGGTCTTGGGTTACCTGCGACGGTAATCACCGTAATTGGTAGCAAGCTGCTCGATCTTTACCGTCTGTTACGTATTGTACTGCTTCCTATGATGATTTGTTCTTTATGTCATCGTAGAACATGGAGGGAATATTTATTTTTTTAACTGACTTCTAAAAATGAGAAGGTTCTAAATTCAGCTGTAAAATGTTTATTACCTCCTTGATTTTCTGCTTAGGTCGATAGAATTTATCAGGTTAAGCCGCGCTTGCCAGGTTGGTTTGTGGATGGGTGGCAACCAATTTTCATGCTGAGCTGCCTCCGTGCCTAGCATTAGTCCCGGCTGTCATTTATAGGTCTTTGTCACTCGTAACAGGTAGTCAGTGGCCCGAAAGTCGGATAACCCGTCTTACCAAATCACAGAATACATAATAGTACTACATAACCAAAGTGTATCATATTACCCAATACAAATTGAGTTGATCGTGAGATAGGCAGTCGCTCCGTGTAAAATACTGGTGGTAACAAGCAGACCTCAACATAGTTGGGAAAAGGCTAGGCTAATGATGAAGTCCTTGATTACTGGTTCTATTTACGTGATTCTTATTTCATTTAGAAGAGGAAACTCACGTAGTGGTTCCATGTATAAGTCAACCTTTTTTTTTGTTTTTGGATGTCAATTATGTTTTTAACAATAAAGTTTTCATTTACTTTTGCCACTAACAGAGAGCAGTAGTTAAGGCGTAGTACGAGGATTAGTGACCCTCTGTCAGCAGCAGGTCTAAGGCCTAGTAAGCGATCCGACCAATCAATGCGTTCAACAGGTGGAGCATGTGGGTTTTGCCCTGGTATCCACAAAGTTGAAGTGGCAATGGGCAGGCCACATCGCTCGAAGAACCGACAACCGATAGGGGAGAAAAGTTCTCGAGTGGCGACCACGAACCGTAAGACGCAGCGCTGGTAGTCCTCCCACCAGGTGGACCGACGACATCGTGAGAGTCGCTGGCAACCGGTGGATGGAAACGGCAGGCTGCCGTTCTTTATGGCGTTCTATGGGGGAGGCCTTTTTCCAGCACTGAACGTCTTATGGGTGATGATGATGATGATCCATAACAGACGCCATGGCAGACAGGCATTGCAGCGATGCACGATGACGGGATGATATTGTCGCTCTGGCAACAAAACAACTGGAGATAGATATGGCAATATATAAAGGAAATCTTCATCCAGAAATGGATGGCCCCAATATAAATACCACAGTGTTTCCGGTCAACGGTTAAGAAATTTTACATAAAAAAAAATACTTTTTATTACATTTTCAACTCTAGTGCAAAAGTAACACTACAAGTTTTTTTGTTTAATCATTAACCTACAAACTGATGCAAAAATATTGACTTTAAAAGTTATTATCATTTGAATATAGCCGCAGCACATAAACTTCACAATATCGCATACATTAGGTGTACTCTCATAATAATTATGGCATGCAATGCAGCACACAACCAAATATGAGTGACCGTTAAATTATAGAAACTTGTATATAGACAATAACTAGTTAACCCACTCAAGGAAGTCCAAGTATAGGAAGGAGGTACCTATAATACAATACGAAGTTAAGTTGCGATGTTACAACAATCCTCTGTTTATGTGCCCTTTTGATTTGTCTGCCCACACAGCTTCGAAAGTTGCTACATTTTGACTTTTGTTTATCTAGCTACAAAGTGTAGGTTTTCTTTAGATACGTCAGGATCTATAACATTCATAACATCACGCTTATAATCACCAAAAGATTTAGCAGAGGCGTACCTAATAATGCACTCACAAATCGCCAGTTATGTTTAAGTTGCCATCAACCGGATACAAATCCAGACTCCGTAGTTGCTACTGAGAAATTATGGAAAAACCAATAAACACTTTGCCCTACCTGGGAATTGAACCAAGGTCCTCGGATGCTTAGAAGTCGCGCTTGCGACTACTAGACCAAGAAGGCAGTTCAGTCTGGATATATCTTCAAAGATAACGTAAGATACGTTAAGCCGTTGTTCCCGTTCCGGTACCTCAGTCATTTATAGACCGGGGCTGCGGGTTGTTCGCAAGAGATACCGCGGCCTCGGCATGAAGGACTAAGAACGAACATGGGTGGTTTTTAGTCAGTACAAGTCTGACACTCCCTTTCGCTCTGCCCAAGAGCGGGAGGGGTTATTTGATGATTTTCCACACACCATAAAAAAAAATAAAAAAATTATTATCGAATGCAACGCGAGTGAACCCGCAGGTGTAAGCTAGTAAAAGCATTAAAAACATAAACCGTTCTATATCATAAGCGATATAATCCCGCGTATACCAAAATATCACTAACTGTTGATAACAGCTTAAAAGCCCGTCTAATATCTAAGCTAAAAGCTGAAGCTCAAACCCGAGCGAGCTGTTAGGTTTTAGCATTAAATTAGCTATCACTTTCGTTAGTTTTAGAGTTAATTGCGTTAAATTTTAAGTGCTTTTGGTAGAATACCTACTCTCCCAGTGGAATAAATAAAGACATAACTCGTTTGGTGGGTATTGAAAAATGTTAGTTATGAATATCTTTTTATATAGTGTTTTTGGCCCCGACTTACGAACAGTAAGTCGTGGGTTCGAACCCAGGCAGGCACATTACTTTGTGTCATTTATTTCATCACCACTGCTCTCAAAGCGGTGAAGGAAAATATCATAAGGAAACCAGCATGTCCTAGAACCAAAAAAATTTAAGACATGTGACATCTACCTTTGGACAACCCGCAGCCCCGACAGGCGTTGACCCTTGCGGGCTCTGCAATATTGCTTCGCAAGCATCACTGCTTTGCAGAAGAAGGCGATGAAGTCCCATTCATTCTCGGCCCGGACCAGGGCCGGACACGAAAGGTCACCGCCGCTGTATAATCTACCTTACAACGCGAGGCTGTCTAAAAGTTTTTACGACAGCATGAGCTGTTGTCACAGTTAAGACTGTGTCTTACTATTTTCCTCTTACTCAAAGTTTCTCCATTCCAATAACCCACCCATTTATTTGCCACAATCGTAACGCTTCCCGTACCCAACAGCCCTTACAAGAAACTTATGTGCGTGCTTCGCAGTTATGTTGGAGAACTTAGAGATGGCTCATTTATATGTTGAACATGTGACACCAACTGTAAGTAATATGTTACATTTGGCTTGAATATGTTGTTTGACCTTCGGTGTTGAACTTTCGACCTTGGGTGCGGTGACTTGGCAAAAAAGATATTATATTAGAGTATGTTTGTAAGGTTTGCAAAAGCAATAATTGGTATTTATATGTTCTGTTTTTTCTTCTTATTTGATGAAATAAAATTTCAAATATTACGTAATGTTAATGTTCTTGGAAAGGATAATCTCTTATTGTGTAAACTTGTCTTAAGAAAATCTGTACCAATCTTCATAAAAATACTATGGGAGACATTCCATTATATAAGTTCTTAGTGAAATAATAATTAATTAACAGTAACATTCCTAACTTTTGAGACAAGGACAGGAGAGATGATGATTTTTAATAGACTTCAGTATTAATTATTTAGTATTTTAGAGGGGTATCGTAATACCAACTAACTTGGTTGTGAAGCTTAAAATAGGCAGTCACTTCATTAATAGGGATGTTTACTGACTAAAAAAAATATGATTCTAATTAGTCCGTCTGTTAGATTATCAAAAAATATTGGATACGTATTTTTTGTTTTATCAAATCAATCAAAATTGACAAAGATAAAACGCGTCAAAGATTTGAGTGGGTTGTTACGTCACTCACCGGTAAAAATGTCATACTAATGTTTTAGAATATGACGTCACACGAGTTTTCAAAGCACTGTATCGTCTTCATAGTTTGTTTACGTGAAAAAAGAAAAAATACGTATCCAATATTTTTTGGAAATCTATCTGACGGACTAATTTGATTTTTTTAACTAGCTTATTTAAATACTGTTGGTAAGCTGCATCTGGTTAGACAGCAAGTCAACCCCAATATATAAAGTTCGGAAAATGCTATGCAGATGATGATGAACTTCTTCTTAAGTATACTGCCACAAATCTTGATACAAAATTTACTATTTACATAACACTGATTGCCTCGTTAATCTAGTGGCCGCAAACGTAGAGCAAAGTGTCATTGGGTTTTTGTACCAAGAATTTCTCAGTAGCAGACACGGGGTCAGAATTTGTGCCTGCTTGGTGGCAATAGGCTCGCCCTGTATTACGTGTAACCCCATGGGACTTAAACATAACTAGCAAAAATGTACCGTGTACTATTAGGTACACTACTGCCTAAATCTTTGGGGATTACAGGCGTGATGTTATGTTATAACATTGACTCAAAGAACATCTCTCATTTTTCTTCAGAACACAGTTATTACCTTCAAATAATCTCCCAAAATTTCAAGGAGCAGTAATGTAATATCCGCCGTAAAACGTTTGCGGACATAGCCTTGTCGATGCAATTTCCTACATGAGGTATGGCCAATAAAGGGAATAATATTATGAAAATCGAGTGAGCATCCAAGCGATTGTTACATGTAATGCTTAGACCTATAATAATATCCGATATGACAGTAACGTTCAAAGCCGTTTATAAAGGCTAAGAAGGAACATGGGTGGTTTTTAGTCAGTGGAAGTCTGACACTCCCTACCGCTCTGCCCAGAGCGGGAGGAGTCATTTGATGATTCCCCACCCTCCGAAAAAAAGGTATATTCCAGTGTTTCGAATCAGCAGTTGTTTAAAATCTTTATGTGTTTCTTTAACTGAGAATTTTGAAATTGAATAGGAAATGTCTTTTGTTCAGGGTTTCTTAGTCGTGGTTCTTTTTTTTGAATCATCATCATGTTGTTCAAATCTTGTGGTTAAAATCAATTAAAATTAGTTAGGCCTAAGTCATCATTAAAGCTCTCTGAATGCGGCAGTGAGTTGCATTTATCGATTTTTTTTTTCCGGCAAATAAGAGGTGTTATAACAAGTTATATAATGTAAAAGGTAATATGTAAAAACGTTTCCTTAAAAAACGGAAAAAGTTTACAAGCAATCATTTTTGCGTATAGTTTGATATATAATAAAATTATAATGCTTGCACACAAGAAGATGTGATGTGCGGCTGAGCATCCCATCGGGGCTGCGGGTTGTCCCGTTGGGGCTACGGGTTGTTCGAAAGACATACCGTGGCCTCGACACGAAGGGCTAAGAAGGTACATGGGTGGTTTTAGTCAGTAGAAGTCTGACTCTCCCTACCGCCTATAATGAATATCATGAAAAGTGACATTACTTTACATAAACTCTGATTAGTGAATGACCACTGCGAAATCAGTCTTTGAATTACTAGATTATTTGAATTCCAGGTTAGCTTGATTTTTCAAATGTCTTCAAAACTATTCATTTTATCTCAAATCTGGTTATGCTGCTATTCATTGCTAAAAGAGGAATCTAATTATAATTTAATAGATTATAAAATGCGGAACAAAGAAATCTCATTCACATGAAAAATGAAACGATGACATGAATCAAAACGATGTTACGTTTAAAATATAAATCATAATACCGTGTATGGATCGTAAAGAATGATCGAAACAATAGGAGATCATTAAAACATTAATTTAGTAAGTGATTTATGAAATAGTTATACGCATTGAATTGCTCGCTTTTTATGCATAGTTATAGCTTGATAATTTATTTTATTTTTCTTTCTTGTCTAGCAATTATTTACTTACTTTTAATTAGAAAATATTCCGAACTGAATGGAACTTTTTATAATTCATTCTTCTTTTCTTTGGTCTTCCTCTCCTTCTACATTTAAAATCATCACCCTTTTAGCCACATCATCCCTTTCAACTTTTAAATCTTTTCCTCTAATAAAATCATTATTTACTTTATCTATTCTTGTCACTCCACACATGCACTTCAACATTTTCATCTTCGACATACACCTAAACATTTTCATCTCAACTCTTTGCAATCTTTTTTCATCCACCTCCTTCACAGCCTAGAATTCCGATCCATAACGCCGGTTCTAGCAGTATGTTTGTTAAACAGATCAATATTTTATCTATCTAGAAACTATGAGGACAAGGTTTTCAACCTGTCACTGCGTATAGTAATAATTTTATTAGTACAACCCAGTATTAAATGCCAAAGTTACGCTTTGGCACAAATAATATGAGTCTACGGTACTAGTATTATTAGTAAAGGTCGTGTCTTTGTATGATAAATGGCTGTTTTACTACTGCTGGGATAACACTACCATCTTGTACTCAAATTCGGGTCACTCAGATGATGATGATCATCTGCGTAGCCTTTTTTACTAACACAGCTGAAATTAATTTGGGGCGACTGCCTATTTAACCTCCACAACTCAGTTAATCCTTCACTCAGTTGCTATGAACTATTAATTGTCAACTAAGTACTTGAATATCCAGTAAGATTGGTTTCGAGTGATACCAGAAGCAACTGAACTGTTTTATGTAGAACGACTGCCTGCTGCTGCGATTTGTGTCATTTCTGTGACAAAATTCTTGATGAAAAACCTTATAACATTTAGCCCTTTTTTTGGAGGATGGGAAATCATCAAAATTTGATGATGATGATGATCGATTGATTGATGAGATTGATTGATAAGATTGATTGATTTATTATTATTTATTTATTGATTTTATTTGAGTCATTTAATAATTCCTCTCGCTTCTACTGACTAAAGACCACCCATGTTCCTTCTTAGCCTTTTCCCTTTGTGTCGAGGCCGCGGTATTTCTTTCGAACAACCAGCAGCAACGCCGGGGCCTGGCCTGACCTGGGAATCAAACCCAAAATCTCACGCTCAGCAGTCACGCTTGCGAACACTGAGTCAGTCTTGATAAAGTAAAACCAATTTGTCCATAAACTTGCCCCTAGCAATCCTTCTGAATAATTTATAAATACACAGATCCAAAACAATTATCTCTAGGCCACACAAGTGCTGTCTCACAGGGATCGAAACCACAGGACTGAACTAGTATGCAAATCAGGCTGTCATACAATTATTATCTCTATATCATTTTATACAATAAGTTTTGCGAACAGACACACAGTAAGAAAAAGATTAATTTGATTATAAGTGATCTGTTAGATAGCGATTGTATTTAAGACGAGATATAAAAAAAATTAATCTGTGATTTGGTCTGTCTGTATACTTTTGCACACTCTTCCAAAAATACAATACAGATGGTTATCCCCGAAAGGTAAGCCAGAGATGTACCTATAGTACACCCACATTTCGCCAGTTATGTTTAAGTCCTATGTAAAAGGGAGCGAACCAATTGCCATCAACCGGACACAAATCCAGACACCGTGGCAGTGCCTGAAAAATTTCTGATGAAAAACCCCAATTACACTTTATCCGACCTGGGAATCACAACCAGGACCTCATGCTCAGCATTCGCGCTTGCGACCACTAGACTAATGAGGCAGTCAAACATTTAATTTTCATAACTTCTAAATTATCGTAACAAGGTGGTAAAGTGTAGCATATTAAATAACTTTGACCACTGTCGACACCAAAACTGATTACTATTTAGTACAATATAATATTATTATACTAGGTGGTAAAAAGTAACATATTAGTACGGGCGGCTTTTTACTGGTAACCATTTAGTATCCACCATAATATGGACCATTAGCAATCAAAAACTCTTTAGAAAACCATAAAGAACCTCACACAATTAAAACAAAAAAAAGTAGTGTTCCTTTCACTACAAAAGAGTATTTAACACAAGCCGTGCCGGGAGTAATGCTTATAGAAATAACTTGTAACAATAGATATTTTATATCATTAATCTGATCATAAATGATGCTTGATCTGACAATCACTTAAAAGGAAGTCGATTAAAAATCAGACACAACAAAAAACTATAAATACTTCAACGTTATGATTATGTTGTTGGAAACGCTACCTTATATCTTTACTCTTAGGTATTATTATGGTATAGGTCACAAAAAAGTTTTAATTTCGTTCATTGGTATTTTTTGAAAAACAATAGATGTTTTAATCAGTTACGTACCGATTAATTAATCATTAGGATGATCTATGCACTAAATATTTGGGACATCGTTTTGCAAAATAAAAAAATAAGACGGTGGCTATGGTTGCTATTTCTTTCTTGTTTCTAAACGGTTATCTCAGCAGGGAACGACCAAATTAAACAGTTGATCAGGTAATTATAAACTAATTAGCTTGAAAGGCAACCTATAAGCTAATGTTCCGTATTGTGAGTTTTGTACTACCGTTGTTGTTAATTAGGCTTAGAAAGTCTTTGTTATTTTTGTATTTTTCGAGATGCTATATGATTCGTTCAGAATTATTCATTAATATGTTCATTGATAAAACAACACATAACATAACATAACATCACGTCCACTATTCCCGTTGGGTTGTATTGGTGGCAGTTCACCCAAATTTTGCCAGTTTAGTTTAAGTCCCATCTAATAAGGGGCGAGCCTATTGCCATCAACTGCTATTAGGAAATATTCCTGATGGGAAAACCCACGACCAGGCATCGAACCCACCCGCCGGGGCTGCGGGTTGTTTGAAAGAGATACCGCGGCCTCAGCGCAAGGGCTAAGAAGGAACAAGGGTGGTTTTTAGTCAGTAGAAGTCTGACACTCCATTCCGCTCTGCCCAAGAGCGGGAGGGGTTATTTGACGATTTTCTACTCTCCAAAAAAAAAATGAATCCCACCCAGGAACCCAGGACCTTAAGCTCAGCTGTTGGGTTTATGTTTTATCGAAACAAAACCGTGTCGCTAAAGCATAAAAACATTACAGCAAAATGTGTTTAGGTTTTAACATCATACTTTTTGCTACAACTCAACGCGTAATAAGTAATCATTTGAAAAAAAAAATCACATCTTTCCAGGTAGCACAGAATGTCCTCATTCTGAATCGGATAATAAATCGTCATTTTTTTCATACAGTGTGACAAGATAATAATTGAATTCTTTCAACCAAAGTACAGTTGGCAAAAGAAATTGGTTTGTAGATGAGAAATGCTCAGGTTTTAGCCAACGCATTCGTTTTCTGAATTAACTAGCTGTTGCTCGTGACCTTTGTCCGCGTGACGGTATTATAAAAAATATTACTTTCCTTTTATGTATCAGTTTATTATCTTTATAATATTTTTATTTCATAATTTATCATCATCACCACTATCGCTGTCTGTCCGTCCCTATGTATGCTAAAATCTTTAAAACTTCGAAACGGATTTTGAAGCGGTTTTTTTTATAGATAGAGTGATTCAAGAGGAAGGTTTTAGTATATAATTTGACCGACATCATCAGCTAGTAATGTCATCTATAATTATAATTAATTATGATCAAGTATCAAAAGGGGAAAAAGAATTAAGGGGCGTCAAAAAATTCGTTTACATAGCAAAAGGAACAGTGCCCAGAAGGCAAGTGTTGCTTTCACACCAATCTCTTTTGTTAATAGTACATTGCAATATTGATAATATTCTGCCCGTAAGTTCTCCCAGAGATTTAATAACAGATGATTGCAGTATTTGTATTGTTTTAAAGATTTTTTGCCTCCAGCAGACCCCGGCTGACAATTGGGTGTTATTTTTTGTTATAAATGTGGGAATAATTGGGGCCTGTCGATGGATATTTTATCGGAAACTTATTAAATATTTTTTTTTGTGGTTGATCTGTAAATTGTGAGTATCCGCTCTTTTTGTCGAACCAGAACAAAGCCAAATATTTTACGAATGAATGGGTTACGGAGTGCTGTATTGTTCATAGTATTTTTTATTGAATTATTTGCAACACAATATACAATTTAACATTTTCCATAAACCGGGTATGCATGTAGTGTGCGCGCTGTTGTTTTGGTTGTTTGGAAAATATTGTATTGCATGTTGTGTTGCAAATAAATTCTGTACCCCGCTTAAATATGACTGTCTTAATTCTATATTTTTTCATTTGAGGCCATAGGAAATGCAATTCAAGAATATTTGTAACAGATGACAGATATGACAAACTGTCGTTTCATAGTTTGACATAGCCTTTGCATTCTATTTTCATTCACAGAGTTATGATTAGTACATATCTTTTTATTATATAATTTAGTATTGTATAATACAGGAAAATGTGTTTTCATGTGATTAAATCAAGTGTCAAAAATGTACAACTATAGTATTATATTACTTAGTAAATCACCATCCGACACTTACAAAAACTTTTTTGCAATTTTGATTTTAGGCGTTCTGTGTGTTTTACATTTTTATTAATCAAGGAACCAAGGAGTTATGAGACGCCATTTTTAACCGACTTCCCAAAAAGGTATATTTGGTATATTGGTTTATTTTTTTATTGGTATATTTTTTATTTTTTATGTACACCGATTACGCTGAGATTTATGATCCGATTTACGTGATTCTTTTCCCGTTCGAAACGGAATAGTTGCCATTTAGTCCCATAAAAAATTAACATAGTTTGGCCTAATATTTTTCACTTTATGAACATTTTTTGTAAATATTTGTATGGGATAACACAACAAAAAAATAATACCCATCGAATTGAGAACCTCCTCCTTTTTGGGAAGTCGGTTAAAAATAAAAAAATTAAAAAACTTTTTTGCAAAAAAACAACCGACTTCAAAAACACTAAAAAGTGAAAAATAAACTACAGAAGAAAAATCAGCTTCTGAAGTCGGTGACATTTGTTTTTTTGATTTCGTTTTTTGCCACCGACTTCAGAAATAATAAAAATGTAGAACACACAGAACAACATTAAATAAAAATTGTAAAAAACAGTGTCACTTCAAAATTCCTAGATTGGCATGAAAGCAATTTATAATTTAGGCTCGTACGCATAAAATAAAAACTACAGTCGGATCGCAGATAATTTCAAATTGAAAATGGCGCTCGGTAAAGCTGGCTGCACAAGTACAGATTGAATAGGGATGTTTACTGACTGAAAAATATGATTTTAATTAGTCCGTCTGTTAGATTAGCGAAAAATATTGGATTTTTTGTTTTATCAAATCAATAAAAATTTACGAAGATAAAACGCGTCAAAGATTTGAGAGGGGGGTTGTGACGTCACTCACCGGTAAAAAATGTCATACTAATGTCTTATAATATGACGTGACACGAGTTTTCAAAGCACTGTATCGTCTTTATTGTTTGTTTACGTGCAAAAAGAAAAAATACGTGAAATCTATGTGACGGACTAATTAGATTTTTAAGTTTAAGCTTTTAAAAAACGACATTTTATTAATGGCAAAGCAACTTTTGCCGCCAGCGACGATATCGTGAAACTGTGCAAAGTAATCATCATTATTTTGCCATCACCATAATAATATCTTCTTCTTCCATACGTATATATACTTCATATATTACTCATCATCTTACCAGACACTTTCTTTCTTGCCATAGCATGCTTTACACAGTCCATCCATCACTTCATTGGTCTTCCTCTACTCTGAGGAGAGCAGAAGGTTATGTCAAAGGACCGGCAGGTTGAGAAACTGTGCAAAGAGTTGGGACAATAAATTCAACAACACCATACAGATGAAGAAAAACACGCTAATATCGTTTCATTAGATCACCTTGACACTTGGCTTGGCTTAATTTATGTTTAAATTCCAACTCAAATTAAATCCTCTGACATTTACTTCAAATAGACCTATCGCAGGCACTTTTTCGCAGTCAACAAAAATAAGCTACAAACAGTTCAGCCATGTGGCTGAACCCATACCCATTCCATTCACAGTTATTTTGCATGTGCAAAATAACTGTGAATGGAATGGGTAGCAGAGGAGGAGGAGGAGAGGAGCTTGTGGCTTAATAAGAACTGCCACTCGGGTCGATCTTTAGGTAAAGCTGTGCTTACCTAGGTCGGTCTGTGGATGGGTGACCACCCGACATACCGAGTTTCCTCCGTGCCTCGGAAAGCACGTTAAGCTGTAGGTGCCGGCTGCCATATATAGATCTTTGGCAGTCGTTACAGGTAGTCAGTGACCTGTAAGTCTGACAACCAGTCTTACTAAAGGGTATCGTATAACCTAGTATTAACTGGGTTGTGGAGGTCAGATAGGCAGTCGCTCCATGTAAAATACAGGTACTCAGCTGCATCTGGTTAGACTGGAAGCCGACCCTAACATAGTTGGGAAAAGGCTAGGCAGATGATGATGATGGAATGGGTAGCAGTCCAATCGTAGATCTAGGAATAGGCAGCATGAACTCCATGAATGAAAGAAGACCCTATCAATTCAAAAACCGTGAACAAGACCACACACGATCCATCCAACGCGGTCTAAAATCTAAATAATTACATTCACTGGCACTCAAAGGCTCCATCAACGCAATTAGTTAGTAGACACTGAACTCGTAGGCATTAGACCAACGTGTGTGGAGGCAAAGTTACTAGGTATATAATTAAATGGTCGAATGGAGATTATTGTTGGACAGCTTGAAAATGGCTGGTAAAGCTGTTTAGGCATTGACTTATATATTACTGCGTAAGGACTGGGCGGACGGCATGTTAATATGACGCCACAAACGTGGTCCCAATAAGGTCTTTCCTAAGCCGAAGTGAACTAGTACACGATCGGCTCTCTTCGGGTGCGGTCGTAAATTTTATTAAAAGCTTTATTTATGTTCTTTATACCTCGAAAATGCCACGCCGCTTATTAAATACAAGGCTACGTTAACGAGCAGACTACACCAATTCTCTGTATGGCGAACGCGTCGAGCAAAATGTTCGGACGACCGTATCTTTAGTTTTTATATCAATGTATTTAGGAAGTTCTGTTGGAGTTCCATGGTTGGATGACTAGGGTTGTCAGACATCAACATCAACATCAACAAGTCATTGGGTCGCTTTGTGCCTCCTGCTGGTAGAAATTATGTTTTTCCTATTCTTCTGCTATTATTTTCTGATTCATTTCGTTGCGAGACAGTTAAATTATTTCTCTGCGACCTCGGCGAGTTTCATTGTCTCGGTGCTTTTCTGATGGTTGCCACTGTTGATTCTGGATTTCACGAGTTGTAGTGGTTTGGAAATAGTGCGACGTGCAAGCTTTCTATCATCGGTTTCTAAATTATTTGATATAAACGTTTCCAAACATTGTTCAGTTAAAATTCTGGCTAATATACACACATAAAACACAAGTTCCTTTTAATTGACCAAAACAAATAACAGAAACTTCTAAGAAATTCACCTCAATACGGTAAGACTGGAAGCTGACCCCAGCGTTAGGAAAAGGCTAGGCAGATGATGATGATGATGATGACAGTAAAATATCTATAACCCACCCATACGAATGACCCAAACTCTCGTTCAATAAAAGTAATTTAGTTCATGACACTCTGAAGAAATCCACCGTATGTAGACGGCCTAAGTCAGCATCAACTTTTTCATCCTATAAAGTTATGTATGATGTTTGTGTATCACTAGCCTGTCATTAGCACGGAATTCTCTACTACTGATGTGTTTGCATAAATAAATAATATGTATTTTTAATGACAATAATATGTGTGCTTGTGCAAATTACAACTGAGATTTTTTTTTTTCCCCGTCGGGGCTGCGGGTGGTTCGAAAGAGATACCGCAGCCTCGGCACAAGGGCTAAGAAGGAACATGGGTGGTTTTTAGTCAGAAGAAGTCTAACACTCCCTTCCGCTTTGCCTAAGAGCAGGAGGGGTTATTTGATCGCGGGCCTGTGAACGGTGAGTGATGGGCTAGCTCACGGTCCGTCCATGTCCATGACGACGACAGGCCGTGTCGACGGCGCGTTCGTGTTCCACGCGCGCCTCAAAGAGATGTCAGCAACATGGAAGGGGCCCGCAAGGGCCGACGCCCGTCAGGGCTGCGGGTTGTTCGCGAGAGATACCGCGGCCTCGACATGAAGGGCTAAGAAGGAACATGAGTGGTTTTTAGTCAGTAGAAGTCTGACACTTCCTTTCGCTCTGCCCAAGAGCGGGAGGGGTAATTTGATGATTTTCCACCCACCATAAAAAAGGGGTTATTTGATGATTTCCCACCCCCACAAAAAACAAAGTTATTTTTATTTAGGGAGTGAGTAAAGTGGTGTGTCTGCGTTTGAATAAGTGTTATTTAAAACAAACCGTCTTTAAACATTCTAACAACATACCTTTTACGAGAAAAGACCTATTTACAATAATATTACATCCTTGTTAAAAGCAATCATCTGCCTAGCCTTGTCTCAACCATGTTGGGGTCGTCTTGATGTCAAATCGGATGCAGCTGAAAACTGATTATTTTACATGGAGCGACCGCCTATCTGACCTCCATAACCCAGTTAGAGCTGGGTAATACGGTTTACCCTTTGTTAATCTGGTTGTCAGAGTTTCCAAACATTGCATAGTTTTATTTGTTAGCTGGTTTCATGATCTCATTTAATTATCACAATGAAGTTCGATAGAACTGCATCAAATATGTTCTGTATTTGCAGGTTAAACATTTTTAACCAGACATCGTGTTAAGTAACATTAGTAAACCCAACCGCGTAATAGAGAAAAGCGAAGACATAACTAATTTAAATGGCCACTGCTCGGCCATGTAATTGTTGACTATGACCAATTAAGTGTAAACTGTGACTAATGTTATTGCGTTAAACAAAAAGAAAGGTAGCAAAGTTAAATAGGTAAGTCAACTAAAGAGCGTGGCATTTGAATCTACACTTGGGAGCAAATAAATCGAGCCACTTCCTTTTTCACGCATTATGGTAATTATTTTTGGTATTATGGAACGCATCGATTCGAAACATATATCGCCTAAAAGGGTATTTAATAACCTTTACAAAGAGGGTAGTTAGTTGTCAAAATTTCATTTTTTTTTTATTTAAATTAAAGTTTAAAGGGTAGAATAAAATTATCGCATTTAATTTGCTTATGACATTTTTATTGTACTCTGTTAAGAAAAGATTAAATTTGAGGTTTTTGTTAATCATACCCATATTACTTGTTATTGTTGTCTTTATCTGTGTCTGTGTAATCAAAATAACCTGATAAAATGGATACTACACCGACGGAAGCTGCCCAAGTTGTAGCTTTACTTGAGGTTGGACACGGACAACGTGAAGTGGCACGCAGACTTCATTTGAGTCGTTCAAAGGTACAGCGGGTATACCGCAGGTATCTGGAGACTGGTGCTTTTGTTCGGCGACCTGGAACTGGCCGACCACGGGCAACAACAGAACGTGACGACCGCTTTATTGCAACCAATTCGTTGCGCGACCGTGGACTTAATGCTGTTCAGCTACAGCAAGCGTTACGTGACGTTCGAGGAGTCTCAATCAGTAGGTGGACAGTGAGACGAAGACTAAAAGAACGAAATTTAACATCACACAAACCAGCAACTGGCCCAAAATTGACTGTAGCTCATAGCCGATCTCGCTTGGAGTTTGCTCGAGAACACATTAATTGGACGTTAGAAGACTGGAGGTCAGTTTTGTTTTCTGACGAGTCAAGAATCTGTCTTTTTAGCAATGACGGGAGAAACCGAGTGTATAGACGTCCTGGTGAAAGATTTGCCCAATGTTGCATTCGAGAAACTGTGAGTTTTGGTGGTGGTTCTTGTATGGTGTGGGGAGGAATTTCTCTAGACGGAAAAACGGAACTTGTCTTCGTCGACCCCGCCAACGATGGCAGTGGTAGACGTGGATTAACAGCTGACCGATACATAACTGACATTCTTGAAAACCACGTAATGCCGTATGCTGGTTTTGTCGGAGAAAATTTCTTGTTTATGCATGACAATGCGAGACCTCATACCGCGCAGATCGTTACGGAATACTTGTCTGCGATCGGGATTCAACAAATGGTATGGCCAGCACGAAGTCCCGATTTGAACCCGATCGAACACCTATGGGACGAGCTAAAACGGAGAGTCCGAGCCAGGGTTCCCGCTGTTTCATCCATTCCCGAGCTTAAAGTCGCTGTGCTTGAAGAGTGGGAGAACATACCACAATATGTCATCGTAACGCTGATCAGATCGATGACTAATAGGCTACAAGAATGTATCAGGGCACGGGGG
Source organism: Diarsia brunnea (assembly GCA_949774965.1). Taxonomy (NCBI): domain Eukaryota; kingdom Metazoa; phylum Arthropoda; class Insecta; order Lepidoptera; family Noctuidae; genus Diarsia; species Diarsia brunnea. Next base: position 6,957,853 of record OX459022.1, read on the forward strand.
GGTAATACCAGTTATTAAGAATATTTTTTTTGCAATAATTTTGTTTTTTATTGTTTTTATGGACTGTTTTAGCCCTACTAAATTTTCTATCAAAATTACCATTTTTCTTGCAGAGCCAATAATTTATCATTCAATAAGGTTATTATTCAATAATTTACCCTCATTGTAAAGGTTATTAACTAAACTTTTAGGCGATATATAGTTCGAATTGATACGTTCCATATTACCAAAAATATTTACCATTTTACGTGAAAAAAGGTAGTGGCTCGATTTATTTGCTCCCAAGTGTAGCATGGAACCTATTTTTTCCATCGACTATGCACGCAATAGAACTGATACGTGCTGATTCACTTTCAGTGGAACTCTTCAACTAAAAAAATATTTATTTATTTTGGGGCCGGAGCAGCACGTCTACTCCTCAAAAAGTAAAAAGAACGACGGATAAATGCTAATCCTTTATCCGTCGTTTTTTTACACTACTCTTGCACCCATTCACATTCATCCTCAAAGCTTTCCTCATGACATTTTCCTCATTCCTCCACATCACATGCTCATCGAACCGATCCGTACCAGCACCAAATAACCACCATCATCATCATCATCATTTCAGCCATAAAACGTCCACTGCTGGACATAGGCTTCCCCCAGAAGGGGGGAATTTGCCATAATCGCCACGCTTGGCAGGTGGGTTGGCGATCGCAGTATGGTTGTTACGAAGGCACAGAGAACGCTGCTGCCCATTCTCTGGTAAGTCCCTTAGTCGCCTGTTACGACACCCATGGGAAGATATGGGATGGTGCTATTCTTTACGTCCGACACCATACGGGCAAATACCAAATACCCAAATTGTAATATAATAAATAAAATCAATATCACAAAATACTTGATCCCCACCGAGTAGTTGACATCAACAACACTCAAATTAATGGCAGATATCGAGATCACAACAAGCATTTTAATTGTTTTAATTAATAAATCGCGTATTAATTTACACTCACGTTACACAAGAGCAATTATTATTAAATCCGACATGTAATAAGCACTATTATTAGTTCAGATTGGCACTCCATTAATATGATTCGGATATTCCTATTTATTATTTAAAAGATGGCGGTTGATGTATTATGTTTTATGGCGAAAATGGCATTAATATAAATTGGAATTTTGTCTTTTATTGTCATGTGGTAACTAAGGAGGTTATGGCCGGGTGTGGTTTGGTTTTATTAAAAAAATGTTCATTCTTTTTTGGTTCACCTAATCTTTTAACTTGTGAAAAATAGAAAAAGGTTCCCAAAAAAACTAATTCTCAAAGAGCATTTTCTCGAGTAAAAATTTCAATTTATGTATTTTGCAAAGTCAAACTGAAACCATTTACTTCAATTGAACTATTATAATGTAGTTCAATGGAAGTAAATGGTTTCAGTTTGACTTTGCAATTTTGAATGTCAGAAAAACAAAGAAAGCGAAGCTACATTCAAAAGGCATAATAATTAGTGAAAGAACTCCAGTTGCCCATTTCCAAAGCGCAGATCTCTATGGAGAAGAATGGGCAAGAAATTCCATGGACACTCTTTTAAACCAATGTCATCATCTGCCTAGCCTTTTCCCAACTATGTTGGGATCGGCTTCCAGTCTAACCGGATGCAGCTGAATACCAGTATTTTACATGGAGCGACTGCCTATCTGACCTCCACAACCCAGTTAATACTAGGTAATACGATACCCTTTGGTAAGACTGGTCAGTCTTTTAAACCAATGTATAGTTACAAAATCATACATTCACGTTGACATCATTACATAATATGTGAGAACGAATTTGCAAGTCCAGACTAAAAAGATAATAATGATAAACAATTAGGCAAAACAGAAAATATACCATGGCAGCAAAAATATGACTACCCCTACTGGCAGCACTCGTTCACAAACATGACTCATGGATTTTTTGCATGCGATGTTGGTCGTATTACTTTTTTATCAATAAACAAAATAAAAACATGCAATTATTCCATTAAAACTATCAAGGTCAACATTAAGAAAATCTAATTTCAGGAGAAGTTACCTAAGAAACTCAAAGTACCAGGAAAACCTCACCAAAGTCCAATTTAAGTTTCTTTTAGACCCTCAAATTTCGGGTCGTTTTACCAGGGAGGCACTCGTTTTGCCTCGAGAGCTGCAAAACTTTTTAAGAGTGCAAAGACGTTTGTAAATTGGTTTTGCTCAGCTACTTGAATCTAAAAGTTGTACCTATATTTCTTTTTGGTGATTCCAGTAACTTATTTCTGTATTAAAAAACCACATGTAAGAAATTAATAGCTAAGAAAAAAATGCGAAGAAAACAAAATACCTTTTCATTCTACCCACTAGATTTTTCTAGAAACCATTCCATTTCCTTGCAACTTGACGAGACAATATAAAAAAAATTAAAAGTCCGACTATTTCCATCCGTGCAGAAAATTCAAATAGAAAAGCGGGCAATTTCACATTCAACTACCAGCCATCAAGTGGCATCTTAACAAAGGAAAAACAACGGAAAAAAAACTGCAGTTTTTCATAAAGTGGCTTCTAAAGTCGGGGCCACAACGCTGGTTTTTTGACCTAAATGCGTCTCTGCCCTAAAAAGACGTTGATCCCTACCATCGCAGGAATATACTAATGGCATTTACACAGTGTGGTTATTTGAAAAGTTTCCAAAGGAAGAATTTGTGTTTTTTTAAACGTTCTACCTCTAAGTTAAAGCGGTGTGACGGTTGTTTAAAAAAACCGGTCAAGTGTGAGTCTACTCCCACACTAAGGGTTTCGCGTTCCCGTCGGGGCTGCGGGTTGTTCGAAAGAGATACCGCGGGCCCGGCGCAAGGACTAAGAAGGAACATGGGTGGTTTTTAGTCAATAGAAGTCTGACACTCCCTTTCGCTCTGCCCAAGAGCGGGAGGGGTTATTAGATGATTTCCCACCCCACAAAAAAAAAGGGTTTCGCGTAAAAAATATTGTTACAAAACAATTTATTAACATATGAACGCACACGTTGATCAATTTACTATCAAGAGTACAACTAAATTTGTCTTTCCTAGTAAGTTAATGAAAAACGAACCTACTACCAGTAGTTTTACGAAAAAGTCCCATATATCAAAGCTAAATATCAAATCTTTAACAAAGCAATTGATCAAGTAGGGAGTAGGGTACAGTTCTTGTGTAGGAGCCCCCTTATTTTTTATTACTTTTTTTTTAAACGTTGCCCCACACTAGGAATTTCTCCTGTATCGTGGCTGCGTTCACAAACATTTAAACTCACACACCCAAATACCCAGACCCGGAACAACTATCTGTAGGTCATACAAATATTTGTTCCGTGCGGGGATCGAATCCGCGACACGCAGCGCAGCAGTCCATTGCTTTTAACTGTCACAAACTGCTGTCCTGTGCTGTGGTGTGCTGTGTGTGTGTCTGTGCTGTGTGTGTGTGTGTGTGTTTTGGTATTTTAACTGTCACAGTAAACACCCTGTGAAAATTTCAAGTGTCTAACCTATTACCGTTCAAAATATGTACATATGACAGACATACAGTGGCGCCTAAAAATAGGGTCCCATTGGCACCCTTCAGGTACGGAACCCTCAAAGCGGAGTTTCTTTGCCGTGTTGAAAAAGATGCAAATGAACGAAAGGCGGCGCTAGTAATAAATATTTTAGACTTCGCCGGACAACACTGGCTGGCATATTTATTTTTCCTAAAGATCCTTATCTGAGTTTTTCACGCAGTTTACTTTTGCGGAGTTAAAATATTTCGTACTTTTTTGTAAATACTTCCGATGCAAAAGTGCATTTTGTTAGTAAAATGTGTAAGTTTTTTGTAACTTACGCCTTAATGTCTTATAGCTTTTGTTGTTTATATTCTTTTTTGGATACTTATATTTTACCTTTTACGTTATTTATTGTTTTCTTATTACTACGGGCCTGGTCTAGAGCTTGTTCACGCCTGATGGAAAGCGATGGTTGAGGTTTATGATGGAACGATCGTGCCCAGAAGATGCCTGTTCACTCTTGTCTTCAGAAAACGATTTTGCAGTTTTAGTTCAACCAAATTATTTAATTGGTTAGCAAGATGAAGTGGTAGTAGGCTAGCTAATTATATTTATCAACAAACCAATGGCTGATGGAACACACCAGTGTACAGGAGTTAAGTCTACGCATAGGTAAGCGTACCGTTAATTTGTTTCCAGCTATCTGACATTATGCATTAAACTGAAAGTGGTCCTTTACGAGGTCCAAAACACATAAAACATATAAAACAAATGTCACAGCGAAAGCATAGTAGAACAACATCACTGCAAGCATACAGCAATCCACAGCTGGACATAGGCCTCTTTAATTGCACTCTACTCAACTCGATTCATGGCAACTGAACCAGTGAACCAGTTGCTAACAGCTTCCCTGCGAAGATCGTCGCTCGACTGAGCCTGAGAGCGTCCTACCTTACGCTTGCCGGTTTGCGGTCTCTTCTCAAGAACACATCTATCCCAGCGTTCATCAGTTCTACGGCTAATAATATGGCCGGTCTATTGCCACTTCAGCTTACTTATTCTCCTGTCGGGGCTGCGGGTTATTTGAAAAAGATACCACGTCATAGGCCGTGGTACAAAGGGAAATGTGTGGTTTTTAGTCAGTAGCAGTCTGACACTCCCTGCCGCTACACTCAGAGCGGGAGAAGTCATTTGATGATTTCCCATCTTCCAAAAACCTCACTTATTCTGTGAGCTATGTTGTAAGCAGCAAATAACCTGAAGCAATATAGAAATATTATTTTTCCTAAATTACTATCGCTGATAATTGCGCGGTTACGTTGTAATTTGGAGATTCCCAGCTGGATTAAGGGCGGTTGATGTCTGAATTATGGCGAAGATTGGTAAGACGGCCAAATAAAGAATATTTTTGTCACCACTCACCTACCTACAGCTACTTATTACGCTCCAATTGTCGGCTTTTGTACATAAAATATACTGTACAGAAGGTCCACTTTACAGCCCGTCGGGGCTGCGGGTTGTTCGAAAGAGTAACCGAGGCCTCGGTGAAGGGAAGGGCTAAGAAGGAACATGGGTGGTTTTTAGTCAATAGAAGCTTGACACTCCCTTCCGCTCTGCCCAAGAGCGGGTAGGGTTATTTGATGATTTTCGACCCGCCAAAAAAAACTCACCACTTGACATGTAGGTTCACGCCTGTAATCCCAAGGGTTAAACATAGATGTACCTAATAGGACGCTCATATTTCGCCTAGTTAGAATAAGGTCAAACTCATTGCCATCAACCAGGAACAAATCGTAACACGCTACCGTTTGGCTGTAGCTCGTCTGATATGCAGCGAAGATGAGGATGAGCGTATGCTTGCCCTAGAAGAAACCGATTCACTCGAACCTCGAAAAGATCCAGATTATATCAAGTTAAGTCAAAGTAACTTTTTTTTTTTTTTGGGGGGTGGGAAATCATCAAATAACCCCTCCCGCTCTTGGGCAGAGCGAAAAGGAGTGTCAGACTTCTACTGACTAAAAACCACCCATGTTCCTTCTTCGCCTTTCATGTCGAGGCCGCGGTATCGCTTGCGAACAACCCGCAGCCTCGACAGGCGTCGGCCCTTGCGGGCCCCTTCCATGTTGCTGACATCTCTTTGAGGCGCGCGTGGAACACGAACGCGCCGTTCGACACGGCCTGTCGTCGTCATAAGACGGACGGACGGCGAGCTTACCCATCATCAGTTTTATACCTCAGAGCAAACCTTCTGCTCCAAACATGCTACGTAGTCGTGCGATAAATTGACCTGAGTTCATACTTATCTACAAAAAATATAACGAAACCGGTTGCGTAACGGGAAATAAGTGTGACGATAGTTTAATTAATGAAAGGTTTTTTTCATTAATGCGTAGCGGCAGTTTGGTATAATCTATACACTGCTGAATTTAGGCTTCATCCAAAACTGCGCTGCATTACCCTATCTATCCTTTACCTTCCGCATTCACTCCGTCTTCAATATAATCAGCATTGGCAGTCTGGTTCCTCTTACTGTTACGTTTCCTGCCCTGTAGCGATCTTCCATGGTCTGCATTAGTCACAATCAGGTCTTACTCGCAATCTTCTGAATGTCATACAGCCATCTGTATTTTGGTTAACCAACACTTCTTCTACCGTAACCTTCATCGTCTTTTTCCTGACCTGATGTCAATTTGGGAATTTGGGGTGTGCGCAGCATGTCTTCTTCACACGTCTTCGACACCTACTTTCTAGCCATATCATTCTTCACACAGTCTATCCATCGTTTCTTTGGTCTTCCTGTACTCTAATAGCTAACATTCATACTCTACACTTCTTACTACATTTTCTGCTACTGTAATCAGATAAACATTTATAAAGGACTCTACTTCACTTGTCATCATCTATGCCAGCTTTTTGAGGTCCACCGTCGCTAGTCCAAGACATTCCAATCTCATTTTGGTTGCGTGCATTCATTGTATGCTTGATTAAGAAATCTGCTGTGGCAAAATAAGTCTTATTATCTACTTGTGGCGTCTCCCACAGAAATGTTTCGTTGCATGACATGAGCTATTTAAGTGTAGATTATTAGCATCCCATAACTGTTCACTACAAGTTTTAAGATTGCATATTATTGCATTTATTTAGCTGCTACGTCCAGCTTCCCCGATAAGATCATCCCTCCATCTACCTTGAGGGAGTCTGAACTTAGTACCTACGTACCAAGTTCCCAAAATACCCAGATAACACACAACTCTCCATTTATTTTTCCATGCAATAGGGATGTTTACTGACTAAAAGAAATATGATTGTAATTAATCCGTCTGTTAGATTATCGAAAAATATATTGGATACAAATTTTTTGTTTTATCAAATCAATATTTGGCGAAAATAAAACGTGTCAAAGATTTGAGTGGGGGGTTGTGGTGTCACTCACCGGTAAAAAATGTCATACAAATGTCTTAGCATATGACGTCACACGAGTTTTCAAAGGTGACTGTATCGTCTTCATTATTTCTTTACGTGAAAAAAGAAAAAATACGTGTCCAATATTTTTTGGAAATCTATCTGACGGACTAATTGGATTTTTTTAGTTAACTACCCTATTAGAGGGGAGCCTATTGCCATCAATCAATTACAAACTCAGACTCCTGGCAGCTGCTGAGAAAGCTCATGCAAAAGCTTAATAACACTTACCCAACCTGACTATTGAACATAACACCAGAACCAGAAAAGTAGTCCACAATGTACAAAATATAAAAACTCAAAAATCCCGGGAGACAATCTTAAAATATAACCTTACCGTAACGTGTAGTAGAAATTGATACGGTAAAAGTCAAGGTTAGGTAAGTAGTAATGAACATAATACGGCGCAAACCCGATCCGGGGCCTTTCATTTGTACCGCCACTTTATTTTGTTTTTTACTCCTACCTGACACAAGTAACCCGTGGTTAGAGCGCGGTTAGTATGGAGTGGGCTTTTGGTTTGTCCAAGTTAAGGTTACGGCTGGTTCAGTTTTAATTGACGTGATAAAAAAGTTCGTGGGAGGAATTGGGGAGGAGTTTAAACTGCAGTGGGACAGCGTAAAAATACTAATTTTTCGGTTGAAAAATTAAAATAGAGGTAAAAGTGAAAAAATAAAGAAATGAAAGAAAGAAAACATATTTATTTAGGACATGCCACAAGTGCACACAACAGACAATAAAAAATATAAAAAAAAAAAACTAACAATCTAAACTGAAACAGTGTGTGCATCTCACGGCTGCGCCAAATAGGACCGACCAGTTCAGCAAAAAGCCGAGCAGTAGTGCCCGATGCTGGTTTTCAACTGGCCCGGACATGGTGAAGTGACGAATGTGAAACAGTTTTGTACTTAGTGTTTATAATTATGTGTGTGTATGAGTAGGTACTTATATAATTATGTGAAATAGGTGTATATACTAATGAGAATACTTAGTAATAAAGATAAAAATATGATAAAAATGGTTGATTAGTCGAGAGCAAGAACTGGGATCAACTGACTGAACAATTACATCATTCTGTCTGTTGTATCTACAGTTTTGTGTGCCGACTGGTTTCAAAAAAGTGTCAAAATGTGCCATATTGGACCTTGTTAGAAATTGAATGGTTTCTGTCAGAAAATAAAATTGAATCGGTGAATAATTCCAAAAAATCTCGTACAATTATTTTATTTCTTCGAAAGTTTATTGAAAAACGTTCGTATACACGTGAGTATTTGTCACTGCAGTTTTCGGCTCCAAAACATCCTGCCGGCTCGGCTATAAACTCCATCTCGACTGCAATAACAAACTATTCCCACTAATATCAAAATCAAAAAATCAAAATCAAAAGTCATTTTACTTTACTTATTTACAAGTGACAGTCCCCCAAAACGCCGACCCTTCGACACTTCCTAGTGTTTGGTCAAAAATGTAGTATATTTCCCACGTGCTTTCTCCATTCTTCTCCAGCCCAGTTGAAAACGGAAGGCCGTCCGAACCCAGGCTAGTAGCCAGCAATCAGCGAACGCCGCCCAAACACAGACACCGCATGATTTATGTACTGAATATGTATTTCATATTCACTTCTTGGTCAATCAGAATTCGTGTGTGGAGTATGTTTGGTTTGCTGAAGGAATTTTGAGTATTTTTCTCATAAACCTTTGCTTATTAGGTTTCGATTTCAACTTAGTTCGAGTACTAATAAAACGGCAGCAGATGATAAATAGCTGGAATGTTTTTGATGAGAGCAGAAAGATGATGAACAAGATGTACAGGAGAAAATTTAAGCCATTTGACATCAAACCGTTGTAATAAACCAGTTTATGGATCTCTCATTGTTCGAGAAATACATAGGTACAAAGCGGTGCCTTGTTATACTGGAAAGGCAGTGTATACTAGGAAGGCTCTACAAAGCTTGTGTCAGCAGTTAAATCACATAGATATTAAGCTTTTTGGTGTAAATCAGGCTTCAAATACCTCAAGGTGGTGTTTCGCACATAATTATTATGTTTCTTTTATAAGATAAAGTTTTGTACGATATTTATTCAATTAAAATAGGTAAAAAAAAATAAATTAACTGCCTCGTTCGTCTAGTGGTCGCAAGCGTGACTACTGAGCATGAGGTCTTGGGTTTTGATTCCCGAGTCAGGCAAATTGTATTTGAGTTTTTCCATTAGGAATTTCTCAGTAGCCACCCCACGCAGCCTGGATTTGTGCCCAGTTGAGGGCACTGCCCCACACTTGCCCTGAGACTAAGGCCTATCCCGTCGAAACTGCGGGTTGTTCGCAAGAGATACCGCGGCCTCGACATGAAGGGCTAAGAAGGAACATGGGTGGTTTTTAGTCAGTAGAAGCCTGACATTCCCTTCCGCTCTGCCCAAGAGCGGGAGGGGTTATTTGATGATTTTCAACCCGCCAAAAAAAAAATAGGCTGAGGGCTATGCTCGCCTTCTATTACATGGGACTTAAACCTCTGCCTAACCCTTCGGGGATTACAGTCGTGATGTTATGTTATGACCAGTCCAGTTTGCTTTAGTTATGATTCTACAGAGATGCAGCCAACTACACGAGTACGTTTGACAAGACTGTTTACTCCGAGCGTTGACTCCATACGAAAGGTCAGTTCCTTGCATTCAAATGTACCGAAGAGCCACACCCTGCAGATTCATCCAGTGAAGGTCTATCTAGACCAAAGTTCGCTCTAGTGCAATCAGTGAAAGGTGGTTAGCCAATCACGTGGCAGCACCTTTAGATGACCTGCTTACTTAATTTATGCCAACTGTCTGCGTGGAACCTAAGTTGTAGATATTATAGGGTCTTGTCGCCGCCACACCTTGGTTTGGAAAAGGTTAATACGCATGTACTGATGGTTATGTACAGGGTGTGGTCAGATAGAGTTGTGTTTATTGGATTGCGTAGAAAGGTAAGACGAGTTGTACACAAGGTGGTAGCTATACTTATGATTCTTTGAAGATACCTATTTATATTATAATTTATATTTTATTTATATTTTACCTACTATTAGTTTGTCCTAGAAATTACCTACCAACCATGTTTTAATTATAATTTACTAGTGCTTTCTCTCTCCTAACTCACTTATTGTGCCATCGGGGTTCATGTGAACTAATTTTAAGTTTTACCACCTAAGTACTACATGTGGAATGCAATAAATTATTGAGTATTGTTAAAAATCATCCTACGATAATTTTTGAATTATTTTAAACAGAAATCGGTAAGTGTGAACTACCCGTGCTAAAACGCAGCGTGTCTGATTCAAGCCCTATTGTAACCGCACTTTCACACACACAAACAAACGCTACCGTTTTTTTGATTATTTCTTAGACTCTACACCATGGTGCGGGGGTTATTCTGAAATACTGTTTAATTTTTAACAAATGAAAACACAGCGAATATTAACTATTGATCAAGTATTGTACTTAAAATTAATTATTTGTGACTTTTATGAAAATTTCCCGAATTTTGACGAAGATGCAGAACTGCAACTTGTATAACGAAATGGAAACAATAAGTACTTGATGAATTACTATTTGTATCCACTTTGTTGTATTAATTAATGCCATGCATTTTGCTGATTTACTCATTCTTGAACTTTGAGCAGACTGGCTAATAGTTTTATTCTCTTCATAGTTTTACAACGTTTGGCCATCGTAGACAATGATTCAATATTATTTGTAAATCTTTAAAAGAGAGAATAAATGAATCCCAGTATACTGAATCATGACTTTTGCAGATTTGGTTTTAATCTGAACTAATAACAAAGCTAACAAGTTAGGTTGTTTGAACGTGCTAATCACTGGAACTACTAGTCTGAATTTGAAACACTATTTTGGCATACAAACGGCGGGCATAACGTGACATCTTTGACACGTCAAATGACAATGTAAATTTTTTGAGCAAAGTTTCAACCTGAAACGGCTTAAAACTGTAGTTACAAATGAAGTTACCATATTTACGCTACTTGCCTACTGACTAGAGAAAATAATTAAATCAAATGCAGAATCTTAACCTAACCTAACTTCAACCCCCTACCCCGCCGCCGAAAACAAACGAACATCATACAATATTACTTCCAACGGAGAACGTAAACATAAAACTCACTTCGCAGGTAATCTTACCTTGTCAGATACAAATGACACGCCCTAACGTACAGGCGAAGATACATTCAACAGAACATTTTATTTCTTTATTTTCGAGAGCCATATTGAAAATTATGACATTTGAAGGGAAGGGAACGTGAGCTTTGATTATTAACGTAATTTCCTTGTTCATTTGGGATTTTGATGTCCCTGGGAAGGTGTAAAATAATAAATGTATGGGTACACGTGTTTTGAATATTCTCAAGGATAATGGGAAAGTCTGTCAACCTGTCTTACAAAGGGATATCGTGTTTCCTAGTTTAATCTGGGTTCTGCTGACTCATCTTAGTAAACGGGATGTCGCTAAAAAATAAAAAACTTGAGAGGTGTCAAGGAACACCCGGATGGAACGAAGTTATTGTTATTATTTTTTATTATGTAAAAAAAAAAAAAAAAGAAATGTAGAAATGAAAATATCTGGCTTGCTTTCTATAAGAGAGAGAGAGACAGACAGAGAAACATGCGACGCCGCACAGCTTACAATAGCTTACTATAGCAAAAAGTGTCGTGACAACTTTTCGTAAGAATTTTTTCCGTCTAGCCCCCTTTCACAACGCGCAATAAGGAACTTCGTTTCAAAAAGAATAAACACCAATTCAACAGACAACAGCCGCTCGGGTTGAACATCAGGATAAGCCGCTCTTGCCTACGTTGTTCCGCGGATTCGTGACCATCCATTACATACCAAGTTTTCTCCATGCATCTTAAGCTGTTGGTCCCGGCTGTTATTTGTAGAGCTTTGATAGTAAAGTGTGACTCTTAGGGATGTTATTGTATTACTGACTTGTGGAGTCAAGTTAGGCAGTTACTCTATATAAAATATTAAACTGACTGGAGGCCGTCTTCAACATAGTTAGTGAGGGAGAACGCTAGGCAAATGAATGTGACTATGAAGGCTTTAACGTATGTCAGGTGGGAGTAAGAAAGAAAAACCGCATAAGTCCAAAAAAAAATCGGCAAATGGCGACCGCAGCTGAGGAGCTTGTCGTGGCTATAGAGTTGCATGGTAAGAACGAAAATTAAGGTTCGCTTGCCGAGGTCCATCCACTTTATGCTGGACAAAGGCCTATCCCAAGTGGGCGGGTCGACAAACAATAAGGCTGCGTTTCCAAATAAATTGAGCGGGAATGCGAAGCGAGGATATCTTTTTCATATTTTGAGCTAAGCTAGCTCTGTGATTGGTTAGTTTTATGCACATCTCTCGCTGCACATCCTTACACATCTCAAATGGAAACGCAGCCTTAGTAATGTAGAAAAAAATAAACTGCTAACTCCTATCAAATACTGGCCCTGTCAACATTTCTTTTTCCAATATCCTCTTAAATTTTTTACGGATAAAATACTGTCTCCAAACACACTCATTCAAATTGATACCATATTGTAGGAAGCACTTCATAGAATTATACTAATAATGGAGTCTCCCGCGACCTCACAGGAGGTCAATAAGCCCTCCTGAAATCTTTTTCATGAAAAAAAGAAAACTTAGTAACATTCCGAATACGTACGAACACAGTCATCCCCCACCTTAAGTAGGGTGACTATGTTAATAGATTTTTAAAGGACTTATACACACATTACACACTGCTTCGTTGGTCTAGCGGTCACAAGCGCGTCTGCTGAACATGTGGTCTTGGTTTCGATTCCCGGCTCGGGCAAAGTGTTATTGGGTTTTTCCTTCAGGAATTTCTAAGTAGCAGCCACCAACTAAATACCTAATAAAACTGGCTGACCTGTAATCGAACCCAGGATCTCATGTTCAGCAGTTAAACTTACACCTTATTCCCATAGGGGTAGGTAGAAACTACAGAACGCTACCTGCTACGATCCTTACATACTCCTTTTGCCTCGTTCAAGTTCATACATCTGGTCATACACGCTCGCTGGTTGCGAATACTAGGCACCGTGCCCGTTACTATAAGGTCAGTGTGTGTCCTCTCGGCATTGCCACTCACATTTGTCTTGTAACACCTTTTGTTAGTCGCCTTTCACTCATTCTCTATACATGAAGCATACTCTTTTAAATTGTCACATATTTTTGTAAACCGCAACGATCTCATCTAACGTAAGTAAGCATAATCGAGTGCAAAAATAAATCTACCATTTTACACATATCCTAATATCTTCACGCAATATGGTGGTCCTACTAGAAGGTTACCTCAGGAGCAAGTAAATAATTATTATTTAGTATTCGTATCACGTCGCCGGGGCTTTTGGGGGGAGGCAGAGAGCTCGTGTGAAGTTGAATAAAGAATAACAATGATATTTTCTTATTTTAACAGTTTTTTTTTCGAAGTTTTTCAGGTTTATGGAGTATCAGCACTTTAGGGGCCTTAGGTGAGGGTCTTCCTTGGGATTTGTTTTTTAGAACTTTAGAAAGAAGATTCTTTAAATATCACTTTCCATTGAAAGATTTTGAAGTCATGCCTAAAGTAGAGATGGCATAATGTATTTTTTAGGGTTCCGTAGTCAACTAGGAACCCTTATAGTTTCGCCATGTCTGTCTGTCTGTCCGTCCTCGCTTAATCTCTGTGACCGTTAGCACTAGAAAGCTGAAATTTGGGACCAATATGTGTATCAATCACGCCGACAAAGTGCTAAAATAAAAATTGGAAAAAAATGTTTTATTAGGGTAGCCCCCCTATATGTAAAGTGGGAAGTGTTTTTTTTTTTAATTTTAACCCTAATGTGTGATATATTGTTGGAAAGGTATTTAAAAATGAATAGGGGTTTACTAAAATCATTTTTTGATAATGTCAATAATTTCGGAAATAATCGCTCCAAAAGTAAAAAACAAAGCGTCCCCCCCCCTCTAACTTTTGAACCATAAGTTTAGAAAATACGAAAAAAATCTGAAAAGTAGAACTTTATAAGGACTTTCTAGGAAAATTGTTTTGAACTTGGATGGAAACAACAGATGGAAACTGCAGTTAACCAATATAATTTGGTCCCTGAATCGTATGAGCGCCTATACAATCCAGAGGTCAAGTTTCATTTGCCCGTATTTTTTTTTTAACTTCGTTTACATAATATTTTATTATCTACGGAACCCTACACTGAGCGTGGCCCGACACGCTCTTGGCCGGTTTTTTATTTCAAGAATATAATATGGACCTAACTTGAAATTGATTATGTGACTTACTTATAAACAATTTGTTTAAATTAATAAGTAAACTGTGCCAAAAATAAATCCGTCTTCAAAAACACAAAAAAAAATACCTTTAGCTTCTGATGTCAGTGACTTAATGATGTTTATTTGATGTAGTTTTTTTGCCACCGACTTCTGAAGATTAAGTTATTTTTGGCTTTAGAAAATGATCTTAATTTCTGCGTACTGGCTTTATTATAACTTAGAACAATTCTTTACGATGAACAATTACATTAAACTTTACGCACCTATATCTCAATATAAAGATACCTTGTCATATTTTTCATATAACAACATTATACAATATTTATAATAATACGTCAAGCACAAAAAAAAACACAACTTTAAATGGGTGAATGGCAGTAGGAAGCCCGCAACTTCGTTCCCACTGAAATTTTGATGTGTGATTGAAAAAATGTTTGGGGTGGACAACGCGCCCTATCCAACACAACCACCATACCCAACACTCACCCTTCAGGGTATGAAAACCTTATAAAAATGCATAAAAAAAAAAAAAAAAAATTAATAATTCATAAAAATCGGTCAAGTCGTTTCGGAGGAGTATGGTAACTAACAGTGTGACACGAGAATTTTATAAAAATAGAGATAAAGAAGTTCACTTAAACGGCGTTATTCTATGAAAAAAATGTAGGTGTACTATTAGGTATACCTCTCCCTAATCCTTCGGGGATTACAGGCGTGATGTTGTTCCACTGTTTTTCATCTCTGTGAAAACGAGGCAGTGACGAAATTAAAACGAATTTGAAGATATGTGAGAGTTTGTATTACGTGTTTGATCTAATTAGTGCTCTTGCTCTTAAGTATTACTGGCAGAGCTGTTGTTGCTTTGTTAGTCAAGTGGTTGCAAGCGTGATTGCTGAGTATGAGTTCCTCGGTTCGATTCCCGGGCAAAGTGTTATTGGGTTTTTCCACCAGGGATTTCTCAGTTGGAGCTACGAGCGTGGTTGCTGCGAGTAATTGTACGGTTGATGGCGAAAAGCTCGCACCTTAAAATATGGGACTTTAACATATTAACTTACTGGCAAAATATGAATGTATTACATACACCTCTGCCTAACCCTTCGGGGAGTACAGGCGTGATGTTATGTTATCTTTATTAATATGAATGTACCGACTCCAACACACCAAGCTACCCGAAACTGTATTTTTTCCTATTTAACTTTGAACTTAATGCTTTTGGCGATAAAGTTGAAAATTCAACTTAAAAAAAAATTGACAGATTGTAGTAGCTTAATATGCGTCAGTACGTAAAGCTGCTAATTCCTATCAATCAAAAACATACCTTCAAAAAACATGTAATAAGGCCCACATTGCCTAACAATTCACCGTACCTGTTGAACGCAGATCTTACATCGTCATATTTCAACTATGTTACGTCTGTTCATTCTTAGCTGAAACTGTCCGTCTGTCTAGCAAATTGAATTAATTCTCGTAATTATGTTTTAGCTTGGTACAAGGAAAACTGACCTTTCGCGACACTGAAAAGGTTATGTTAGACTTTGATATTGAAATGATAGCTAAGCTTTAGGTGTTCTGTTTGAAGTGACAAAGATTCAATTGTAATAGTATTCTACACAGAAGAATTGGCTTTCTTACAGAAATCGTCATCATCATCTGCTTAACCTTTTCACAGCTATGTTGGGGTCGGCTTCCAGTCTAACCGGATGCAGCTGAATACCAATATTTTACATGGAGCGACTGCCTATCTGACCTCCACAATCCAGTTACTATAGGTAAATTAATATAAGCACTCATGTAAGACGTGTTGTCAGACTTTCAAGCCATGGGCTGCGGGTTGTTCCCAAAAGATACCGCGGCCTCGACATAAAGGGCTAAGAAGGAACATGGGTGGTTTTTAGTCAGTAGAAGTCTGACACTCCCTTTCCCTCTGCCCAAAAATAAAAAAAAGACTTTCAAGCCACAACCTTTTACGACGGTCAAAGATCTACATAACGTCACTGTAGAATGATAACCTCGTATGTCCAGAATACAAACTTTACAGGAAACAAAAAAAATGTTTCATTTCCTCAATGTTTTTGTAGTATATTATATTTTTTTGGCATTAGTAGTCATTTATTGGTTTCACGGTTTCACCGTGTTATAAAATATGTGGCTTTCATTCGATTTTCACAAAAAAAGAAGAGAGAAGTTCGTTTTTGACATACGTGTTTTTCATTCTACAGCAACGATAAGGCAGCTGGGACTATGTGCTTTATAATGTACGAAGGAAACTCGGTATGCAATGGTCGGTCCATCCACAGACTAACCTAGGAAATGTAATTTTTAATAATTAAAAATAAATATTTAAATAATTACTCAGTAATTAATCTTTATTTAACACCGCTGGCCGGAAGTCGGAGATAGTTCGTGAGAATAGCTGTTAAATGACTACAGACAGTACAGTAAACCACAAGTCTATGGAGTTACTAACAGCGCCCTTATGTCGTAGTAGTAAGGCAGGTTTTTGTAGTCCAAATGCGGTTGACGGTACACAATTTTAGTTGCTCCACTTAAACCGAGCATTAACGTTAATATATTTTAAGTGTTCTGTAAGTGATCGCTTTTGGATGCTACTTTATTGATAAGCGGTAGCGGGAGCGGATAAAATTGTAGCAAGATAATTTGTGACGAAGGATCTGGGTGTTAAATACAAGGTGTAAATAGACCCTTCACGAAGCTGCATATTATTATTTGACCTCCAGTTATTATTAGATACCCTTTGGTTATCAGCCGACTGTTAAAGATCTACTAATGGCAGCCGCAACCACAGGCTTTACGTATTTTCTGAGGCGCGGAGTAAACTCGATTTATAATAGATAGTCACCAATCCACCTTGGTAAGCGCTGCTAAACCTCGAATATTTACCGGTTGTAATTATTTAGCCACAAGTACCTTTTTTTTGCATGGTGGGAAATCATCAAGGACTCCTCCCGCTCTGGGTAGAGCGACTTCTACCGACTAAAAACCTCTCATGTTCCATCTTAGCCCTTTGTGTCGAGGACGCGGTATATCTTTCGGAACAACCGCAGCCCGACGGGAGCCACAAGTCCCACAGTTCCCATTGAGAAATCATAAATCATCTCGATCAACGCCTTCCAGATTAGTACCTATATTTTAATCTAAGCAGGAATTTCTATAAAATACATCCAATTTTCTTAATAAAATGTCTTTGGTTTTTCAACACCCAATGAGATAGTAATATTCCCCTTTCACATTCATTAATAAAATAATTATGACCCACTAAGACCACTACCTTAATTTGCTTCGATCGTGTGTGAACAGAATTTATCATTAGTTCAAGCTTAACCTCACCGTAATACCCAATAATGTTAGTGTAAGTGATAATTTTGGTGCCTCGGACCTGAATGAGTGATTTGGACTAATAAAGCGTTGTATGAGTG
The DNA here is from genome assembly GCA_949774965.1 of Diarsia brunnea. Classification (NCBI taxonomy): domain Eukaryota; kingdom Metazoa; phylum Arthropoda; class Insecta; order Lepidoptera; family Noctuidae; genus Diarsia; species Diarsia brunnea. The sequence goes on from OX459022.1 coordinate 6,975,589, forward strand.
AAACTGATGACCGTAACAGAGGGGCAAAGAGGAAAGGAGGAGGGGATTCTAATGTCAGTTTCATCACCTGCCTAGCCTTTTCCCAACTATGTTGGGGTCGGCTTCCAGTCTAACCGGATGCAGCTGAATACCAGTATTTTACATGGAGCGACTGCCTGTCTGACCTCCACAACCCAGTTAATACCAGGTAATACGATACTCTTTGGTAAGACTGGATGTCAGAATTTCAGGTCACTGACTACCTGTAACGACTGCCAAAGATATATATATGGCAGCCGGGACCAACAGCTTAACGTGCTTTCCGAGGCACGGAGGAAACTCGGTATGTCAGGCGGTCACCCATCCACAGACCGACCTAGGCAAGCGCAGCTTTACCTAAAGATCGACCCGAGTGGCAGTTCTTATTAAGCCACGAGCTCCTCTAATGTCAATTTCAATCTGTCAAAAGCATCTGTAATTTACTGACGCTTCCGTCAGTTTCAGAAGAAGGTACATACTTAGTCTTTTGATGTAAATGAGCTTATTTGAGAATTTGATACATTATCTACATTACACAGATAACATCACACCTATTATCCGCGAAGGGTTAGGCAGAGGCGTTGCATGGCAACGTGTCTTAACCTCTGGCCACAGGGAAAGCCAGCCCTTGAGTCAAAAGAAGTGTCAAGAGAAGAGAAAGAGAGAAAATTCGGCTAGATTATAAACGTACATACATAAACTCATGCCTTTTCCAATAGGGGTTGGCAGAAACCATTGAACGCCACCTCCCACGTCGACGTTCATACATCTGGGCATACATGCACGACGGTTGCGTAGGTACCTACTATGCACCTGCCCTTTCTGAAAACCTCACCAATAAACTTAGTGTAACTATGTCTTACTAGGGCCTCCCCTTAGAAAGAGATACTCCTCCCGGCAATCCCACTCGCCCTTTATAAGGTCATTGGTTCATCTATCTGGAATGCCTCACGCTACGGAGAAATAATAAACCTTAAAACATTTAAATTAATCAAATTATCTGGATCAAAAATGTCACTACATCGTACTAAAAACGTCAACGTCTGCTTACACCATAGCCTGGCAACCACAAAGTCAAATACCCACCAAAGTCTGCCAATTCAGCATAAAAGCGGCAGCATAGACGTGACAAGAGGCTGGCATTTACCTTAAACAGAGGATAAGCCTGCCGTCTGGCTAGCAATATTGCCAGAAATTGGAACACTGCCAGTTTGGCGCTTGGCACTTTTTTTTCGCTTTAAGAATAAGTTCCTTGCTTATCGTTTGGCCGTTTTTCGAATTGGGTAAGTAGGATTTGAAGGAGAGTTTTGTTGGCATAATTTTATTGTTGTTATTGAAATCGCCTTTTGGTTTGACTGCGGAAAAAGGAGGTTTAATAATGTGTATGAAACAATTTACACATAGCATAACATATAATTGAGAAAGGGCTTTCCCTTCTTCAGTTATTACTCGACTGCCGAAAAATAGAGTGCTGTTTTTAAGGTTCACGTTTATATATATTTATGTGTCCACGATAATTTCTAAAGCCCTCACTGATTTCGATGTATGTGGTATCGTTAGAATTTCTTTGCAGGTCCCTTGACTTCAATGAAAACTGGATGCTAACAGTTTCAGCCTCAGTTGAAATTCAACGTCAAATTTTGAGCTGCAACAATTTCGGTTGCCATCTTTGATTTCACATATTTTGTAAAAAAAAAAATAACAGTTTTAATATATTATAACAGTGGTATAGATTGAAACAAAAATAACAATAAAATTGCACTTCATTCCACGAACAAACCAAACAAAAATATAATTACGTCTACAGAAACTGCACTGCAAGGAAACACAAAAGGATAAAAAAACACCCTCTTGATTGAACTACTATAAAAACAATTGAAAACAATACTGCTCCTTGCGAGAGCCTCTAGGGATTACAGCGTAGCATTTGATAGTAGTAACGGTAGACTGTCCCCGGACAACTTGTCACAACATTGAGGTAATAGAGAAGAGGGAAAAAGGTTACTGTTTCAAGTATAGTTGGAAAGGAATGATTGCTAGGGAATATAAAACTTGCTATATCGTGTCTAAGGTAAGGTAAGGTCCCGTCGGGGCTGCGGGTTGTTCGCAAGAGATACCGCGGCCTCGACATGAAGGGCTAAGAAGGAACATGGGTGGTTTTTAGTCAGTAGAAGTCTGACACTCCCTTTCGCTCTGCCCAAGAGCGGGTAAGGTAAGGTCTGGTTTCTGGGATAATACTATTATTAATTGTTTATTTCGGCCTAACAATCATAGTGTTCGTAACAAAAAAAAATAAAAATAATGTTAGTAATACCTGGTGAAGGTAGCGGGGACCCGCTGGATGCGAGACGCACGGGACCGGTCAATGTGGTGACACCTTTTTTTTTTGGGGGGGAGGGCAATCATCAAATAACCCCTTTCGCTCTTAGGCAGAGCGAAAGGGAGTGTTAGACTTCTACTGACTAAAAACCACCCATGTTCCTTCTTAGCCCTTCATGTCGAGGCCGCGGTATCTCTTGCGAACAACCCGCAGCATGTGGTGACACCTGGGGGCGGCTTATGTCCAGCAGTGGACGTCTTTTTGCTGAAATGATGATGATGACAAAAGTGTCAAGAAATGGTTTGATTTTCAACAACGTCGCATAATGTACCAAAAACCGAGGTTTATTAATTTTAATTGTACCAACTTGAGTCCTCCTCCAACTTTTATCTCAGATTTGAGGACGATACGCCTTTTTCTGCCATCCATCTTAATAAAACATCTTATCAGAGCTCATTCCCCTCTCTAGCCGCAATCAGCTGTTACATTACGTGTGGACATCTGAGCAATTTGTTTGACATCTATCAATCGACTTGGCTGATCATTGGTCACAGTTGGAAATAGACCTCTGGTTATGTTCTATGCATTCTTTCTCAAAAATTAGTATATATATGTATGTTTTTTTTTAATTTTTTAACTACTATTGTATATAATCTGGTTCGTCAAACCTAACAGACAGATGAGTTGCTGGGGAGTTCTTTTCGCCACTTCTTCTTTCCAGCTAAAACACTAGGAAGTGTTCAATGGTGGGCGTTTTGGGGCACTGTCGTCTCTTGTAAATAATTTTTGACGTTCGAAATGTGCTGAATACCAGCCTAATTTGACGCCTGTAGTTTCAGAAGGTTTAGAGGTGTAGGTACCCATTAGTTCACCCATAATGCTCCAGTTATATTTAAGTCTCATGTAGTAGGGGGAGAGTCTATTGCCATCAACCGGGCATAAATCCAGACTCCATGGATCTTAATGGAAAAATGCAATAATAATTTGCTCGAACTGGAAATCAAAATCAAAAGTTCATGCACTGCAGTTGCATAACAGACTGGCGAAATGTGGGTGTACCAATTAGGTACACCTTTATTTTGTAGGGTGGGAAGTCATCAAATGATTCCTCCCGCTCTCGGCAGAGCGCAGGGAGTGTCAGACTTCTACTGATTAAAAACCACCCATGTTCCTTCTTAGTCCTTGTGTCGAGACCGCGGTATCTCATTCGAACAACCCGCAGCCAACTCTTCGGGTATTGCAAGTTTAAATACGGATACATTGGAATTACCAGAATTCAAACAAACAAAATACAAAACAAATAAAATGCTATTCCTATCAACCCTAAATCTAAGCACGGCAGTGCAAATCCAAGTTCGACGATAAAAAAAAATAAACATATCACCACCAATTAAAATGTTAACTTAGACCAGTATTTAACTCTCATCCATTTCGGAATCCGACACGAAACTTAAAGATTTGTATGTTAGTCTATAATTAATTATATGGCCCCGAGGCATCTAAAACGCTATTTTAATTATTGTTCTTTGAAACTTGGAGCATATTTTATACGTAAATGTTAAGTCAGTTTTTTAGAGTTCTTGTGTTTGAGTTTCTTGAATTATATTCCTTCAAAGAACTGATGTTTATTTTGTGGTTCGCTATTTTTAACCAACTATAAAATAATGTATATATTTATGGACAATCAGGTAACGTATGGACGTCATCTCTTTAGGGTCATCGGGGCTATGGGTTGTTCGCAAGAGATACCGCGGCCTCGACATAAAGGGCTAAGAAGGATTATGGGTGGTTTTTAGTCAGTAGAAGTCTGATACTCCCTTTCGCTCTGCCCAATAGCGAGAGGGGTTATTCGATGATTTTCCACCCGCCAAAAAAAAGGGTCAGCACATTCGAACCAAGGAACAGATAAGCTAATCCAAAGCTTACCTATCCTACAAACTTCGGTTTTCATTCGGCTCGAGCCGATCGGCAAATTACCAAATTTTTTTGAGGTCGGTTCGGCACAAGTTGAACTAAGTGGAGCGGTTTTGTCATGGGTTTTTATCTTTTAGCACGGAACTCTAATCCTTTATCAAAACTAGAAGAATCCTTACTTACCTCTACAACATCACTTAAAATTTTTCCAATAAAAATTACATCAAAATCGGTTGAGTCATTTCGGAGATTAGTTGTTACAAACAGACAGACAGACAAAAATGTTGTTTTGAAATTACCAACAGACTCTTACTGCCGCACTCAGAGAGCTTTAATGATTACTTAGGCCATCATTTAGTAAAGATTTTGACAGTTTTGTCATACAAAAATATGTCAAATCTTTACTAAATGACGGCTTAAGTAATCATTAAATATCTCTGAGTACCGCAGTTAGAATTTTAGTAATGAAAGTGATGTATCTACCTATGTACAGAAGATAAACATGCACATTCTCCTGTGCCCATCATTTGATTTGATGACTTTTATTTACATATAAATAAATCTTGAATTGGTTATAACGTGTTGCCAAAGAATAACTGATTGTCAAAGGTTGAATAAGATTATAAACGGTTATTAATCTTTGAAAGGTATTCGTAAACTAATTTATCTTTGGAACTTGATGACAATTTATGAATGGCCATGTAGTTCATGAACACGCATGTTAAATAAACTTTAAGAATTTGGGTAGGTACCTACCCAACCTTGGGTTCAAGAACGTCAACGAAAGAATAGATTCTCATTATCATAATAGGGGATCAGACAAAAAAAAACTAATTAGTCCGTCAGATAGATTTCCAAAAAATATTGAACACGTATTTTTTCTTTTTTCACATAAACAAAAATGCTTCGAAAACTTGTGAACTTCTCGAAAACGTCACACGTCAGTACATTTTTTACCTACAAATGACGTCATGATCTTTGACGCGTTTTATCTCCGTCAATTTTTATTAATTTGATAAAACAAAAAACACGTATCCAATATTTTTCGATAATCTAACTGACGGACTAATTAGAATCATATTTTTTTGACTCAGTCCGATCCCCTATTATGCCAAACCTTTTCCCAACTATGTTCGGGTCAGCTTCCAGCTTAGACTGGAAGCGTCTGGTTAGCCAGATGCATCCGAATACCAGTATTTTACATGGAGCGACTGCCTATCTATACTGGTACTCAGCTGCATCCGGTTAGCCTGGGAGCCGACCCCAACATAGTTGGGAAAAGGCTAGGCAGATGATGATTTATTGGGTATTTGGGAAAAGGTAGACAAAATGAGCATAATCTTTCTATCATCATTTAATGATGATAGAAAGATTATGCTCAATGATCATGATATTATCATGGCTCGAAGTTGTTTCAAGATTCCAAATAAATCAATTAAATTTAAAAAAAAAACATTAAAATTTTGAGTGTGAGGTTCTTCATTTCCAGTTCCGAAAATTAAGAATATTGATTTTTACTTAAATTTTGCGAAAATTATCTTTATTAAGCTAAGCTTTGCAGGGATTAGTTTTTGATACATTTTTGTAATCCGTGTACTGACGTAGTATTATATTTTAATCTCTATAGTCAGTTTGGTTAATCCTAGTAATAGTAATTTTATTGATGCTGTTGATCGAAAATAAATTAGGCAGATGATGACATTGCCAATAAATTTTCCACACAATTTTCTAGTAAATAACTTAAATTCGCCCCGCCTCGTTGGTCTAGTGGTCGCAAGCGCGACTGCTGAGCATGAGGTCCAGGGTTCAATTCCCGGGTCGGGCAAAGTGTTATAGGCTTTTTCAATCAGGAATTTATCAGTAACAGCCACGGAGTCTGGATTTGTGCCCGGTTGATGGCAATAGGCTCGCCCCCTATTACATGGGACTTAAACATATATGGCGAAATGTGGGTGTACTCTAATAGTATACCTAAGGTAAGGTATACCTAATAATACCTCTGCCTAACCCTTTGGGGATTACAGGCGTGATGTTACACGGGTAACAACAAGTTATACAGGTAATAGAGAGCAAGCCTATTGCCATCAACTGGGAATAAATCCAGTCCCTGGGACTGCAACTCAGAATTTGTCGATGGATAAACCCAATAATATTTTAACCCGAGCTGGGAATTAACCAGGGAATCGAACCGAGGACCTCATACTCAGCAGTCGCAAGGGCGACCACTAGACTGTTGGGATATCACTATTTAGTATGTTAATAGTGTGCACATGACTAGATATTATCTATGTATCCGGTTCCTATCTGTCATTCCAGCTAGACACTACGATGTCTGTCCCCGTCTGTGATACTGCTGTCTGTCTGTATTCATTATGTGTGCTTATCAACAAAGTCAACCTCACCGGTGTCTTATTCAACACGCCTACAGAACATAACATAGACCAACGAGGCAGTTAGCTCCAACTGATCATAAATTAGAAAAACCCAGGTAAACTTACTGTTGTGTGCCTACACGGGTCACTTGTCACGAATTATGTCCGGACCCAGAACTTTATCAATGATTTCGATCTACTGTTAGATTGTTTCTCCTTTATGATTTTTTAAGCGGATTAAATGACCATTTTCTCAAGTTCTTCGTTAAGGGGAAGTGATCTATTTGTGTTTCTAAGTTAAAAGTTTATGGGGCAACGTAGAAAAGTACTGTGCAAGGTAGTCAATGATTATAAAATAAAAAGAATAGATAGTTTCTACAAATATTTTAGAATGTTTTGTAAAATAATGTTTCTGCTTCGGTGGTCTAGTAGTCGCAATCGTGACTGCAAAGCATGAGATCCTGGGTACCCGGTGTAATTCCCGGGTTGGGCAAAGTGCTATTGAGTTTTTGGAACGAAGTTCAAAGTCTAATGGAAAAAAACTTGAGAGGTGTCAAGGAACACCCGGATAGAACGAAGTTATTGTTAGTATTTTTTATTATGTAAAAAAAAAAAAAAAAAGAAATGAAAATATCTGGCTTGCTTTCTATAAGAGAGAGAGAGACAGACAGAGAAACATGCGACGCCGCACAGCTTACAATAGCTTACTATAGCAAAAAGTGTCGTGACAACTTTTCGTAAGATTTTTTTCTATAGTACACCCACATTTCGCCAGCTATGTTTAAGTCCCACGTAATACGTGGTAAGCCTTTTTTTTTTTTGGCGGGTGGAAAATCATCAAAATTAAATAACCCCTCCCGCTCTCGGGTAGAGCGAAAGGGAGTGTCAGACTTCTACTGACTAAAAACCACCCATGTTCCTTCTTAGCCCATGCGCCGAGGCCGCGGTACCTATCTCTTTCGAACAACCCGTAGCCCCGACGGGATCCTAGACTACCTTCAAATCTAGTCTACCTTCAAATCAAGTCGTTCCCATAAAACAATGGATCAACAAGAAAATACGACAACTGCTTAATCTTTCAGACAGATTGATCTACGCAGTAGCTATACAGCCGGGGGGCGGCCACAATTATCATAAATACACATATTATGTACCGATGTGATATCTTAGTATATCAGCTGTAATAGGCAGGTAGGTACTACATTCAGACGCAGTTTGCCCAGAGCGTATGTGCTTCCGGCGTTTAGAAATATCATGATTACTATTCATCTATCTTCTGTCGTTATGTATTTCCATACGTGAGTGATAGACAACACAGTCATAGTTTATTTATTTCATACTAGCGGACGTCACGCGGTTTCACCCGCGAAGTTCCCGTTCCCGTGGGAATACAGGGATAAAAAGTAGCCTATGTCACCGGGAATAGTGTAGCTTCCCAACGGTGAAAGAATTTTTGAAATCGGTCTAGTAGTTTCGGAGCCTATTCGTTACAAACAAACAAATCTTTCCTCTTTGTAATGTTAGTGTAGATAATTTACTAAAGAAACTGAATGCAAAATAATCAGCATCCGTCTAACCTTTTCACAACTATGTTGAGGTCGGCTTCTAGGCTAGCTGTAGCTGAATTTCTATATTTTTCATGGATCGACTGCCTATCTGACCTTCACAACCCAGTACCCTCGGTAATAAGATACCCTTTGGTAAGACTGGTTGTCAAACTACCTGTAATCGTATAGCCGTGCTTACCTATGATAGTCCGTGACCACCCATTACATACCGAGTTTCCACGTGCCTCGGAAAGCACGTTGAGTCTTTGATCCTGGCTGTCATTTGCTGTCAGTCGCTCCATGTTAAATACTGGCATTTAGCTGAATCCCGTGAAGCTGGAAGCCGACACTAACATAGTTAAAAAAGGCTAGATAGTTTATGCTGATGAAATCGCATTCCATGCATTTTCAAAATTCCCAAATGATGCTCAGATGTTTTGGTACAATAAAATCCTTGTTAAGTTACGACTGTATCTTCCTGTGTGTCAGAAATTGTGTGGTATGAAGGCTTGTGAAGGCTACATAATGGTGTAGTGTCCCTTGACAATCGAGGTGTCATGAGCCAGCTTATTCTTGTGATGTGTCCGGTTTCAGGAAGTAACTCCCTGGTGGGACTTTTAGAAGTAAGTAGTTAGTATGTCTAGTGCGCTATTTCATAGTTTTGGAACAACACTGTTTTCATTATCAACTGTTTCTTTCAATCCTTTGTAATTAGCGGTGGTTTATCTGCAAACGGTTACCTACTATTTGTTCTTAGGCTTGAGCAGATGAGAGACAAAGTAATCTCCTAAAAACGGCTTTTTCGTTTGAGCGACTAAGTAATCTCCTATAGCTTCTGTTCAATAACTTAACGGTTACAATTCGTATGTTTAATTAGATGGGACTCTGATACACATGCACACATATCACAAATCTGAACCTCCGTAGCGGCTACTAAGGATTTCGTGATGTAAAAACCCAATAAGAATTTTCCCGAGGCAGTAATCAAACCCAGAACTTCAACACCAGCAGTCGCAATTGTGACTACTAGGCTAACTTGGTAACTATGCTGATAGGATTTGAAGAGAAGCCCAATACAAGTGATGATCATTTCCAAAACGTTGAAACAGTACTAACCAATCGATTTTGGTCTCAAGTGAAGTGCTTCCCATCGCTAGAGTATTACAATTCCCCTTAAGTGTGTAGTGATCGACATACAAGTTGTTTCGGGCGCCACAGCAGATCGATCAAGTGTCTAATACGCGTTAACGGACTGTGTGCTAAGATACCATCTATTTACCTTGATTTACTAATGTGTGGATACGGTTGTGTGTGGATGTTGACGATTCGACTTTGACTTGATTCATTTATGTTTATACCACTTGGCAAGTGATATTTTGAATAAATTGTTATTGTTTTTCCTTTTTGAGGTAATAATCTTCTTTATCGTGTGGTTTGTGCCTAACCTAGTGTCATAGTTTTATGCCGCCCAAGGGACTTGCTTTATATGCCATCGAGAAATATTTCTCAGGTATACTTACTGGTTTCCTCACGATGTTTTCCTTCACCGAAGTAAGTGATAATTATCCAGTACCGTGAGTGGATAGACTATTTGGATTTCTACTTGGACCTGAATCATTTATGTTTTGACTAAGTGGAAGCGATATTTTGAGTACGTTTTGTTTTTGTAATTCCTTTTTTTGTACAAAATACTATTATTAGATGCTGCTAGACAACAGTTTTATTAGACTCAACATCGTGGTAGGTAAGCTTAGAGATATCCAGCCAAATATATGAATGTGGACGAACCGAATGGAGTATGTAAGGATCGTAGCTGGTGGTGTTCTGTGGTTTCTGCCTACCCCCACGGGGAAACGGCAAATGTATGTAATTATTCCTAATAGGTGCGTTATATGAACTACATTGCTCACAACTGTGCTCACCATATCCATACTTCTTAGCTCCATGTAAACCGTGGTCGGGTAGCCGCCGACTCGTCGGACTAGTTTGACAAATTATTTTTATTTTCTGTTTGCCCCTCATTTGCGGTCAGCGCGGGACATACGACACTTTACTTCGTAACTTTGAACATATTGACATCGATCTCGACTATTTGGTTTGGTTTTTTTCTTCTATTGAATGTGTTAAACTGGCTTTTGAACACTTTCACACCATTTTCTTTTCCTTTATTCATTTTGGGTATTCTTCTCTTGGCCCCGGCTGTCATTTGAAGATATTTTATAATCGTTACAGGGAGTCAGTGGCCCGAAAGCCTGACAACCAGTCTTACCAAGGACTCTCATATTACTCAATAGGTACTAATTGTGTTGTGGAGGTCAGATGAACTGTCGATAGCCCAGCACTCCGATTCATACAGTACGACAGATCTAATCACGGACTGATTAGTTAAGATACTGTAAGACCTTTACCAACCATATTTTAACTAAGAAGGATTAAGATAGTTTTAATAGAACTTAGAACTTAGAACACAACACCTCCCGCAAACTTATAACCAAAACAACTAAAAAAAGCAAAAAAATGGCTGATTTCTTAACACACACTTCTAAAGATACAAACTATCGTTAAACGTTATACAAACAGCGATGGTATCAGGCGTCACGACTGGCCCATTAGTCACCACTGTGTACACGGTGATGGACGCGAAAGGAAACTGTCGATTGCATGGTAGGAAAAGTTGAAGATTTAGATGATATTTTTATTTTGAATGACGTGGGAAAGGCTCATTCAACGTATGATGATCAGGAATGAGAATGCTGATCGGGATTCTGGGTCTGGTATCGTTTAATCTTGTATAATACACTTGCGAGCCGCCCCGGTGCAACGTACTACATATAAACTTTCCTCTTGAATAATTCGCTTTATTGCCAAAAACTGCATTCAAATCCGTTAAGTGGTTTAAAAGATTTAAGCGTACAAACAGCGGGAGCGAAGATACATTTTTTTCTTCTATGTCGATATGGATATTCTTTAACAACTTTTAGAAACATCATGCTTTGATTCAAAATTAATTTCAAATGATCAAGATAAGATGAAAAGGAAGCAGTTACAATAAATATATCTAGCTACCGGTGGGCGTACACCAATACAAAATATTAGCTACCGACATGAGAATATTGATGACACAGGGCAATGCAACAATATCGTATAATGCCTCTGTGACAGTTGCATGCTCTTGTTTGATATAGGTATATACCTAAGTCTAAGGGGCTCGGGGCTAAGTAAAAACAGCAGCGTGGGTCGATCTTTAGGTTAAGCCGCGCTTGCTTAGGTTGGTCTGTGGATGGGTGACCTTTGACGTTTCCTCTGTGCCACGGAAGGCGCGTTAAGTAGGACGTGGTTGTAATTTTTAAAATTTTTGACAGTCATTACACGTAGTCAGTGGCTTCTAGAGGTAAGATAGGCAGTTACTCCTTATAAAATACTGGTATTTTATCTGCACCCGTTGAGACTGGAAGCGAACCCCAATTACGTAGTTCTGAAGAGGCTAGGTAGATGCTAAAACAAAAATCCAAGCAAATACAAAAAAAAAATCTTCGACAATGAAATCACACCAACACCAGTCTATCCGCGAGAAAACTACTTTAATAACACTAGTTTTATGCATAAAATTACTGGCGATGTGCTTGCTAATGAGCAATATAAACTAAGTGCCTTCTCAGAGGCGATAAGACGGGAACATACCGGGATTAAGAAGTCTCGCCGCGGTTACTAAAAAGTATGAAAGTATCTTAGTAGCGTATTATGAAGTTTCTGCCTTGGTGTATGGTAAAAAGGCGTGGTTTTATTACTTAATATCAAGCCTGATGGAATAACTATAGTAGTATGCATCTTACGCGCAGATGAAGCACGTATACGCGCTTCAAACGAGATTTGAACGCGAGCTTGTAACCTAAGCACATGGGGCGATCGTGAAACGCGCGTCCACGCGCTTGCAACTGCCAACTACTCACAACCCTTCGTACGCGCTTCAAACGAATTTAGAACGGTCCGGAGCCGAGGTATCTCTTTCGAACAAACTGCAGCCTCAACCTTAAACTGATTGATCCCTGAGTAATTTATAGCGCTCGACCACACAACTGACGCAGTATAGAACTTGGAAGGATAGATTTTCGAAGTCTTCAGTGATATCACACACTCTTGTTATTAATTTCTAGTAGACGAATCATATTGCTATAATAGTGTCTGTCTGGTAGTTTAATAACAAAATTCTAATAAATATTGCATTTTTATAGAGACATCTCGGTTTGGTACAATTTTTCTTCTAAAGCAAAAATATGGAGATATCGGTGTAAGCTGTCTGGGAATTTGACTAGCATCAGATTTTTTTCGTACATTTTCATCTAAGATCTATTGTTGGGATTCCAAGTAAATGCGATGGATTTTCTTGTGGTTTCTCAAACCAACTTTTTCACAAGAAGCCCCACTTGTACCAAAGTCCACCGAATTCTGCGAAGTCTCAAGATACTTTTATGAAAACAGGAAATAATAAACAACAAAACCAACTCGTATCATGCCCTGTTCACAACCTAAAGCGATGCGATTTGCCTCAAGCGACAAACGCGTGTACTGTTCACTGCATCCTTAGTACCATCGCAGCGCGGCTACTCGTGGCCTGCCCTAAAGCTCGAATCACACAGAAAGCGGGTGCGGGTCGGACGCGTCCACCGTGGTTCTGCTGTTTTGTATTGTCTTCATACAACGTGGGCGCGTGTCAGGTGTGGGTCAGGCACGGACTATTTGGTCGTGGTATTTGTTACTACGGCGAACCAGCAGCTGCGATTATTTTATAGTTTTTTATCACAAGGCTCTTTTCTTTTCGTTAAAATGAATGGTCAAACTTTTATGACGCAATGCAACGATACTATATACACCCCCTCCTGACCGCCCACGCTCTGTTTTTTGGTGTCGAGCGATGAATCCCGTGCGTCACTTGACACGAAAATTACACGTGCCGTACTCTCGATCCGTCCCATGTTCGATCTCCACGCGCTACCTGTGTACGTTGCACATAAGCTTTATTTCATTGGTTTCCCCCGCGGTAGCTGCTACAACACGCATATCGCTTGAACGTGAACAATGTGGCCAAGCGTTTAGTCCTTTACAGGAAACGTAACTACATCTTCATTATTATAAATCTAAAGTTTAATCCGGACAATAAACCAGGCAGGTAAGCTAATTAAATACTACGTTGTTTATAGCGTAATTTGTAACTACGTCGTACCAGCGAGCGAGGCAAATATAGTCTTCACCACTAGCATTTAAAGTTTCGTCAGTTTTGGTTTGTTGCATGCACAGACCGAACAGCCATCTCTCACATTCACGAATACGCAAACCCTCATCAATGGAATTGATCTGTATTTTACAGAATGGCAGTTCACAGTCGAGGGAGAGATTTTACTTTTCATTTTACTTCTCACTAAAGTACATTACATAAGAGGTGCAAAGGGTGTAAAAATACCCGTCGGGGCTGCGGGTTGTTCGCAAGAGATACCGCGGCCTCGACATGAAGGGCTAAGAAGGAACATGGGTGGTTTTTAGTCAGTGGAAGTCTGCTGCACTCCCTTTCGCTCTGCCCAAGAGCGGGAAGGGTTATTTGATGATTTTCCACCCACCCAAAAAAAGGGTGTAAAAACACCCCTTTTTGAAAGAGAAAGGCTCTGGTTCTCTTAGTCATTGTAATATTTTTTTTTATTTGTTCTTGACCATGCCTTCTAGTGACGAAGATATTGAAGATCAAATTTTCACATTTTTCACAACTTTATTTTCAATACTAGTTTTTAAGATTATAAGTATACCTAATTCTACTTTCATTAAGTCCATGAAGCGTTTGCTTTTCAAAGCATCCATCAACACAATGTTTTGAATGTGTTTCGTTGATTTTACGACTATTTACTTATTAAAACTTGAATTTTCACCCCACACAACAATAATTTTGTGTAGGTTTACTTATTTCGATGTAGGTACATAAAACTTTGGTTGACGTTTCGTAATGGGTTCGTGTACATCCTGTATAAGACACCCATATTTTGCTGCAGATAGTCTGCTAGGCAACTGGGCTTATCCCAGTTGTATACGCCTGTGTGCCTATAGGCCTAGTTATGTTCGGTCTCCTGCTGATATGGAGGGAAAAAAATAATCGGAAAAGAATAACGGAGGACTGGAGTAATCCTCCCCTATTCTTTTCCGATTAATTTTTTTGCGGGATCCAAGACAGTTAAATCGTTTCTCAGCATGGGACTTCGTCGAGCTTCTGTTGACTGGCTATCAGGAGTTACAGTGGTTTGGGAATAGGGTGGCGGGCTTGTCCCAATGAACTAGCTGCAGATGCCTATTGCTTATCTAATTTCTGCCCCGCCTCACCCCTCTTTCAATTTAGACCTGAGTTTAAAATAAAAGGTAATCGTTACGCTTCGGTGTGACAGCCAGCAACTTTTGTTAGCAAACCGACGAATTCGAGTGTTAACTTCAACTTTCTAGTTTTAGTTTTAGTCTCGTAACTGTTTATTGGTTTTACTCACGACCAGAATGTTGCGGAAGTATTCGTGTCGGTGTAATTTATTTTATTCTATGAAACAATTATGTATGACGTGTTAGCTGGGTGTAAAAGGTTATTAGAATATTTTTATTAATAATTCTCTCTGTTTTGGTTTTTATAATGGTTGTTATGTTTTCTAGGAACGAGTAACGAAAATTAACGCGATTTTTCACACTAGGAAATAAAACATGATGTTTTTTAACATAGAACAAAGATTCACGCCTGTGATTCACGAAGGTTTAGTCAGAGGTGTACCTAATAGTATACCCAAATTTCAGGAGTCATGTTTAAGGTCCATGTAATAAGGCACGAGCCTATTCCTAGGTCCTGGATTCGATTTCCAGGTCCGGCAAATTGTAATTGAGTTTTTTCATCAGAAAGTTCTCAGTAGCAGCCACGGAGTCTGTATTTGTGCCCATATGATGGCTATAGGCTCGTCCCCTATTACATTGGACTTAAACATGGATTCGTGTACACCTCTGCATAACCTTTCGGGGATTGAAGGCGTGATGTTATGATGAAACCAACTAACCCCAACAAATCATAAACATCAACCCTAAACAACTCAATCCTTATTGACATTGAACTAACAGTTTCTGAACTAGTTTCGTAACATTTCTTCAAGTTAACCCTTTAACTGCTGCAGTCACGAGAAGCACATTATCGTGTGTATAATTGTAAAACAATGGGTTTCAACACGACATGTGTCAATTGAGTTATACACGGTGTAGGTTTAGAAATGACGCGTGCTGCGTTGACATTGCCCCTAGCCAATGTCAAGGTAAAATCTACTTTATAGAAGTACTTCAGAGGTAGCCTGGAAAGAAACATAAACCACAGATATAGATGTAGGTACCTAGATAACATAAGTATTTCGACCTGTATGAAATCCAAGCTGTAAATGAGGATGGGGCTGCGTGTTGAAAGAGATACCGCGGCCTCGGCACAAGGGCTAAGAAGGACCATGGGTGCTTTTTTTTAGTTTTTTTTTTTAGATTTTTTTGATAGTTTAATAATGTTCCTATGAACTAGAACTACCAGTGGTTTCATTTATTGTCGTATTGTACACAGAATATGACTGTTTTGTTGGTCTAGCGGTCGCAAGCGCGACTGCTGAGCATGAGGTCCTGCAATAGGTTCGGTTTCCAGGTCGGGCAAAGTGCTATTGAGTTTTTCCATAAGGAATTTCTCAGTCATAGAGTATGAAGTTGTGCAACCAGTCTTACCAAAGGGTACCGTATTACCCAGTATTAACTGGGTTGTGGAGGTCAGATAGGCAGTCGCTCCATGTAAAATACTGATATTCAGCTGCATCCGGTTAGACTGGAAGCCGACCCCAACATAGTTGGGAAAAGGCTAGGCAGGATGGATGAGACTATGAATTTGTGCCCGGTCGTTGGCAATAGGTTTCGCCTACTCTTACATGGGATTTAAACATAACTTACGAAATGTGCGTGTACTTTTCTTTTCTTTGTACTTTTCTTAAGTACACCTCTGCCTAACCCTTGCAGGGTTTTAGGCGTGATGGCGATGTTATGTAAAGGCAGGAAGAAGGAATGATAAAAGAGCAAATTTTTAAAAATGTCTGCACAAAATTACAACTATAATTTGTTATGCGTTGCGATATTTATTAAACATGTTTTCGAACATGTAATCAGACACTAATTCGCCACTTTATTTGATGTAAGAAAGTAATTTATAACACGTTGCGACATAAACATAACACATTGAATTGAGTTATACATGTTTAAAACAAACACGTGCCTAGCCTGGGGCTAGAGGTAAAGCGTGTGCTTAGTGTGAGCTATAAGATGTACTGGAGTATGTTTATTCCAAGAGTTTTTCTTTTTGTTACATTTTTTTTATTGAAATAATTTATGTAAACTTTTATTATGTGCCTTTTGTTTTTTTTAAAGTTTTATATTAGTGGTAGTAGTAAAAACGGGAATATAAAAAAAGCTATTATAAAATTAGCATTATTATTCTATTTATCTTTTTTTGAACAAATAGACATTTTTAAATATTTCTTGCAAAAATAATAAAAAAAACATTTAAATTGGCATTATCAGCCCAGAATTACCCATTATTGTGTATATACTTCCTTTTTCTTCTGCCACACATCCAGGTACTGTGCGACCCTTATAATGTTTCCTGGGACTTTGGTGATACCGCCGACCCAACGAGCTTTAGGTCGGCCCTGGTTTATAATTGATCTATTGTTGGCCACCAATCGGTCAAAGCCTTGCTCCATTGGCCATCTCCGCGTCTAGCCAGATGTCCTGCCCATGTTCACTTGAGGCGCACCACTCGGTCCCCGATGTCGTAGACTTGCGACCGACAGCGGGTGTCAGGGCTGCGCATTCGATCTCCGAGGGTTATGCTAAGCATGGCTCGCTCCAGGGCCCTTTGTGCTACTCGTACGTGGTGAACGTTATCATCATCATCATCATCATTTCAGCTGAAAGACGTCCACTGCTGGACATAGGCCTCCCCTAAGTGTCGCTACATTGACCGGTCCCGTGCGTCTCGCACCCAGCAGATCCCCGCAACCTTCACCAGATCATCGGTCGGTGAACGTTATATCCTTGTATTCTAAATAGTATCCGTGTGTTGAGAATGCCGTCTTTGTACGAAGCTAATTGGATAATTTTATTTTTTTATCTCGTGTTTTGGCTGTTAAGGCGCATAATTATGTTGCATGTAGTGCTCTTCTTTAAGTGATGGGGCACTAAGACTTAAATTTGAAATGTTTTTTTGTAAATGTAACAGTGTACTCATTGTTGAGGAGCCAAATAAAATAAATAAATAAAATAAATAATGCTGGATTATAGAATCAGTCAGCAATCGTGGCAAGGTATCAGTCACAATCAATTACGACGAGTCATAAGTTTTGATGCCTGCAATATTTACTGTACTAAAAAGCATAGCTTAGCTCTCACTTTACACAACAAACTTTACGTAAACTATTTTAATAGAAAATAAATGTAGTCAAAATAATAACAGAGGTACTATGAAGGCTTTCACAGTTTGTAGTTAATTACTGTATTGTTAATACAACTTTCATCTTTGTCTCTACAGTCCGTCATAATAGGTGATGGATTTGAATATAATTACAATGAGATATACAGGGTGTAAATTAACCCATCACACAGCCGTCAACCAAGCATTCTGTACATCAAACTAAGTACCCCTACGCAAAAATTTTTGTTAGGAAACGGCTTATTTTTTTTGGTCAAAAATCACATTTTATTGTAAAACTCAATGTAGCACTGTTAAAACATTGTGCTAGTTGATGCTTTGAATAGTAAACAGGTCATGGAGGTAATTTAGGCAAAGTTTTAACCCGAAAAACCAGTATTTACAAAAACAGCTGTGAAAAATTTGGAACTTTGATCCCCAATATTTCGTTCCAGATTAGGCCTAGAACAAAAAAATGATCGCAGTGGTGGGGAGAACAAGTGCCCTTCGTTTGCGTTAAGGGTACTACCTACCTACTTTTACACCCTTTATATAGGGATTTGAAGAGATCTGCTGTTCCTTTTAGGGGAATAGACCTTTATGTTTTTACTTTATAATTAATGTTACTTAAAACCTAAGGCGAATTCATGTGCGTATTGTATAATTATCATTTGCTTCGATGTAAGAAAACATCGTGAGAGAACCAGTATGCCTTTTGATGCCATTTAATGCCAAGTCAGAAGCCTATGGTTGGCATAAATACTCTAACAGCGGGTTAGGCGCTAACCACACGATAAATAAAAATTAATGCTAATTTTATTGTAAAAATAAACAAACAACGTTTCGATCCCATACAAATGGTCCGTCTTTATCCCATCCAAAACATATTTTCATCACTATCAAAAATTAGCATCACAAACTACCAATTAATTCTATTTCAACCTGCACCTAATGGACTGATAAAACACCAATAAAAACTGCTCATTAACGTTAAAACTAATTAACTATCAGTAAGTTTCGGAGTTAAGTCCTAAATGGTAATAGGGCCGTCCTCAATTACACCCGATGCGCCTAACGTGGTGAGCGCACGCGACGCATTCCGTATCGCTAACTGTACTGTGTTTAGGGATGCCACGGAATTTGTGAAGGGTTGATTTTGGTTGGAGCTCAAATTGTTTTTAGTAGGAGCAACGGAGTCTGGGTTGTTGCCCCCCGACACCTCCAACCGGGCACCCAGTTACATGGAACGTAAAAATAAGTGATACAAAATTCACCATCAGTGAAAATGCATTCATCATTCACCTGCCTAGCCTTTTCCAGCTAGGGGCTAGTTTCCGTTTAGTTGAATGCTTTCCGAGGCATGGATGTAACTCAATATATAGGGTGTAAAATTACCCTTAACACAAACGAAGGGCACTGTTCTCCCCACCACTGTGATATTTTTTTTGTTCTAGACCATACCTGGGAAGCGATCGTAGTTACGGAGATATTGGGGGTCAAAGTTCCAAATTTTCCACAGCTGTTTTTGTAAATACTAGTTTTTCAGGTTATAACTTTACTTAAATTACCTCCATGACCCGTTTGGTATTCAAAGCATCCACTAGCACAATGTTTTAACAGTGCTATATTGAGTTTTACCGTAAAATGTGATTTTTGACTCAAAAAAAAAAGTCGTTTCCCAGCAAACATTTTTGCGTAGGGGTACTTAGTTTGATGTACAGAATGCTTGGTTGACGGCTGTGTGATGTGATGATTTACACTCTGTATAATGGCTGGCCATTCATCTGCTGACGAAACTAGGGAAGCGCAGCTCACCTCGACAATATACAGAAGTAGCTGTCATTATTAACTGCGAGCTCCTCAAAAAAGTTATAATTCAAAAATGTCTTTGTTTTTATATTTAATCATATCTGTAGTTTCGAATAGATTCTTAATCTTTAAAAAATACTTAAACCACCAGCCGCATTTTTTCAACACACACTACCAACATTAAAATCAACCTACACTGGCAACCCTAACCGCATGTCGTACATAATGGCATTTACCCGACCCGTACACTTTTGTTTCTCCCACGAAAGCAAGCAGAGCATGGAACCTTCTACTAGCTTTTTTAAGCGGTTTGTACGTTGAATGGGTTGAGTTTGGATGCGGTATTATTTGGAATTTATACTGCCTCCGCCCATCCCTCTAATAGAGAGGAGGTCTGAGTCCCTGCAGTGAGAACATTATAGGCTGATGATGATACTGCCTCCGTGGTCACAAGAGCGACCGCTGAGCATGGGGTTCTGGGTTCGATACGACTGGAAACTAGATTTGTGCCCGGTTGATAGCAATAAGCTTTTCCAGTATTACATGGGTCTTAAACATAACTGGTGAAATGTGAGTGTACTATAGGTACACATCTGCCTAACTCTTTGAGCATTATCTACGTAGTTATTGAAATCATATCAAGTTATCTCTTTTCATACTTAATAAAAGCGCTGTATTACTTTTTCGGCGGTAAATACACCAAGATTTTAAGTTATTTTTCACTTATTTGTGTTTCTTAGAAGTCGGTTTTCTTATTTGCAAAGAAGTTTTTATCAGTAACCTCAGATTGAGAGGGCTCAATCTGGGGCAACAAATTATTTGTGATCAAAGAAATATCAGTTTCTGACCCAGACGTATCTGTTAGCCGTCATCTTAATGTCCACTGCCTTCCTTGTCAAAACATTTTGTCACATAATCCATCGAACTTTCATAAGTTAAGGCCACAGAAAGTACCTAATGTTATTTGGGGTGCGTCCTATAACATTAAGTTATCTTTGGGTATATAGGGTGTAAAAGTACCCTTAACGCAAACGAAGGGCACTTGTTCTCCCCATCACTGCTATAATTTGTTTGTTCTAGACCATACCTGGGAACCCCCTAGTTACGGAGATATTGGGGGTCAAAGTTCCAAATTTTTCACAGCTGTTTTTGTAAATACTAGTTTTTCAGGTTATAACTTTACGTAAATTAGCTCCATGACCCATTTACTATTCGAAGCATCCACTAGCATAATGTTTTAACAGTGCTACATTGAGTTTTACCGTAAAATGCGATTTTTGACCCAAAAAAAAAAAGCCGTTTCCCAGCAAAAATTTTTGCGTAGGGGTACTAAGTTTGATGTACAGAATGCTTGGTTAACGGATGCGTGAAGGGTTCGTTTACACCCTGTATATTATTTGCTCCCGTAAACAAGCGGATACGTAATATCAAAATATGTTTTGTCGAATAACACGGCGCCGAATGTTTGCAACAACAAATGGTGTGACGACGAAAGCACAGAGCAACGAATACCGTAACAACGAATGCACGTTACAACAAAAAATGTTACACCGAACCACATGAGCCCGAAATACTCGTAACATAACAACGAACGTATCACCAACAGCAAAACATTAAAACAATCCTACTAATATATACTATACTATATCCTATCTTTCACGCATAAACGGCTGGACCGATTTGGTTGAAATTTGGTATGTAGATAGGTTATACCCTGGATTAACACATAGGATAGTTTTATCCCGATTTTATCTTCCCGTGGGATAATTTTCGAGTTGTAGCGGGCGAAGCCGCTGGCACAAGCTAGTACCAAATATTTTTCACTACTTTTTCACATCATTTCTATTAAACTTTTTCCAGAAATTGTGATTTCCTGTCCTACTTACGTTCTTCATTTACGGTTTTATTAGATACTTTCTAATGCAAAATGTGGATAGGGCTTAAAAGAAATAATGACAGATGTGAAAAAGAAGTGAACATTTTTTGATTTTGCCTACTCCATGTTAAAATCTTCATCATGACTTCTCGACCGTGCCACAAGAAACAGTGTCGACTCTGAACTGAAGACACAGTAAGATCTAGTTACGGTTGACCTTGCATTGTTCTTGGTAATATTTATGGATGTTGTAGTAAAACTTAAATCAAGTATACTAGAACTCGGGTATCAACTGCTTCCATACATTTTGAACCCGTGTTTAAGTTGAGGAGATTTATTTTGCACACGTCTTTATGAAAATGAACAACATACCAAATAGCACTTTTCTTGTGCCGTTCTGTTGTATTAGGTATATATTAAACGTCCTCCTTTTTTAAAGTCGGTTAAAAATTATATTTTTATTCGTTTTTTTTGTCAGTTTAAATGCGGTCATGGCCTTGAGACAATCTTTTTTTTCTTTCTTTCTACCGTTGTAAAAAAAAATCGTTTGCAATGCATCGATACTTACTCGGATTCAAACCACAACGAGGCCTCGCCTATAATCATGCACGAGGTTGTGATTTGGATGTGTTGAGATAATTATTTCACATTCAAAACGAAATATTTACCCAGTAGTCGTCAATCATCATCTGCCTAGCCTTTTCTTCAACTATATTGGGGTTGGCTTCCAGTCTAATCGTATGCAGCTGAATACCAGTATTTTACAAGGAGCTACTGCCTATCTGACCTCCACAGCCCAGTTAGTGCTAGGTAATATACGATACCCCGTTACGACTGTCAAAGACCTCAATCGAAAGACCAAATGTTTAAATGTACTTTCCGAGGCACAGAGAAAACTCTGTAGGGAGTCACCCATCCACAGACCAACCTAGGCAAGCGTGGCTTGAAAATTGATCTGAGTAACTGTTATAACCTAACCACGAGCTCCTCATTAGCCGTTATTCAACCAGTAGTCATCATTCTTGGCAGTAAAAGTTAATAGACCATTGTAAAAACTCTTGTTATGTTATTTTTATTGTCTACAAAAGAAATGGCTATCGTTTAATGTAGAACAAAAATGATTAACCCAGTAACGTGAAGAATGGATCATTTCGACTTTCGCAAACACATATTAATCTCTTCTGTTCATTGTTAAAGTTTGAAGTGTGAGTTTTATTATTGTTGGAAAAGAAAAAGGAATGGTTAGTGAATTTTATGAAGCGGTGATAGTTCAAAAGTTAAAGCCTGTGTCTAGGTTTATAAATGTTCTGTTATTAAAGCGTACAAAAGTTTTTGATTTCGAACAAATTTACCATTTTGGAAATCACGTTATGGAACTTAAATGGAGTTGGGCAGGACACCTAGCAAGGCGCAGTGATTAATATAGGTGGACTAAGGTCGTCACCGTCCACGAACAACTACTAGAAACTCGGTATGGTGACAGCGACATCTATCGCTACACATGCGAACTAAAATGACAAATCCTACATCGCGCTATCAACTTTATCCGCGACATTAGCGTATATAGAAAATCCCGACTTACATAAGTCGGGCAGTTAGCCCACCAGACACAACACCCGTCTGGTCGGATCCTCCCTTTTCTACGGGGGATGAGGAACTTTACACCCAGTTCCTCATACCCCCAAAGCACCTACCTAGCAAAGCACAGTTTTACCTAAACATCGACTCGACCGGCAGTTATCATTAAGCCACGGGTTCCTGAGATGAGAAAATCATAGAAGATATCCCTCATTATCGCTTCCTGACCTTTAAAGTTTAGGGAAAAACTGTTAAGGGACTGTTACGAACCAACAACGAACACCTGATGATGTACTAAAGTTATTGTTAGTATCCGGTTTAAGCAGAGAGTCCGCAATTGGTCCGAATGGGTTTCACTCAACATTTAAACAGACTTCAACAAAGATCATGTTGATATTTAGTCGATTTTATTATGCAAAAATTAATCGTTGATTTTCTTTATACTGGCAACACTGTCACAAAACGTTTGTTATAAAAAGGACGGTTGCCTTTAGTCGCTCTCTCACTTCTATCTAAACTGTGCTAGGAGGCAGTTACTATAACCTTCCTTGTGAGTAATTTTATATTTCAATAATAAACGAGTCAACGTATTTAAATTCAAATTACTGCTGTTTTTTTGACACCCTATAGATCAAACAGCAAACACCAATGAAGAATTTTCCTTTTATAAGCTACACAAAAATGTCGCAAACTACAAAATACCGATACAAGTTATAATCCTCTACAGCTATCGAATATGAAAAATTCTATACAAAGATACGAAGAATCCAATTCCTTGTTGGCTCCAATTCTTTATGTGTTGCAATTCGGCCTGCTGGTGCGCGCAAAGTTAAATTAAAAAATGTCGATGCCACTGGGTGTAAGGATGGTTTGTTTTCTCTTTGGTGTTTCTGTATGCCTGGTAGGGTTTTGAGGAGTATTAAAACATCTTCGGTTTTGTGAAATTGTATTGTTATAGCTACATAAGTATTTTAATATTATGTTGACTATGTCATGTTGATGATGTAAAATGTTTTTTTTTTGTTAGTGAATTGTTCAATAGAATTGTTTATAACAGTTGATAGAAATTAACAAACTATTCAGAGACATACATAATTTAATAACATATAAATGTATGGATGTTTTTTTAGTTTTTCACGCAAAAACTACTGAACAGATTTAGATAAAATTTAGCACGTAGAGAACTGATAACCAGGATTAGCACATAGGATAGGTTTTATTCTGTGTGTGTTACACAGCGGGCGAAGTTAAGGGCATAAACTCAAATATTTTATCCAACAAACTAATATTTTTTGAGAAACTAAATATAAATGGGTCACCCATTTATTTTTAGTTTCCCACCCATCAGGGTGAGTTCACCAGCATATCACCCATTTATTTTTAGTTTCTCAAAAAATATTAGTTATTTATTTTTAGTTTCAAAATGTTGGGTGATATTATGATTATCACCAAACATTTTGAATTGTATGTCTCATCTCAAAAATCGACAGTGTAAAAATCGTCACTAACCTTTCTCCTTCCCAAGATACTTTACCAACTTCATTCCACCGGGGACCCCTCGGAACATAACTCAGCAACTCCCCAAAGACTTTCAATAGAAGAAACATGGCTGCAAGAACGAACATGGCTGTAAAGAGACGCATTGACCAGAGTCACGTAGCAAGTTGGTGGAGCCCCGCTCATTACGCGATATAATTAATTGGAGTTCTGTAGAAAAGTTCCCAGTTCGGGGTAGGTTTGGGAAATTCAGGGGTGAAGATGTAGAGAGAAGAGAAGTGGCAGTTGGCTAGGTCTTCCAAACCAATGGAACACGCTATTATTTTTGATTTGTATCGGATTTTATTAAGTTTTTACGACTTCCAAAAGGAATAGCTTCAGAAGTCGGTGGCAAAAAAACTGAATCGAACAAACAAAAGTCACCGACTTTAGTAGCTAAAATTATATTTCACTTTTTGTTGTTTTGAAGTTGGACCAAATATTAATCATTTCAATTGTTTTAATTTTTTATTTATCGCATGGACAAAGTGGTCTGTCTCGTAATACATTTTTGACTCACGATTTTAAATGACATTACGACATTCCTAATAGGTATTAGGAATTTAAAACGCGTTTCAAAGTAATTGCTATTTTTGTTGCGTCCTCCAGAACTCATGCCATACATTGACCTTATTGAAGGATTCTTCAGAAAGGATAGGTGCGTAGTACTCTCAAACGACACGCGTGTTTGGACATGGACGACTCAAAAGGAGTGTGTAAGGCTTGGATCGCCTCGTCGGGGCCTGCGGGTTGTTCGAAAGAGATACCGCGGCCTCGGCGCAAGGGCTAAGAAGGAACATGGGTGATTTTTAATCAGTAGAAGTCTGACACTCCCTTTCGCTCTGCCCAGAGCGGGAGAGGTTATTTGATGATTTATCACCGTCTTTAATGTTAACATTCTTACTCTTTGTAAACTTTAAACCACTTCTAGAGAGCAAACATCTTTGTACAAAAGCTGTATTAGACTGTGACTGGAATCGATAAGGGAACTCTGGCTCGAAGTTTTTGTCCAATTCGAGAAAGGTTAAATGATAAAATACTTCTGAAGTAAGAAATTTTGTTGTAATTAATGTTCTTCTGTGATTATTGGAGAGGTAAGATAAATTGTTATATTGTTATCTATAAAGTTGTGATTGCTATTATTTAAGATAAAGATTTTTACTATTATTTTATTGAGCTTGCTTTTTAGTTCAAGTACGTGGGTTGGGTAAACTAGTAAATATTTTCTTTGTTTTTGCTCCAGATAAAGTTGTAAGTTGTACGTAATAATGGGCAATATTTTTGCCCATTATTACGTACAACTTACAACTTGCTTCTGGTACGAAAATCAAAGATAACTTAAAATTTAACGCAAAATTACGAAATGTTTGCTAATACTTAAGTTTTTTCTAAAAAAAAACGCTGTTTTTTTATAAACTATCTACGAACATAAAAGCTACATTTAAAAAAAAAAAACACTAGCCTATAACCGGGATAATGCAACAATTCTAATGATAACGGGCGTTTAGAAGTTATAGTGGAAGAAATAAACATACATAGTACATTCAAACATAAAAGGCGGGGTTTTAATGAACTTTTTTGATGTCAAATTGCTCATGTGTTACGCAGTTGGGGTGCTGAGTTAAGACCGATTCGTTTCTAAAAAAAAGTCGTATTAATTTCAATAGCTTTTTAAATAGCACTTCATTCTGCTATTACAAATTAAAACGGCTGTTTATAAGTTTAAGTGTGCCAGTTACGTAAGGTTAGTGAGATCTACGCGTCGACCCGAATATGCACTCCTACGCAAATCTTACAAGGCTCTGACTGTTTACTGTTTGTTTGTTACAGTTGAGTTAGTGTGGATACGACTGTCTTTTTGGTGAATGTTTTGAAATGGTAATTTATTAATTATAAAAACATATTAAAACTCTGTAAATATTCTAATCAGGGCTTCTCCTGATTAGTTATGTTAGTTTACTAACATCCGATGTGTATGGGTATCCGACCCACCATACACACTCACACACAAACACACTTTTACCCAAATACATTCACTCCTCAGACAACGAGATCTGCTTAATTAATTTTGTTGTTTCAGGGATTGACGGTTGCGCAGCTGTGTGTCGCAAATTCGATGTTTCTGCGTGGAAAAATATGTGTATGGCCCTACAGAGGTATAATTAACAAGTTTTGTTCCGGGGTTGACTATTTATGTAAGTGAGTGTATACTATACAGGAGTCATTGCAAAGTATGTAAAGCATAGTATTGGTTAGACGGCATCAAACTTGCGTCTATATTAATGATATTTTAAAACGAACGAAACAAGTTTTAAGTTCACTACAATTCATCACATTTAAAAAGCATATCCACACTAATCCATCGCAAAATCTTATCGACGACATTGCCGACGGCGGCGCCACATTCGTCGCCGCTTGCGCAACGAACTAAGTTTCCAAATTTGAAATATTGAATGCGTACAAGCAATATAAACCCTTATATGGAGTTTATAGAGCTATTGTTTCGTTACGAATTGCGTAAATGAAACGAATGCTCACTAGGAATTAATTTAATTATATTCATAATTTATTGTAGTGTCGAGTTTTTATGTATTAGGTAGATGATTAAGTGTTGGTAAAATAAGGCCTTTGCTAAGGTGGATGTGTGATGTTTCGCGAAAGGAAACCAAAAATTGAGCTTATATCCTAATAGAGCTTATATTAGGAACTCTGAAAGTGGCGCCGTTGACGGAAAAGTTGGTTGATAATCGGTTATCTGGGGCCATGTGATGCGTACATGAGAAAAATGTCGTAAGGAAAGTTTTGAGTCTCTTTTATGAGAATGGGCCATTCATATGGCCCATTCTCATAAAAGAGAAGAGAAAGACTAGAACAACGATGATTGGACTGTGTAAAGGGTGATAACTGTATGGCAAGAAAAAAAGGTGTCTGATAACGTGACGAGTAATAGTGAAGTTTAAAAGGAGAGGCCATGCTGCGGTGACCCCAAATGCATTGGGATAAGGACAACATGCCAGAGAGTGGGACTGAACAGGCTAGAAAAATAGTCATTTAATCCGTCACTTAGGTATAACTAGGTAGTAGTGATTTTTGCAAATTGATTTGCTTCGCTTTTCTAAAAACTTTAAAAAAATAAACTGATTTGTTTGGTACCCAAATTGAAGTGGGCCGTAATCCACCACGCAGGCCTTCCGTAAATTGTCGGAAAATAAATGGTTATGCATTTTACAGAACACTCGCCTGGTGGATTACGGCCCACTTCTCCGTAAAAAAAAAGTCCCAGCACTCGAAACACTTAAAGCTCATTATTCAGTATTTAAATGTTACAACATTCCCACATACACTCAAAACAAATAGCCAACATTCATCAACGCCCTACGGAACCTTTTAGCACAAATTATTGTGTTACACTGAACTTAAAACCAAAAGTGTGACTCACACTAATACTATTTGCGTTAAAACGACGGTTATAAATGAGGACCACCCACATAATATTCCATATTTGAAATTGTAAAACAATATATTATTATTATGTCTATAACAGTCTGGGAGTGGAATCAAAACAGAAAGTGATTGTGGATTGTCTGTTATGGCTTCTGCAATGGTTGTAATAAATTCAGTTCGATTAAGATTTTTCAAAAGAGGTAGGATATAAGTAATACAAATAAATAGGTTCCGAAAAAGAAAATGACGGGATGAAGTAGAGTCTATGAGTTCTAGGGGGAGCACTGTTAAAACATTGTGCTAGTGGATGCTTTGAATAGTAAACGGTTCATGGAGGTAATTTAAGTAAAGTTAAAACTTGAAAAACTATTTATAAAAACAGCTGTGAAAAATTTGGAACTTTGACCCCAATATCTCCGTAACTAGGAGGTTCCCAGGTATGGTCTAGAACAAAAATGATCGCAGTGGTGGGGATAACAAGTGCACCTCGTTTGCGTTAAGGGTACTTTTACACCCCTATATAAATATGATATACCCTCGTGCCTCGGAAAGCACGTCTTGTCTTGACGTTCATAAATTAAAATGTAGAAATATGTCTGTCTAGCCTTATTCCCTATTGGGATGCTAAACTTGGTTTTCAATCTTACCGGATGTAGCTGAATATCAGTATTTTACATGAAGCGACTGCATAACTGAGTATTCAGTTTCAAAATTGTGACGATTTAAATACAAGTGACCTGCCATTACATCTATAAATGAGTTAATGAGATTGAAACTATGCCTCTTCTTACAACAGTATTTGGCCTTGTTTGATCGCCTAGTTTTTTAATCTCATACATACAAAATATCACGCCTGTAATCACGGAAGGTTTAGGCAAAGGTGTATCTAGCAATAGTTCACCCACATTTCGCCAGTTATGTTAAAGGCCCATGTAATAGGGAACGAGCCTATTGCCATCAACCGGGCATCCAGATTTCGTGACTGAGAAAATTCTGATGGAATAACCTATTAAATTTGCCCGATCCGGGAATCATACACTCCTGTGTATGATTCCCGGATCGGGCCTCATGCTCACTTGGGACCCCTGGACCAACGAAGTTCCAAATCCCTCATCTTTATCAATGGCAAACCCATGGCGACCCCATAAACGGGAACGGCACTTGTAAAAGTACGTAATTACTTGTGATGAAAAATTATTACCTTTGTGCACCCTTGTTTTGTTGGAGTTTTCTTGTTTTGATTTTAGGGTGAAACACCCCAGGGTAGGACAGGGGTTCAATCTATTTAAAAATTAATTGCATCGCCACCTAAAGTGGGATGGTTAAAAATGCCTGAAGCGTGCAAGCTTTGTAAAGTAATCATATTTTTGTGCCAAAAGTTTGTTAATAATAGAATCCTTACTAATATTGTAAATGAGTAAGTAACTCTCGTCTGCCTGTCGCGCTTTCACGCCAAAACTACTGAACCGATTTAAATGAAATTTGGTAGACGGATAGTCTAGAGCCTAAGAAAGGATTATATGCTAATTTTTAATGCGAAAGAAGGGTTTGAAAGGGGGAGGGGGGGGGGTGAAAAGATAAGTTTTGGTCGCGATAACCAACATCCACACGGGTGAAGCCGCGGGCATCAGTTAGTATAATATTATTATGTAATTGAGGTTTTTTTTTTGGCAGGTGGAATATCATCAAATAACCCCTCCCGCTTTTGGGCAGAGCGAAAGGGAGTGTCAGACTTCTACTGACTAAAAACCACCCATGTTGCTTCAGGCCGCGGTATCTCTTGAACAACCCGCAGCCCCGACGGGCGAGTGATGTGACCTTCAGACTGTCAAGTCATAGGTCACAAATTTGAACCCAAAACACGCACCTCTGATTTTTCGGATTAGTGTGCGTATTGAACAATTATTACTTATAATAAATAATAATAACAATAATATTTATTTGTTTAAAAACATGGTATAAAAGATGGAAAAAATACAAAAATTCAAGAGCAAACATGTTTTTGCATAATAGTGATAAGCGTACAAATTTTTTTACACATTACTTAACATTTCATTTCAAAGAAGTCTTTGAGACTATAAAAACTATGGCTACACAAATATTCAAACAATTTATTTTTAAATGATCTTAGATTCAACATTTTTAGATTACTTGGTATCTTATTATATATACGCACACACATAGATATACAGCTTTTATTATATTTAGCTAGTCTTGGAAGGATATCCAGAACTAGCTTATGGGGGTCTCGTCGGTTACGAGGATATAAATCAGTTGCATTATTAAACAATTCTTTATGCTTTCTCACAAACATACATGTTTCGAATATGTAAAGAGATGGTAGCGGTAACAAACCAAGCTTTTTAAATATCGGCCTACAGGATTCGTCAGGTCGAAGATCGGTTATTGCTCTAATGCATTTTTTTTGTGCAATAAATGCCCTATTTTGTTCAGTGCCATTACCCCACATTATCAAACCATAGCGGAGCACCGATTCAACGTATGCATGATATGACGTTATTGCCGTTTTAACGTTTGTTATATTTTTAACTTTTTTAAGTGCATATACGAACTTGTTTATTCGTTTGGAGACTGTATCAATAATATGTGCTTTCCAGTTTATGTCTTGGTCTAAAGTTACACCTAGAAATTTTGTTTGAGTTACTTCCCCAATTTTATGTATATTCATTTTAACATTGTATTTGGCATTATTACATTTATTAAATTGTATGTAAACAGATTTTTTAAGATTTATAGATAATTCAATTTTATTTAGATATTCAATTAGTATGTCAATAGTATTATTAATATCAGTCTCATGATCGTCAATTGTATTGTTTTTCCTATCAGTTGTTACAATAATAGAAATATCATCAGCAAAAAGTATACATTTATGGTTGGTTATATTAATAATGGAATTTATGTACAAAAGGAATAAAATTGGTCCTAACACACTTCCTTGTGGGATGCCATATTTGTTGTACATGAGTTCGGATAAGTGTGGTATCATGTCGTTATTTTTATCTACCTTTGTAATGATAACCCGCTGTCGTCTGTTATTTAGGTATGACGATATATCCACTGAAGAACTATGCCTCTAATTCCAATTGCCTCTAGCTTCTGTAGTAACAGGTCATGAGACACTAGGTCAAAGGCTTTAGATAAATCAAAAAACAAGCCTGTCGTAAGCCGGTTTTGGTTAATATTCGTCATTACATTTTTTATAAGAGTGAAAATAGCTAGTGTTGTAGATTTGTTTTTTTGGAAGCCGAACTGTTCTTTCTTAATTACGTTAAATTTATTACAATAATCGATCAATCGCTTGTACATGCACTTCTCAAATATTTTCGCCAAAATAGGTATTAGTGTAATAGGGCGATAATTATTAACATCAGATTTTTCTCCTTTTTTGAAAAGTGGTTTAACAATCGATACTTTTAATGCTTCAGGAAAAGTACCAAGTGAGAATGATAAATTAATTAAATGTGTTATAATTGCACTAAGCTCAATAGTGCATTTTTTTATAATTTTCGTATTAATTTCATCGTATCCTTCAGAATTCGAATTTTTCAAAGACATAATCTCTGCTCTAACTTCATTTTCGGACACTGGTTTGAGAAACATCGAATGAGCTGCTGAACTCTCCACAGGGCTTGTCTTTACATCCGTATTTGAAGTATGCGCCATATTAATGTAATAATTATTGAATGCCGTTGCTATTTCCATAGGATCCGTGACTAATGAGTTACCAATTTGAATATGATCAATACTGTCCTTGGAGTTATTGTCCTTGATTTCGTCCCTAATTACTTTCCATACTGCTTTGCATTTGTTTTCATTCTCATTTATAAACTTAATATTTGCGTTTTTTCTCGATGTGTAGATACATCTTTGTAAGATTTTTGAATATTGCATATATTTAGTTTTATTTCCTTTGTTTTTATTTCTATAATATTGAAAGTGTAGATACCGTTTTGTTTTACAACTTTGCTTTAATCCTTTGCTTATCCAGTTTTGTTTTTTTTGGTCAACGTTAACTTTTACTTTAATTTTCGGGAAGCACAAATTATAGAAAAGGTACAGTTGTTCGTGAAAATAACTGAATGCAACATTTATATCGTTTTCCGCGTAAGTTTCTGCCCAGGACATGTTTTGTAAACATTCCTTAAACTTCTGAGTATTATTATATTACTTGCTTCGGTGAAGGAAATCATCGTGATAAAACCAGCATACCTGACAGATATTGATCGACCGCATGATAAGCCAAGTTAGAAGCTACGGATAGCATAACATTCTTATTCCAGGTTAAGCACTATATAACCACACGTCAAAGAAAGATAGTGGACCCAAGGCTTGACCCCAACCAAAGTTTTGACTTAATTTTTTTTTGTAAGTTTCCCGAAATCTAAGTGCTCGTTTACGGAGACGCGGGGCGTCGCGCGGCGCGTCGATTCGTCTAGTTTAAAATGCAGACAGTAGCCGAAGGAACGAAATGAGACTGTCGCATTGATCTAAAAGTCGCAAACGCGACTGCTATGAATGAGGTCTTAGGCTTGATTCCCATATTGGGACAAAGTGTTATTCAGATTTTCCATTAGAAATTCAGTAGTAGCCCCAGAGTCTGTATTTGTGCCCGGTTGATGGCAATAGGCTCACTCTCCATTACATGGGACTTATACATGAAATTTACGTGCACTGTTAGGTGCATCCTTGCCTAACCCTTCGGGGATTACAGCGTGATGCTATGTAGTCGAAACAATTTAAGACAACGTCACGTTCTTTATTCAACTGAACCATATAAGGCATAAACACATCCTTAACACAAAACCAAGTAACAAACACAAGTATAACCTTTCAAGTAATTCGTTTAACTTTTCGATGTTTACCCTTTTGCTAAACTTTTGTAATTTATTCTGTGAAGCCTGTGTACTTCGCAGTGTTACATTTGTCTAATTTTGGCATTAAAATTGTTTTTATGCCTACAATGTAAGGGCGAGATTGTGCGAATACATTTATGATCATTTTTGTTTTTACGTCAAAACTTTGCTTTTTATGGTTGTGGGTTTGGGGTTGTCAAATGGCAAAAAGCAGAAGCCTTACGGATTCGACCTGTCCGTCTGTTTGTATGTCTCCTTTTTTCTCCGTGACCATCTTCCTGCCCATAACCGATTTCGTGAGTCTCGCAACCAGCGGATAATTGACGGCACGGTTGGCACAGTGGCTGAGCGATTGGACTGCTGCGCTGCATGTCGCGGGTTCGATCCCCGCACGAAACAAATATTTGTATGGCCTACAGATAGTTGTTTCGGGTCTGGGTGTTCTGTGTATGTGAATTTAAATGTTTGTAAACGCATCCACGATACAGGAGAAATTCCTAGTGTGGGGCAACGTTTTTTTTTAAAAAAAAAAAAAAAAAAAACTGTCACCAGGTCATCGGTCCACCTAGTGGGAGGCCTTCCAACACGGTTCGCGGTCACCACTCCAGAACTTTTCTGCTCTGTTCAAAATCCGTAGCCGTACACTGTAGAGTTTAGATAAAACTAAAGTTATTGTACAAATACTGTATTTTATAAATATAATTTTTTGCTCTCTAAACCTCAATAAAATATAATATTACTCTGTCCATTGAAAAGCTTTATGGTCAGTTTCAGAATAAAAAACCTAAATTTTTATGGACCAGTAGTTTATTACTACTGGTCTTTTTATTTTATTTTATTTTTGTTTTTTTAATTTTTGTTTTTTAAAAACGTTGCCCCACACTAGGAATTTCTCCTGTATCGTGGGTGCGTTCACAAACATATAAAGTCACATACACAAATACCCAGACCCGAAACAACTATCTGCAGGTCATACAAATATTTGTTCCGTGCGGGGATCGAACCCGCGACACGCAGCGCAGCAATCCAATCGCTTAGCCACTGCGCCAACCGTGCCGTCAATTACTGCGCCAACCGTGCCGTATTGTCCAATTGCTAGGCTTTGTGTATTTATTACTGCTAAAATGCCGCAAGCGAAATATACACAACCATGTATAAATCTTTAGATTCTTTATTTATAGTACCGATTTAATTAACCATGTAGCAGGATTTTGTTTATTTTGTAAAACATATTCACGAATTTAATTTAAGTTAATTATAAAAGTAGTCTTTCTTGGTATGGAGGTGTAATGAGGAGGAATGAAACGATGTTAATGGATGAAGAAGGAAAGGAAAGATTAATGGGTGGTGGTGTGAGGAATGATAAAGGAGTAATTAATGATAAAAACGTAATACAGAGTAGAAGAAAAAAACGTGTTTCGCCAGCCCCAAGTAAAATAAGAAAAGGCAGGAACATAGAGAAGAAGAGATACCGCGGCCTCGACATGAAGGGCTAAGAAGGAACATGGGTGGTTTTTAGTCAGTAGAAGTCTGACACTCCCTTTCGCTCTGAGCAAGAGCTCTCCCGCTCTTGGGCTTTAGCCCTTCATGTCGAGGCCGCGGTATCTCTTGCGAACAACCCGCAGCTACGACGGGACCCGCAGCCCTGAGGGCTCCATTTACACCCTGTATTTTATTTGGCGAAAATCAACGATCCTAAAAATGACACAATACATAGGTATCAGCATAAACATTTCTCTGTGACCATAATTTTGTCAGTCCGCAGCCATTCAATAAATTATTCAACTTTATGTTTTTGACGTTGCGGAATTTTAACAAAGTTGTTAATTCAATTAAAATATTCATTCGCCTATTACATTGTCGTGTCAGGATATCGCGACAATGTTGGTGATTGTGATAAACAGGTTGGTCATGAGTTGGTATGTTTTGTGATAATTAGGCAAAAGTTTATGCTAAGGTAAAGTAGAAGTAGGTGTTAACTGTGTGTGTGTGGTGGTATTAACTGGGTTGTGGAGGTCAGATAGGCAGTCGCTCCATGTAAAATACTGGTATTCAACTAACGTTAGACTGGAAGCCAACCCCAACATAGTTGGGAAAAGGCTAGGCAGATGATGATGGCTGAACCAACTCCCTAGCAACACATTTATCTATTGACAAGAATAATAGTGGAGTATTGAAAAAAACGCGCTGCCGTCAATGATGCTTTGGGTTATGGGCTGAATGTTGAGAACTAAACTGTATTTTTATTACATTAAATTCTTCTTCTTCTTATCATGTGGGCAGCAAGGTCCAACGACCCCACACACCCTAGTGTCAGAGTTTCTAAACCGCCTCAAGGGCCTCTGACATGGTTTGACGACTGCC
The DNA here is from genome assembly GCA_949774965.1 of Diarsia brunnea. Taxonomy (NCBI): domain Eukaryota; kingdom Metazoa; phylum Arthropoda; class Insecta; order Lepidoptera; family Noctuidae; genus Diarsia; species Diarsia brunnea. The sequence continues at coordinate 7,010,737 of OX459022.1, forward strand.
ATTTGGTGGCTGGGACCACCAGCTTAAACGTGCTTTCCGAAGCACGGAATCATCTTTTTATCAGACAATCAGGTGATTCAAGTGGGGCTGCGGGTTGTTCGCAAGAGATACCGCGGCCTCGAAATAAAGGGCTAAGAAGGAGCATGGGTGATTTTTAGTCAGTACAAGTCCGACACCCACACCCAAAAAAAGAAAAAAGTTATTCAAGTCTGCAATGTCCTAGCCAAACTGGAAACAACTTCACAAAGTATGCTTCCTGTGGGAATCGAACCCAAGACCACCGGGTCACAAGGCAAATGCCTAAACCACTCGACCACGGAGGCAGTTATTACATTTCATTGAACTGTTATGGCAAACAGCCAGTTATGTGTAAGTTCTGTGTAATAGGGAGCCATCCCATTTTCATCAACCGGGAATTCCAGACTCCCTGGCTTCTACTGATAGATTTTTGCTGAAAAAACCCAAATACGTTTGCCCGACTTAAGAATTGCACCCAGAACATCAGAATCCCTCAGGGTTTTTTGGACACGTACTACTAAAATATCCCTCTTATTTCGCCGCCGGTTAGCAAAATAGCACCTGACTTACACAGAACCACAACCCTAGTCTTTTTAAAAGAGAACCCCCATTCTTTTGCTTTTAAAGGACACCTTTATTAATCAAGGAGTTAACAAGGGTAGGGATGCACGGACGGAGGTACCAGGACTTCAAAGAGACACATTAGCATATTAAACTGGTGAGATACGTCTGGCGTGTACCATGGACGCTTTTGTAGGACTAAAGAGATGAAAGGAGAGAGGTGATTGTTAAACATGACGTGGTAATAAGGACGATTGTTGCAGAACAACTGAATTTTATGACGTTCTTTGTTATGGGCAGGTAAATTCTGGGAGCTGATTTGAGAATAGTTTTAAATGAGGTGTTTTATAAATGACGGAGGGTCTTACGTGTTTTACTTACATTTTGACAAATAAGTATTTTAGTTTTAATGTGAAAGGGGGCGCAAGTCTCACGAAGCCGATAGATAAGCATTTCAAAAGATAAAATATATACAGAAAGATAGATAGTACAGGTTCGTGGTGGTATTTAAAAAATAAGTTGTAAAGTTCTGAATTTGTATTTAAAAAAACTTGTGAATCTGCAGCAAAGTAAAACGTTGCAGTTCAAAAGTAGTCTCATCGATTCTACACACGACATGTTGCTCTTAAAAATATATTCAAGAACAACCCAGGTAGCAGGTGACGTCGGCGACTAAAAAATGACGACATTCATAAGTCAATTTAGGGTCAGTAAAGTAACGTCATTATTGTACGTCATACTTACGTACCATTATAGTACTGTACTGTACGTACTGTATAGGTCATAAATGGTACCTCCTAGCGACGTCATTTTACAGTCTATCCCTTAATAGTCTAAATCTGTCCTCCGGTTGACGTCTGTTGCATGACGTATCTGGTCCCAAAGAGCTAAAGAACTTAAAAGAACATTTTATAGAATGCATCTGACCGACATAATTCCATGAGTGAAGTCTACCACCATCATAGCGAATACTAAGGGCAAATACTAATACATTATAACAAGGATTTGTATAGCCGGTACATGGCCGGTACTTATGCATAGAAATTTGAAATTTTAACAGTTTCTCGAATAAAGCATCCGAGTTCATCCGACTAAAAAATAACGCGTTTCGTTTCGTGATATCAATTTTTCAATCTTATGTTGTAAAATATTTATAAAGTAAAAAAAAACATTTCCGTCCTTTAAGGTAACTCCAAAATTGATATAAAGTAATTTATTACAGGTTTTTTAATTAATAACAATATCAAAACAAGCTTAAAAACCAATAAATGGAATGGAACCTACGAATAAATACATATTATTTATTCGTAGAATGAAACGACATTAAGAAATCGCAAAGCTATGAACAGACAGGTGGCGCTGCTATCGCTTGACTCATAACATCGCACTGTCATGTCATTTTCTATCTCCAAATATTTTTCGGCTTTTAACTATTTAGATCAGGAACTAGCGTGTTTTTTGTTATTATAACGAACCCTTAGCGAACAATGTATTCTACGTGGACTGTACCGCAATTAAAAACTGAACTGAAGAACCGAGGAGGATCAAGAGGCCGTAGAACGGATCTGGTCAACAGGTATTTACATGCTATTTTCTTGTTACTATTAGAAGCAAATAACCAAATAACCCACTTTTATGAATAGCAACATGTCGTTCTTTATTTATCGTAGTAATTATACTAACTTTTACGTACATAAACAGTAGTTTTTAACAATATTATTATTCGATGTTTCACGAGCTACGACCGTAACCTAGAAATTAAATCTGTTACAGAATCGAATCATTTGATCGAAATTTGAACTTTGGGTTACCACAGCAACATGAGACTGATGATACCAAGATGGATCTTCCACCTCCAGAGAGTTATCACAACATCAATAGCAGCACAACGCTTCCCTCTTTAACGAAGCAGCATATTCATCTGTATTACAATGAGTAAGTATGTTCCTATGATGAGATTATGTATTCTTCTGAATGTTCCTACTTATCTATTTGACAATATAAAACATTTTTTAAATTTTACAGGTTTGAAAAGCCAGATGATGGTCAGCGATTATATGAATCAAGATTTTTGGTGGTGATTAGTGCGGTATCAGTTAATGAACACACATTTATCAAGGGTCTTTGCAAAGCGTCTATGAAAAGACTGCAGTTTGAGGTAAATGTAAAATAACATGCAAGTGGCCAAATTGAAGAGACTTCATGTGAATGTGTGGCTGGCAGTGGAATAACTGCCCACTGTAAACATGTAGCTATGGTGCTTTATGCTGTCGACCATATGGTATGTGAAAAAATTATAATTAAACACCAAGTACCAACAGAAAAACTGCAAAAGTTTCATGTACCCAAAAAGGTGTTTAGCTCTACACCTTTAAAAACTTTGAAACTACGAGTACCTATGAAGAGAAATATAGACAATATTATATTTTCCCCATGTGCATTAAAAATAGATAAATTAGAATACAATAATAGATTCAGGAGTTTTGTAACAAACTATGTATTGTCAAGCATACCCATCAAGCAGTTATAGCTATTTTTTGGAAATTCCGAACATCACCGAATTTCAAGTTAAATTTCATCGTTGTATGCATGTTGTGTTGTGTTGCCTCCACTTTTAGCTACTACTACTTCTTAATCATGGCTTTATGTATCTAAAATTGCCAAGCCTATGATCGTGTTTTTTTTGTTTAGTAGTCCGATAGTGGGCATAGAGATAACAATGTTATTTTAAGTCATAACCTTACCACACATTTTAAAACAAGATATTATAAAAACTACTAAATTACCTAATTATAACTTGTATAAATTGTTTTCTGGAATAGAAATAAGGTAAACAATCTTGAGCCGTGTTTTTATTGAAAAACGCTTTCATAAAATAAGTGACTGTACTTATAAAACTAAGAATATAAATTATTATGCTACTTACATAGTGTTTTTTTTTAGTTGCATCCATAAAAATCCTAGAGTCTATATTCAGGGTACGTAGATATGATGCCTGCTATCTACCCACCCATGCTACATATTAATATGCAGCCCCGTAAGTCCTGGGCCCCGAGTCTGCTATTCAATAGTGTCAGAATGGTCTATCAGTGATCTCATAATTGTTGATTTTGACAAGTTTGGTGTTGTCAAAATCAACAATTATGAGATCAATGATAGACCATTCTGACACTATTGAATAGCAGACTCGGGGGCCTGATGTGTACGTCCTAGTAACGTCACTATGAATCCTGTGTATGACGTCACTCCAACGTCAGTGGCTGCCCTAGTATGTACGGCCCAGTAACGTCCCTATGAATTCAGTATATGACGTCACTCCAACGTCAGTGGCTGCCCTAATATGTACGGCCCAGTAACGTCCCTATGAATTCAGTATGTGACGTTACTCCGACGTCAGTGGCTGCCCTAATTTGTACGGCCCAGTAACGTCCCTATTAATTTAATATATGACGTATACGTAACGTCTGTAAACTGACGTCTTGAGGCTGTGACAAATTGACGTCATCTGATGGGACCCCCCGACGTCACGACATGTCGTCTCTTACGTCGAGCAGTACCGTAAACGGACGACATAATGACGTAAAAATGCTACCTGGGAAACTCTCTAGCAATTTTACACAAAAGAATTACATGCTTTCCTACCAAGACAAGTTTATAATTCGAGACAAGAGTTTCTTGTGAGCTTAGGAACTGTACTGTCTCAGTGTTCACTCTTTGCTTGGAATTCCAATTTTCTTGCTACATCAAAGATTTAAATTGTCGGATGTGCCCTCGCTGTATGCAAGAGCACACGCTTAAGTGACGTCTATGTGGTGACATTGATAACATCATCATCTGCATAATCGTTTTCCCAACTACGTTAGGGTCGGCTTCCAGTCAAATCGGATGCAACTGAAGTATTTTACATACATAGTAAGACTTAGCCCCTTCGCACATGGCGTCGTATCGTAAGCGTATCGTAAGCGTATCGTAGAACGCGCGTACGAATGAACACCTCACGATACGCTGCAACACCGACTCGTGTGCGGACTTGTTTGAATATGTTCCTGCTCGTATTGCTCTCGTACTACGCGCGTTCTACGATACGCTTACGATACGCCGTGCGCGAAGGGGCGTAGTTGTCAGATTTTCGGGCCACTGACTACCTGTAACGACTGTCAAAGATCTACTAATGAGACCCGGGACCAATGGCTTAACGAGCTTTCCGAGGTACGGAGGAAACTCGGTATGTAATGAGTGGTCACCCATCTACAGATTAACCTAGGCAAGCGTGGCTTAACCTGAGGATAGATCCGAGTGGCTCTTGGCTCTCCACGACCTTCTGTCCAAACACAATCAGGGTAAAAAATCAATGTTAATTATTTTGTGGATTCCTATTCGTGCACTGTATTCGCTGTAATTTGTCATTATAACAGTTGGATGTCATTGTTTAAATAAACAACCACAAATTTGAAAGGGCTTTTATCCAAGCACGTTTTCAACGGAATCTGAAGTTTATTTTTTACATTGTAAGGGTGAAAGTTACTTGAAGGTAGACCTTTGCGTGACCACATCGCGTTCCCAACGGCCTATTGTGTTGACATTCCTTTTGAAATATCTTAGTTTTTTCTAACGTCAATTCTACACTGCTGCGTTTCTTTGCTCTAACTTTTTTGCTAGGCGTTTTAACTTTTCAATGGACGGTGAAATAATTAGTTTTGTTGAAAAATGCGACAAAGCTGTCCCGGTGACGCGTCATGGCATGATTTTTATGGTTCTGCTAACACTGTTATCTGTCTAACTAATTGATATTGAATATCGCGGTATTTTTCTAAAGTAAGATGGATTAAAGGGACTTTCGCTTGGAAGGTCTTCATTTGTTTAGATAGTGTTGTTTTGTTGTGTTTAGAATACAAATAGTTAGTGTAAAAAATTAGTAAACCATAATGTTCCCACTGTAATGTTGGGGAACAGACCTTTTGTGAAAGGGAGTGGGCTATCATGTATCACGCCGGCACAGTGTGGGTTGGTAGATCTCACATATTGTGGTGGTTTTTTTAGCACTAGCTCTAGGTCATGCCAGTTTCTTCACGATGAATTTGTTCATCGTTTCGAAAGCAATGGTAGAGATAAAAAAATGCTATTATATAATTATTTAAAGGAAAAGCAATGTGCCCCATATTATTTTCCTTGAAACTAAATAATGATTATTTAGCACTTATACTTATTGGTACCGTCGTGGTTTAAAAATAACAGCCGCACAGGTCAATCTATAAGGTCTTTTTTTATGGTTGGTGTAAAATCATCAAATGACCCCTCCCGCTCTTGGGCAGCGGAAGGGAGTGTCAGACTTCTACTGACTAAAAACCACCCATGTTCCTTCTTAGCCCTTCATGTCGAGGCTGCGGTATCTCTTGCGAACACCCGCAGCCCAATCTATAAGGTCTCAGTTGTCATTTGTAGATATTTGACAATTGTTATAAGTGGTCAGACCCTCCTTTTCATCCATTCACTCAAACTTTCGCAAATATAATAAAAGTTGAAAGCAGGCATTTATTCTATGTTTATAATGACATTTAATTAGTCACACCAATTCCAGTTCCCAACCAAATGACAGTCACCATACAACCCACCCACCACGTGTTTGTCAACAATTCGATAGTGGATCGATTGTCGCCTAATTAGACATGCGTAGGTAATTGCAGACTAGCTATTTGATTCCCTTTACCTTTGCATAGATAGCTACAGAAGTCCAACTCCATATAACGAACAAAAATGCACGCACACATAGACACGGTTCACGTACAGCGTGTACAAGCGCACTCGCGACTGTCATTTGTTTCTGAACGCGTGAAATACGGTATCGACCGCTAAAGAGTAATGAATAAGCGAAGCGGACTTCGTTTTTATGAAATAGGTTTGCTATTCCACCAAGAAAGAGTCTAGTCGTCTAAGGCCGTATACAGAAAGAAAGCTGGCAGCCTACCAGCGCTTATAGGAACCGGTCCATGCAGGTAACCGGCGCAGGCATTTATATGAACAAGCGCCGATAAGTGCCGAATGTCCCCAACAAGTTAAATGAAATCTAAGCGCTGGTTAATCGGCGCCAGCTACAGCTTTCTTTCTGTATACGTCATAATTCCCACCGCAAAAGAGTAATGAAACAAGAAGAGCAGAGCGCGCTCTTTTTTACTCGTTTTGCCCGCTGAGTCTTTCCCCGACACTTTGTTGATGGAAACACAAATGTAAGCAGTTTTCTTTTGCGAGGTAAAAGATGTCATTAATGGGTCCACTCCGGAATCCGGGCTTAAAATTATGCGCTAATCTGTTTTTGCTTGTTATATGAATTCCAACTTCTGTGTTTTTCTGCTTGATACCTTATACTGTAATAGTCATGGTTGTAATTAGCGGTACGGTTTAATTTGCTAGCTAATCACTGATATGTAGGGTCTTGTGTGAGCTGGTTGTTACTTGATTAATTCTGTCTTTTCTTTGTTAATAACAAAAGTTGTAGGTATAATTTACCTATGCCATGGGTGTGTTTAAGAAAGTAATCTCTTCATAAATTTCCTAAGCCCTAATCTATTGGCTGTTTTATGAGTAGTAACTCACTTTTGTTTTCCCTGTATGTAGCCTTGTGACTAGCTGTTGCCCGCGACATTAGTTCACGTGAAATCATAAAAAAAAAAAAATATTTCCTCTCTTTTACTGAATCGGATAATGATACCAAAATCAAGTGTTTTAAACGTAGCACAGAAAAAAAAACATTATTTAAACATGCCTGTAAGTAGTCGCCACAATCAGATTTAGCCTTTCCCTCTGCTGCCCTTCCCAGTGAAAGCCGAGGTTCGTAGCCTGCAGGGTGCCCTTAGCTCAATGTGACGTAGTCTATAAGTTAGTAGTCCGGTTAAACAGAAGCCAGCTCATAGGTTGATCTGCAAGATGTCATGCAGAAAAATAAAGTCTGAATTCACAGGTTAATATTTTGAATCTTTATTTTCTATTCAATCAAGTCTTTAATTTCCCTAATAAGACAGACGTCGTCATTCAACAGGTAAGGAAGCGATTTGTACCAGGAAACCCGCAGATGTCAACTTATGAGAAACAAGCGTGTCTCACTATTGTTGGTAACAATTGCCGAGTTTTTTTCCGTTACATCTTGTGAATGATTTCCTTGATTTGTATGGGAATTTTCTGATTTGTCTTGACAGATGGAAATAATAACATGGAGGAGCTCGTTGGGTCGATCTTAAGGCCAAGCCGGGGCTGCGGGTTGTTCGCAAGAGATACCGCGGCCTCGACACAAAAGGTTAGCCTTTTGTGTCGAGGAGAAGGAACATGGGTGGTTTTTAGTCAGTAGAAGTCTGAGCGGGAGGGGTTATTTGATGATTTCAAACCGCCGAAAAAAAAAAGTATTTCCATAAATAAGGTGCTTAAATGCCTAGCGTGCCAATACGCAGAAAAAACCTCAATTTATTTCAGTCTTAAGCCCTTGATGACTGTCCCTATTCATACAAACATTAATTTCTTTCTGTAATCACCACGGACCATAATCTAACCGTTACTCATCCCCACCACTTAACCAACCCCTCAAAAACTGACCTCCAAACAGTCATAAAAGCATAACCCTTAACCGCCACGCGTCACCATTACGTAAACATCAGTAATTTCGGTACGGGTGGCACTTCGCAAAAAATTTCAAAAATAAAAAATACAAAAAATTAATTAAACGCAACCGGGACCTTTTGTGCGTTGAATTCGCGTATTTATTAGAGCGAGCACCGTGGCCGTACTGTAATTGCCATGTAGGGTTGGCGGGACGATTTGACCTGGTGTAGTTGCTTAGGGTTAAAGGCAAATAGAAATTAATCATCTAACTTACTAACTACTTATAATAAAATGTATCATATTAAACGCTCGCGTTCTTCCTCCTCTCTCCTACTTATGATATTTGCTGTCCCCGAAAGGGTCCATGAATGAGACTGATCTCACTATTTAACTACCAACTGTATTCATTCTGGTACGTAATAAAGAATTATTGAGAATTGGAAAATATGGAATAGTTATTTCCTCTCTTGGAGTAGCTCCGGAATAGCTACTAAACGCCTGGTAACAGTTTTAGGCGAAATACCACTTATTAAAACATAAGAAAAAGATTAGTAAATAATGTAACATTATAAACTATGTAATAAAGTTGATAAGTTAATTAATAAATTAACATTTAAGTGGATTTTGGTGTCTGTCTGTATGATGGCGTATTTAAAAAAAATCCGCAACAGGATTTATTTATTCAAACTTCATGTACAGACGCCAGTATATCAAGCTACCCGAAATGTCAAATTTTCTAATTGAACCTTGAATGAATTAGCGATAAAGTTGAAAATCTAATAAAGTTTGTCAGATTTTACTAGCTTTATGTGCTGGCGTCAAGAGTGGTACATAGGCGGACTTAATGCCACAAGGCATCTTCTACCAGTCAACCATAGGGTTTGATGTGGTGTTTGACACCGTGTAGAGGTTAGGGCATGCGAAATCCGGTGTCAGTCCTATGGGGCTTTTTTAGCTAAAAAGCCAAAACAGCTTTCTGAAGTGTATCATTCCACTCACGGGCGAGCGGTTTATGGAAAGATTAAAGTTGCATGCTTACCTAACCGATTCATGCGCTGAAAATCTCCCACCCGGACATGAGTTGCCATGGTCGACCTGAGGCTCTTTTAATAGACTCCAGACCCAAGTTGGTCGCAGCAAGGAAAACCAGCTGAGGTAGAGATTCATAAATTACTCTGCCCTGGAGTGTAAATGTGGTGCTGTTTCACAAACAATGGGGCACTTAAAATCGTGTCCTGTGCGCCCTGTTGTTTATTAAATACAGGAACTGATGAACGTTACCGTAAGCGCCAAACTCAGTTCTAGGCACAAACGCCAAACGTGACCAAACTCAGTTCATTTAGATTTCCATCGAAGAAGAAGCCCCAAAGTAAAATCCGAGAAAAACCAGTTTTACTATAAGACCCTATTAAAAATACAAGTCGTAAGGCTTTGCGAAGCGAGGTTGGGCTGCTAATAAATAAGTAATAAAAAGACGAATTGTAAAGTTACGCGTGTAAAGTATTAGGAACGTTTGGTGGTGACTTCCGTCATAATTAATTTGATGGAAACACTTTAAGTTTGTACGATTTTTTTTAAGTGTTCTCGATTTTTCTCAATTTCAGTACCTAGCGTTTTTTTCAGGTCATTATTGAGGAATGATGTAATGATATTTATTTTGCATATAGGCTATTACAAGCTCTCTTAAAAGTCATAAAAAAAAGAATTGTGGTTGAGTAGAAACAGCCGTGATCTAGGTCTGAGGACTATGCCGAGCGGGAGGCGATCCGGGCGTCGGGGGCCACGTGATGGCTTCCGGCCACCGTAGACGCGGGCCTGTGGACGGTGAGTGATGGGTAAGCTCGCCGTCCGTCCGTCTAATGACGACGACAGGCCGTGTCGTCGGCGCGTTCGTGTTCCACGCGCGCCTCAAAGAGATGTCAGCAACATGGAAGGGGCCCGCAAGGGCCGACGCCTGTCGAGGCTGCGGGTTGTCCGCAAGGGATACCGAGGCCTCGACATGAAGGGCGAAGAAGGAACATGGGTGGTTTTTAGTCAGTAGAAGTCTGACACTCCCTTTCGCTCTGCCCAAGAGCGGAAGGGGTTATTTGATGATTTCCCACCCCCCAAAAAAAAAAAAAAAAAGGACTATGCCGATTAATCTCAGAGATGATTTTGAAGAGAGAACCACGCAGATTGGAATGGCCATGTCCCGTCAGTCCAAGCATTTGTTATCGTCTTGCTCGACTTGTAACTCAAAGAGCTCTAACGTAAAAAACGTTTTTTCATATTTTCTCTCTTTATTGCTTATCAATTGCTGAACGTAGGTACGCAAATACTCATCTGTATAAGTATTTTACTAAGCTCGATTTATAGTCACTCTCATCCATTTGTTATAAAAAAATCCAACAACAACTGTTGTTAAAAAATCAACTCAAATTGGGCAAACCAAACATATAAAATCCCAAAAATAACCTTAAAAAAACTTTTACGAAACACACGTAAAACTTTAGCCACAGAGAAAAAAAATCCAGCCTTCCCTAATTACTTTGGAACCCTAAAGTCATTACTAAATGTCATTCCGGATATCGCCAGCCCTGTTCCCGGGGTCATTCTGACGCGAGTGTTAAAGGGTTAATTTAACGGTCACTGCTTTGCGACAGACTCGAACCGTGTATTTCGGCATACGTAGTGTTGTAGCGCGCCGGGATTCAAATTAAAATCCCGGGAATTTGCATGGTAGTGAACATAGTTGAGCTTAGTTGAGTCTATCATTTTATGATGAAGCAATTAAGTTTTGCGTTACGCTCTAAAAATAACTGGTTTTATGAGCCACGCCTCTGTTATTGAAGAAGTAAGCAGAGGTGTATGATTGTTCCAGCCTCATTAGGCCAGATATTTTTAAACCCTGTGTTAGTTCACACAAACACATTTAACAAAAAATGGAGAATTAAATAAATAAAACACTTTGCCCGAACTGAAAGTCAAACCTTCACCCAAGGTTTGACTTTCAGTTCGGGCAAAGTGTAGGCTATTTAGGCTCTCGTGTTTGCAGACAAACGAAGTAATCATTGTACTGCTAGTATAGATGTTAAAGTACCCTTAATGTCGCCGATATTGTTCTTGTTCTCCCCGACATTGTGTTATTTTTTTGTCCATACCTTTTTGTCTATACCATACCTGGAAAACTCCTAGTTACGCAAATATTAGGGGTCTAAGTTCCACGTTTTTAATTTTTTATTAAATAATCCTTATAAAAATATGTCATTTCCCTGAAATATGTTTTGCGCAGAGTTACTTAGTTTGATGTAAAGAATGTTTAGTAGACGGCTACGTGAAGGGTCTGCTTACACTTTGTATACAGAATTTGGTTTATTATGACAGCAAACACGTATTTCTCTGTAAAAGATATGGATTCTGAAAAAGGTAAATTCATAAATTATGCATAAAACAGCAGCAGGTTCAAACAGGTTCAAACAGCAGTGTTGGATTTTGTGTAGGATGCAGGTTTATTTTGAAAACAATTTATCATTGAATACCGACGCCTGCTTGATGTGCGTTAGCAATTTACACTTAAACTTAATTTTTTTAGGCGTTCTACGCTTACTTACTTAACTGTTGTTTTTTAGAAATATTTCGATCGTTCTCAATAAATGTCTCATAATAATTATACAAGCCAGATTTGCAAGACTGTACTTACCCCCAAAATCGAATTCAATCATTTATTTCGTGGTCACAGTAGCTCAGATGTAACATTTCTGCCCCAAAGATTAATAACAGAATCCAGCTCAAAAGACAAATACTCCTGTGACGTTATGGGATTTTCGCCACTGCAGCACTAAAATCCCCGGGAATTCTGGGAAAGAGATTTAACATCACTATTGACCTACGTGTCGTTTCATACGTCAGGTGCGTTAATGTAAATTATACCTTTACTTTGGAATGTTTGAATGGCACACAGTAGGATTTTACATTTCAATGTATTGATAAGATTTAAGGTTTTTTCAAAACATAATTTTCATTACACCTGATAGATTGTCTTGTGATCGAGGCAAGCATAGACAGTCCTGGCTAGACCAATTTTTTTTTTTTTTTTTTAAAACGTTGCCCCACACTAGGAATTTCTCCTGTATCGTGGGTGCGTTTACAAACATTTAAACTCACATACACAAATACCCAGACCCGAAACAACTATCTGTAGGTCATACAAATATTTGTTCAGTGCGGGAATCGAACCTACGACACGCAGCGCAGCAGTCCAATCGCTCAGCCACTGCGCCAACCGTGTCGTCATAACATAATTGATTCATAACATAACATAACATCACGCCTGTAATCCCCGAAGGGTTAGGCAGAGGTGTACATAATAGTACACCCACATTTCGCCAGTTATGTTTAAGTCCCATGTAATAGGGGGCGAGCCTATTGCCATCAACCGGGCACAAATCCAGACTCCGTAGCTGTTACTGATAAATTTCTGAAGGCAATAACACTTTGCCCGACCCGGGAATCGAACTCAGGACCTCAGCAACATTTGCAAGAGAATGATGATGCATATTGACGCGTTAACAAATAACGTGAAGTTAGCAAAAGGGGAAAAGAAAGAAAGAAAGAAAATTGTGTTTATTTGGCATAATTCAAATTTATTATTTTAATTGTGTTTAATAGGAAGTCGCTCCATGTTAAAAACTGGAATTCAACTGCATCCTAACATAGACAGGAAAAAGCTAGGCAGATAGTAATGGGCTCATACCATGAAGTAGAGAAGACGATCATGCTATCATATCTATAGTAATAACTTCGTTGATGAGTAACAATCCAGACGGATATTCACGCGGAGGAGTGTGTGTGTTTGAGGGAATCGTCCCCATGAGGGTCGTCAAAAGTGAATAAGGGCTTTCGTCAAATTGATGGGGTGGCATGGTTACGTAGTCATTTTGAGAGATTCTCAAACTTGAAATCTTCTGCTACTTGAATTTATTTATTATTTATTTAAACTTCATGCACAAACGTGGTACATAGGCGGACTTAATGTCACAAGGCATTCTCTACCAGTCAACCTTTGGGTCAAATAGGACAGCACTGTGGTAGAGTAAAAAAAATAATAATAATAAAAGAAAAATAATGAATAATAATAATAATTGTACTTAGAATTTTATTGGTACATCTAGTTTAGGATTGCCTCGGTGGTCTAGTGGTCACAAACGCGATTTCTGAGCATGAGGTTCTTTTTTTTTTTTGGCGGGTGGAAAATCATCGAATAACCTCTCCGTCTCTTGGGCAGAGCGAAAGGGAGTGTCAGACTTCTACTGACTAAAAACCACCCATGTTCCTTCTTAGCCCTTTATGTCGAGGCCGCAAAATAAATAAATCAGTGTAACGCACGTAATGCCATTTGGAACCGAGCGTCATTACCGTGTGATCCTTTCAAGTACTGACTGCGTTGTGGAGGTCAGATAGGCAGTTTCTTCATATAAAATACTGGTATCCAGCTGCACACGGTTAGACTAGAAGGCAACCCAAGTCATGCACTGCTATCCAATTTCCCTCCAACATCCTACTACAATTCGGTATAACTGTCGAACCCAGTTAGCATAACTCATCCCGCATAAATAAATCAGTGTAACGCACGTAATGCCATTTGGAACCGAGCGTCATTACCGCCTGTCGCAGTTGTGATCCTTTCCTGAGAACGTGACTATTTGTTTTATTATGTCTAAAAGTTGGGCCGTAGAAATGGTGGGAGGAGGAGCGGGAATTGGCGGGAGCGATTTTCACGCCACATCGCGCATACGCTCGTATCTCGTGTCACATTTACCATCATCATCAGCCTATAATATTCCCACTGCAGGGACTCAGGCGTCCTCTCTAGGAGATAGATGGGATTCCACCACGCGGGCCCAGTGCGGGTTGGTAGATGTCCCATTATTATCTTAAATTTTTTTGTTTCCAAGACATGCCTGCTTCCTCACGATGTTTTTCTTCACCGTTTTGACAGCAGCGGTGATGAAATAAACTACACAAAGTAATGCGCCTACCTGGGTTCGAACCCATGACTTACTGTTCGTTAGTCGGGGCCACCACCACTGAGCCACCACTGAACTTTCACGTGTCACATTGGTTTGTATGAAACCTGTTTGTATGGTAGTTTGTAAAGTAACCAATTCTAAACTTATGGCTGCTCTTAATAATACGTTAATCTATAATTTTATCTTATTATCTATCTATAAATATTTTTGAAAAGCTTTCCTCAAGCCAAACCCATGACGGGAGGCGAAATTCTATACATGTCCGGATATTGACACTAAACTTGTTAGGTCTTTGAAGAATAATACCGCGATATTGTCCAAGTTATTCGAGTAAGTAAAGTATGCTAAAAGTAATAGTGGTCGAATATTCAACACAGTTTCGAAGTTTACAAGAATCGCTGTCATACGAAAATGTGCTTAGGAGACTGTCAGCATTGCCACGTTAAATGGCAGTGCTAAATATTTGCCAATGAAAGAGCCAGCCCTCTGGTCACGCGAAGTGTCGACCAGTCGACGAGAGATTTTTTTAAAAAGGAGACGTGCCCTTTGGCCCTATAACACGAGCGTTTCGACCCCAAACGGCTCAAAGCAGTAACTACAACACAGGTTATCTTACTTAATTTAAATCATATCTTTGACTTTTTACAAGTCAAGCATTCAGTGGTGTGCCATTTCCCAAAATCGCTTATTTCGGAACCAAACACAAACGCAAATCTGTGCTAATGCAATAAAAGGGGCATATTTGTACGTCGTACTGAATGAACGAGCGAGCGAATTGAAGGTCCCTTGTTATGAACGAATGATTTGCATACATATCTGAACGGAAAGTACGTCCGACTAAACAGATTCATAAGCAAAATGTATATTTGTATTGCAATTTTGATCGAATTGAGTTAAATAAAATGTTGTTTTGTTTACATACATGTCGCATCGTCAGGATTTATTCCGTAAGACTCGAGCATTATGTGGGCGGAACATAGGTTTCGTGCAATGAAAACTCACAGGGTGCAATACACTGTTTTTATTACACTAACAAAGTACTTGGAATTACAACTGAACACAATAACAACAATAATAATTTATAGCCAAACGAAAAGTAGAACAGTTCCTAGGCCTGGAGGTTCCGTTCTCTAGGATAGTTGGAAGGCAAGTGTGCCTCGCCATCGCGCTCCTCCACTAGCTAGGCTCCGTCGTAGCACGAAGTTGACCGAGTGTACGTGCTGCCAACACTCGGATCACGTGCCGCGCTTCGTTTAGCGACCATATTATTGACCGTCTCCGCCACGCTTGATTTAGTCACCATACTATTGACCGTCTTCGACATTATAATTATGTAGGTTACCAAAACGATAAGATTTTTCTTCACATAGTCCCATAAGTACTTATTTCAGAATCGACATAAGAGGGAGGCGCTAGAGCGGCCAGTGAAGGCAGACTGGAAGCCAGCCCCAAAATGATTGAGAAAGGCTACACTACCATCGACATGCATTCTAGTCGAGTTTTAAACACAAAGAAAATAACATAACATTACGCCTGTAACAGTAACACTTGAAGGTTTTGGTAGAGGTGTACACCCACATTTCACCAGCTATATTTAAGTCCCATATAAAAGGGGTCTAGCCTAATGCCATCAACCGGGCACAAATCCAGCCTCCATGACTGCTACTGAGAAATTTATAATGGGAACAAACTCCTCAGCAACGCATCTGTCTGTTAGGTTAGTTAGAACAACCAGATTCAATACAATAGTAAAGTGAGTTAATATTACGATTGACTACAGACACAAATCAATAAAAAGTATATAATAATAAAAATATAAAAAATATTAGTAAACTAATTTTGGAGACAGAACATAAATAACAAACATTGTCTTGTGTTCAACTCAGCGACCAACAATTCTTATCATTTAAGTTGTCGAATTCAAAAAAAAGAAAAGCACATTAAGTCGATTGCTCCGGCTTTTATTTATAGATCTGCTAGATTTGCAGGTTGTTAGTGGCTGGAAAGTCTGACAAGCAGTCTTATCCAGTAATACCTGGCGTTTGGAGGTCGGATAGGCATTCGCTCCATGTAAAATAATACTGTCTAGGTTTTTCCCAACTATGTTGGGACTGGCATTCAGTTTTGCCGGATACAGCAGAATACAATCATTTTACATGTAACGACTGCTTCTCTGAACTACCAAATAAATACTAAAGGATTTGATACTCTTTGGCAAGAATATCAAAGAGCGGACTTAAAAAATATTGTCTGTATGACGTACCTATAATCCTATATGATTGTATCAAAACTAATTTTAATGCAGTTCTAAATCGGATTTTTCGGCGTAAAAGGAAGAAAATCTAGGGTTGTAGGTACTTCAAATAATTTATAGCACCTTCCTACGCTTGAAATGAAAACGTTGTACGTTGTCAGCACTAGGTACAATCTGTCAAATCTCTTTAATAAATTTCAACTTTATCACTAAAGTATTAGGTTCAACGTTGATTGGGAAAGGGGTTAGAAGATTGTGTATGAAGTCTGGCCCTCCTAACTTCTGCCATTTTATTTTATTTCTAGAATAGTAGCCAATCATAAAACGTACATTTATCACTAGCTGACATAAATACAAACAAGTTTTGTATGAGACAAAACGTTCTAAAGTGTCATGTTTCCGAGATACGAGCCATGTTATTTAAAGTCCATTTACTAATGGCTATCTTTAGTGTTTGTATTGATTTAGTGCTTGGCGTATTAAATCAACGTGCTGAAAATGTGACCAGTGAATTTTCTCAGGGACCTTTGAATGCTCATATCTCAGAAACGTGACACTTTAGAACATTTTGTCTCATAAAAAAACTTGTTTGTATTTATACCAGCTATTGAATAATATAGGTTTTGTACATGACTGCAGCTATGAAAAGAAATTAAAATAGTGGATGTTAAGGTACGTACAGATTATAATTTTCTAACATGTTGCATAACTTGTGTTTAACAACAAGTTATATAACAATTGTAACATTACATTCAGGCTCCACATTACTGAAACATGTTATATAACAACGTTTTATAACATGTTATGTTATATGATCTGAAGGCTTCCAGGCAACCCGTTTAATGCAAACCCCTTTTGACAGTTTCCGGTAGCTTAATGTACTGGCGACTGTACTTTCCTAGTATTGTAGGCACGTGGGTGTAGAAAAGATAAAATTAAAGGTTATATTATTATACTTAATGTTCGATAGATGTGAAAACATTTATCTGTGAGAATTTTATCAAATACATTGTATTTTTAGAGCCCACGCGTTCATTTGTATGTGGGTAGCAAAAGGAATAGAATATTGGTCAGGGTAGAAATATAACTATTTTCAGGGTTTCGTAAATATTTTTAATGTAATACAAGTATGATTTGGCGCTGGAATGACACTGGCAGAAAGGCGAAGCTTTTTTTTTAAATAATAATTTTTATTTTACTGTTTGTCCTGTATGAGGCCTTAGTACTTATCGCTCGAAGAACCGACAACCGATGGGGAAGAAAAGTTCTCGAGTGGCGACCACGAACCGGAAGACTCAGCGTTGGTAGGCCTCCCACCAGGTGGACCGACACATCGTGAGAGTCGCGGGCAACCGGTGGATGCAAACGACAGGTTGCCGTTCGTTATGGCGTTCTATGGGGGAGGCCTTTGTCCAGCAGTGAACGTCTTACGGCTGAAGATGAGGAGGCCTTAGTATGTTTTAAGCTCAATCAAATAATCTATGTTCTGCTAAAACAAAGTAACCAGGATTGAAATAAAGATTTTCAGTATCTTATCCAAGGCAATCATGGCAAATAATTAGTATCGCTTGTAGAATGTCGCTTTGTTTAGTTTAGTTTCATCCATAGAGACGATGTAGCTCTGGGTGCACTATGATTGTTCTCTTTCTTACCTAGTCCGTTTAGTTGAAATGTTCCATCTGTATGTACCTATCTATTACCCCCTATCAGCTCTATCATTGTGTCGAAGAATTTAATTTGCGACCTTGGTTGTAGTTTAACTAACATTCCATTCATGTTTTTTTTTATCTTGCACACTTTTTTTTTAAAAAAAAAAACGTTGCCCCACACTAGGAATTTCTCCTGCAGCGTGGGTGCGTTCACAAACATTTAAACTCACATACACAAATACTTAGAGCCGGAACAACTATCTGTAGGTCATACAAATATTTTTGTTCCATGCGGGGATCGAACCCACAACACGCAGCGCAGCAGTCCATTGCTTGAGCCACTGAGCCACCCGTGCCGTCACTTGTTTTTCCAATTCACTGGACATTGATAGAATAGTCGACACCGGCTCTAATTGCCATTAAAAAAATAGAATAGAATAGCTCTATCATTGACCTCCTTTATATCCTGGTAAAAGCAGGTGGTTGTACAGAATGGACAGGAAGGAGGGGTATATCCACACCCCAGAATAGAATGAAATAGGTTCATGCAACCTCATTTGGTGATTATTTTTACAACTGTCCACGCTTCCTCCCAATCAGTCAGTCAGTTGATTACCTATTGGTAAAATAACCAAGACTAGACTCAACCACAAAACCTATTTTTTTCACTGCACGACCATCAATTCGAACATGACCAGCTATTCCTAACCACAAAACCCCACCGCAATATTTATTTAGTCAATCAATGCATAAATATTTGAAGCGCATCCGGATACACAAAACAGTCTGGTTGACAGACGACATCTGCGCAATCTGATCAGAATAACAAAACAAACCTAGTTTGCATTTACGAATGTAAAATTTATTAAAATAGGTACTGTCGCGGAAAATGTGGGGAAAGTTTTGAGTACAGTCAGTGCCCAGTAGTACCTTACCCCTCGTAACAAGAAGAAAGAAAAAAAAAGAAAGAAAAATTATTTATTTGTCACAGAAACATGACGAGCATACAAATATATACAAATATAACGCAGTACACCATACAACGCACAACAAATATTAAGAAATAGGTACAAAAAAGGTAAACGAAAAGTTTACAATTATCAATAATTGTTAATGAATAAAAAAAATGTACCAAAAAAAAAGTTATCAGATTGCACGTCGTGACTGCGACAAACAGGTGACCACGCAACATGCA
Organism: Diarsia brunnea; assembly: GCA_949774965.1. NCBI lineage: Eukaryota > Metazoa > Arthropoda > Insecta > Lepidoptera > Noctuidae > Diarsia > Diarsia brunnea. Next base: position 7,030,009 of record OX459022.1, read on the forward strand.
AGAACAGCGCAGGTTTTCAGAAGAAGAGGGCAAGTGGTGTGAGAAGAGGGGTCAGGTAATGCTGGGCACTTACTGTACAAATAAGGATGGGTATGAGAGTTGAGAAACACTAAAGAAATTGGGGGACCAAAGGATTGGGTAAAGAATGATATAGCAAGAAAGTAGTTTCTTGCTATATCATTCTTTACCCAATCATCTGACACCTACGTGTCTGATGACTGACACTTAACAGAGAAGTATGGAAGAACCGACCCTACATAAATTGGGATAAGGGCAGGAGAATGATGAGACCAAAGCTATTGCGCCTGATTGTACATTTTCTGAAATACGTTACAGTTGCGTAACTTGAAACAATATAATCGCTTTTCAATTTGTTGTAGTGTGTACATATTTTTGCTCGTCACTGTACGTATTGGCTTGATTTTATTCCAAAAGTAGGTCATTTTGCGAATTATTCTGCGATTAAAATATTATCTTGGACGAATAAAATTGTGTGATGGTTTTATTTCATGCAGGAATCGAGAGGGAATAATTAATATGGCTCTAAAGTATTTATTGATGTTCTTTGTTGTGGAATATGGAGCGTTTTTTTTTTTGTACGGTAGAGTTTGCACATTAGTAATACAAATACGGTACCTGTGCTTTGAAAGACGTACCAACAAGTTTTTGATTTCTACATAATACATAATGCATTAGTCCCAAACGCACGCTTTATTATTAGCGTTTTGTATTTCTGCAAATATTTCAACAGGATTCACGAAACATAAGCGTTTTTTTTTTTGTACGGTAGAGTTTGCACATTAGTAATACAAATACGGTACCTGTGCTTTGAAAGACGTACCAACAAGTTTTTGATTTCTACATAATACATAATGCATTAGTCCCAAACGCACGCTTTATTATTAGCGTTTTGTATTTCTGCAAATATTTCAACAGGATTCACGAAACATATTAGGTCCAATGTAATTTCTTAGACATGGTGACAGATGAAGCTAATAAAACGTGTTAAAATGGATATTAGATAAGGTTTCAAATAGCCTAACATTAAAAGTCTTACGTACCTATATCATTATCATACAGCAGCCGTAGCAGCTGGATATAATAAAATGACCGAAAAAAACATATACGTTCCCCATTCCCCAAAAAATCAATAGAACCGTAATCAATCCACAAAATTCTGACCGGTCATTGCGAAAATTCTCACGTATTCCCCTCACCCATCAAAAATCACTTACAACTGCTAACAGGCCAATAAAAACAAACGGCCGTACCTCCGAAACTGGTTCTTACTAGTTTGAACTGGAGAAATATCCGCCATTTTGCCGTATAACACCTCCCGAAACCGCCCGAGACCGGTGTGAACCGGTTTTTGCCAGATGTCGCATGACAAATAGCAATGTGGTTCTAGATGATTTCGGGACTCTTCGGGCGTTTGTTTCTTATGAAGCGATAAGCGAATAGTGGTTTTATCTGGATTCACTGTTTTTTGGGTATAAATATTTTTTGAGATGCCACTCCAAAATATCCTTTTTTTGGGCCCTAAGCCTAATTGTGTTTATCATTTCACCAATCACAGTAATTCCTCTCATCATGACAGCCTATAATGTTCCCACTGAAGGGACTCAGGCCTTTTCTATAGGAAAGGGTTCAGCTATAATCCACTACGCGAGCCCAGTGCGGGATGGTAGGTGTCCATTACTTTAGAATAGAGAACAATGAACCAAGGTTAAAGAAGCTAATCTTAACAAATTTGTTTGTACGCTCTTTTGAATTCCATCATTATCATCTTCGGTCGCCTACCTTATCGCAGCATGTCTTCTTCTTCTATACTTCTCTATTATTCGTCATCTCCGCAGTCAGAAGAATGAAATGGAAGGGGGTGGCCCCTTCCATTTCATCCTTCACACTGTCCATCCATGGTTTCTTTGATTTTCCGCTGCTTTGATAGCCTCTACATGCATACTCACCATTTTCCCCACAACATTTACTACATTCTTCCGCATCACCATAACCGAGTACCATTTACAGCAAAACTAAACGATCCAGTTACGAAAGTAATAAAATACTAGTCACTAAGAAGTAGAAACCAACACAATATAAGTTCCAAAACCTCATCTATTAAGAACTGAACTGAAACAAGCAGTTCTCCACGAAATCATATTAACTCATTACTCCGTGTCATTGTTAGTTAACTAGTATTTAATAACTTGGCAAGTTTGCGATAAAATAGGTAGCGTTAATGCCGAACTTATAGCGCTTGCAAACTATATAAACTTGCGCTGGTTGAGATCTCTTTAGACCATGAGCGCAACCTCCTTGAGTAGTTAGTTGGTGACTGGAGAAAATTAAATGGCAGTAAGACAACCCGCAGACTGCAGACTTTCCTATTGGCTGATAATTTTGTCAGGTTGGTAGCAAGCACGCAATTTTTTTTAAATCAGGGGTGGATTTCCCCCGTCGGGGCTGCGGGTTGTTCACAAGAGATACCGCGGCCTTGACATGAAGGGCTAAGAAGGAACATGGGTGGTTTTTTGTCAGCAGAAGTCTGACACTCCCTTTCGCTCTGCCTAAGAGCGGGAGGGGTTATTTGATTTTTGCACAAAAAAAAAAAAAGGGGTGGTATGAATCAGGGGTGGAAGGAATCCTCATTGACATCCTTAGCCCTGGAGCGAGTAGAGGGTCTGTCAGACTACAACTGACTAAAACCACCCCGGTGATCATGGGAACTAGTGCGCCTTCCAAGATCCCCGGTTAGTGCCGGCCGGCCCGTGTCTGTGGGCCTCATCAAGTCCTGCGGGACTCCAGGCCGGGTCGGTGACACACGCGCATCAAACAGTCGCTCAAACATTTGCCAGTTGGTAGGTGACCTTTGAAGAGAGCACTCGCAGTGTTAGCCGACTATTCAAAGGGCTAGCTAATGTGCAGGCGGAATGAGTTTGCCATATTGATCTAGTAGTTGGCCGATAGTTTGATGGGATTTACAGTTCTGTTGTCTATGAACTATACTATATAGTATGAAGACAATCGTGATGCCTATCAAACTGATTTATCGGCTAATACCAATTGTAATAATGTTCATACCGATTAAGAGCCCGACTAACCAATCGTTTGGTAGAAAGTCTGCCGTCTGCGGGGACTCTAAAGATCCTACATTTATCAGATTTTAGTTTTAAAGCTTTAGAAAGAACACAGCTAGTTTTCCGGTTATTAGGGTGCCATTGAAAACTGATAAAATTATTGCTGAACCGACGGCATTGCTTTTATCAAACCCTAGCTGGACATTAAGAGTGTCCAAAGTGATAACAAATGGACTATAAAGCAGGCTATGGATGCAATGAGTCACAATGCAATTTCGAGCAACCACCAGAGTTTTTCTTTTATTGTCTAACAAGCAATCAGTTGCCAATAGGTAACTTATAATCCAGCAACATAATCCCGGTATTCAGTTGTATCAGGTTGAACTGGAAGCCGACCCAACAAACGTTAGGAAAAGACTAGGTAGATGATGATCTTAGATTCAGCATAGTAAATACCTTCTGCTGACACAGAAAATGAAGAAAATTTTAAAACTCCGTCCACAAAATCTACTAAAAAACGTCCAGCTAAACGCTAATCGCTGTGAACTAGACCAGCCCCTAATAAATCATCTGACTTTCATACAACCCCAAATTAAGCAAGATGATATAATTGCTATTTCGTGGAAGCTCTCCAAGCAATATTACCTATGTACACACTGTATGTCGTAATTAGGGCAGGAATTAAAGGTCGGTGCCTAATTTAGAAAGGTTAGGTCTTGTAATCCAATTTGGTTAGCACCTTGACGTGTTAAGTGGGTTCGTAATGACCCCACTCGAAAATAACTTTAGGTTAGGGTAGAACGAAATTAGGTATACTCAGATCTAAAGAAGATGAATTTTAGTTTAGACTCATCCTCTCATTTTGTCGAGTGGTCGCAAGCGCCACTGCTGAGCATGAGGTCCTGGGTTCGATGCCCGGTTTGGGCAAAATATTATTGAGTTCGTCAGGGATTTCGCAGTATCCGCCAACGAGTCTGAATATGCCCCCGATTACAAGGGAATTAAACATAACTGACGAAATGTGGGTGTACTATGAGTAAGGTACATCGCTGTTTAACCCTTCGGGGATTACAGGCGTGATGTTATGTTATTATCGTTGCCATGTCTTCTTCTACCCCCATGAAGCAGTTTCGTACCATGCTTGGCTTGTCTATAAGTAAGTGTTATGTACGAACGATCAGTTGCACTTCATCGTGACCTTTGACTCGTCAGTCTGACGATCACACCACTAGGCTGTCACAGCTTCGGGCCTGCGCACAGCGTATAATAAGCTAGCTCACCGTCCGTCCGTCTTATGACGACAACAGGCCGTGTCAACGGCGCGTTCGTGTTCCACGCATGCCTCAAAGAGATGTCAGCAACATTGCAGGGGCTCGCAAGAGCCGGCGCCTGGCGGGGCTGCGGGTTGTTCGAAAGAGATACCGCGGCCCCTGACATAAAAGGCCAAGAAGAAACATGGGTTGGTTTTTAGTCAAAAAAAAAAACGGTCCCAGCTTCAACACAAACAAGGTGATTATAAGACAGTCTCAAAATCAAAGCTAAAGTATTATACAGAAGCAAAAATAAGTCGCAAAAAGAAAAAATCGCAAAAAGATTTCCAAGAGACACCTTTCCACATCAGTTCCCTTGAAAACCTCTAAGAAAATTCAACCGCAAAAAAACAACCTATTACAGCCACTAAATTCTGACAGCTAATTACACAAACAGGCCAAAATTCTCTTCCGTTCCAACGAATAAAATTCAACGGGGCACTTTCTTTCAAAAACGAAGGCTTTCTTACTCAAAAACTCGACGTTAATGCTCTGTTATGGAGCTCTGAAACAAAAGCATAAAAATTAATCGATTTCGCACAAAACGAGGGAGGTCTCTATTCAAATCTGAAATGTAACAGTTTTTCGCTTCGTTTTATAAAAGCTGCTTAGGTCGGACCGTGGGAACATTAATTTCTTTGTGTTATTATACTTGGCTGATTTAATTGCTGGTATATTTTCGAAAATTGAAAGGGTATTCTTAGTTTTTTGGAGTGGATACGTATATTTGGAACAGATGGAGTACGTACTTGACATTGGAAAAACAATCATAATCATTTTATAAGCATTTCATTCCAATTCATTTGAGAGCATGTCTTCTTATTCCATACTTCTCTGTTTCTCGTCATCTCATGAGCATTAATACACAACTTAATATCAAGTTTTAATTACTGGAAATTATTTATGTTTGTCTGTAATTGGGTAAGGAAAGCAAGATATCGATACTGACCTTCAAAATGGTATTTTCAAGGCGTCCAAATATCACTAAGCTTTGGTTATAATTAAGTTTCAAGTTAGCTCACAGCGCGAACCAACATGGCAGAAGAAGGTGAAAATTTGTTATTCAGACTCGACATCGAAGCGACAAATATTATAGCAACTAGCTTTTGCTCGCGGCTTCGCCCGCGTTAATGTCGAATAATATCCCAACAAACTTTTATTCCCCTACTCAACTACTTTACGGGTTGAATTTAGAAAAAAAAAATATAGCAAAACCTTCGTCAAGAACCACTCTATCCATTGGTGAAAACAGCATGAAAATCAGTGCAGTCGTTTTTGAGTTTATCGCAAACAAACAGACAGACGTGGCGGAGGACTTTGTTTAATAATATGTAGCGATAAACATCGGTTTAATTATTCCCCGTTCATCTTTTCATTGGTCTTTCATCCATCAACATTTATATGCTCTTTTAGTCACATTCGTGATGTTATAATCTAAAAAACACACACAATCCCGTTGCTAAATTATATCCATCGTAGCGACTAACGACACATTTCTCGAACTCAACACGTTTTTGCTTTAATATTAATGTTAGCATTCACTCATGTAGTGTGCACAGGGCGTTTATACATCATTCTTCAGTGAAATATGGCCGCCTTAAGTGGATTAATACACTTGTACTCAATTCTTGTTAATTGTTAGTGTAATTTTAATTTCAAGGTGTTATTTATTAGGTTTTGTGAGTGTGGTAGCTTAGGTTGTTTTGATGTGAAGTTGCAAATATTTCGATGTGCATTTTTGGAATCTTATTTGTAAAAAAGTACTCAATATTAAGTAAAATAAGTTCACCTTAGGCTATACCCCTGTTAAGAAGTGGCTGGAGAGGCGCCACGGTGCCCTCACCTTCCGTCTGACGCAGGTCCTCATCTGACACGGTTGTTTCGGGAGGTACCTGCATTGAATCACGCGGGAATAAGCTCCCGGGTGCGATAATTGCGAGGATCGGCCAGAGGATACGGTGGAGCACACTGTGGAGGACCGCTCCGCTTCGGCGGAGCCCCGGCGTGTTCTCGTAGTGGCGATTGGCGGCGGCGACCTCTCGCATCCGGCCCTGATTTAAGCCATGGTCCGGGGCGAGAGGGAATGGGACGCCGTCGCCTCATTCTGCAAAGCAGTGGTGCCAATAAAGGAGGTAGCGGAACGTGAGAGGGAGAGAATCTCTCGTCTCAGCCGCCACGGGAAACTCTCCGGGCGTCGGGGTCCATATGATGGCTTCCGGCCAACGTAGGCGCGGGCCTGTGGACGGTAAACCTGCTATTCCTTGAATTGAAATTTACAATTCCAAAAGCTTTGTAGTTCTAAACTTCTTATTTTGTAGGTGATATGGTTTAAGTTTAAGGCTGGCGGAATCAAAATAACAATATTGAGACAGAAAATGTTCTCATTCACCTGGGTGAAACTAATATCTGCCAGGTGAATTGAGGACACTACTTTAGTATCAATTCAATTCAATTCATTTATTTATCTCAGACACAAAGATCCATACATTGTTAGTAAAAGTATACTTAAAAATTATGTTAGTAGGCAGTTAATTTATCAAAAACACATACAGACAAATACACACTCACAATACCAAATCATGACATCAAAATAAAAATAAAATAATAGAAATTAAATTAAAAAGTCTTTTTCATGTCAAGTAAAAAGTAAAATGTCCACAAACCAATATTAAAATAAAATTAAAATAAGTAAAATGAAATAGAAAATAATATCATAAATTAATTAATTAAAATGTCATGAATAAAACAATTAAGATAATTAAAAAGAATAATAATACAAATATGGGGCAAATGAGAACCTAATGAGTATCTTATGTTAATGATCACCTAGGTGATATCAACCAGGAGATCATTAGACACGAAACCGTTACTTCAAGTGGATCGTTGGTGTAGTGGACTCTATGGTTCAATTTCCAGGTCGGGCAAATTGTAATTGGGATTTGGGAATTATTTCTCAGTAGCAGTCACGGAGTCTGGATTTGTGTCCCGTTGATGGCAATTGGCTCACCCCTATTATAAGGGACTAGGTTTATTAGGAGGTAGGTAAATTCGCGAAAGACCTCCGTGTTCCCTCCATAGTTGAAGTTTGCTGCTTTAAATGATTAAGACACAGGTCCACTGGGCCCCAGTTAGTACAAACTGACATAACTGGTGAAAGGCTGTAATTTTAGGTATACCTCTGTCTAACCATTTGAGGATTACAGGCGTGATTTTACGTTATGTTATGTTATTTCAGTTCATCATACAGCAAGGAAGAAAAAGTTAGGAAGGTTTTAAATATGAATGTGGAAGGATATACGAGTAGAGGAAGACCAAAGAAACGATGAATGAACTGTGTTAAAAATGATATGGTAAAAAAGGAGGTGTCTCATGAGATGACAAGAAACAGAGAAGTATGGAAGAGGAAGACATGCTGCGCCGACCCCAAATGAATTCTGATAAGGGCAAGAGAATGATGATGATACAGTAGAAGGAAACAGAAAATCTTAAAATAAAACACAACTAGCCGTTTCTTTAAGCTTTTTTGTATGATTGCATGAGCGTTGACCGAACGACTAAAGCTGTAAAGTCGTGTTTCAATGTTTTGAGAGCCAGAAGATTTACATTTACAAAATGACTGGACCAAAAGGCAAAGATTGAGTTTGATATTTTTAACTTACAAAATCTATTTTGCACAATATCTTTTACTATATTTACTGTGTATGCAGTGACTGAGCGATTGACAGCTGTGTTTCGTGTCCGGGGTTCGATTCCCGCACGGTACCCATATTTGTTTGGCCTCCAGATAGTTGTTTGTACACGTACCCACGATAGAGGAGAAATACTGTGTTTAAAATAAAATAGTTCCATTTATCAAATTAATGTTTCTAATCTTAGGATTTACTAGAATTCTCCAAAGACTGTGCTCTTTGTGAGTTAACTCATTTGACAGACAGACAGACGATTTAAACTGATTAGATGGGGTGTAAATTATAAAGTCAATCGGGGGTGATATTTTGTCATTGTTAAGTTGGAAACTTACGTGTCAAAATTTTAGATCTAAACGCCTGACAATGCATTTATATTTATTTATTTCAGCTATAAATTATACCTATGCTGCTCACACAACGGTGAAGGTAAACATCTTGAGGAAACCGGCATGTCTTAGAACCAAAAAAATCGAAGACATGTGACATCTACCAACACGCACTGGGTTATAGTGGTTTATAGCCCATCCGTCTCCTAGAGAGGAGGCTTGAGTCCCTGCAGTGGGAACATTTTAGGCTGATGATGATGATAAATTAAATTGGAAATCGTCCTTTACCATCTGCTGCCTAGACTTCTACTAAATATAAAAGAAGTAGAAGTAGAAACCAGTCTATGCACATGCAGCTAAATACCAGTATTTTACATGAAACGACTGCCTATGTGATTTTCCGACCCAGTTATCACTGGGTAATGCGATAACCCCTAGGTAAGACTCGTAGTTAGATTTTTGGATCAGTAATTACCTGTAATAACTGTCAAAAATCTACAAATGACGTGCTTTTCAAGGCACGGACGAAACTCGGTAGGTATGTAATGGGTAGATACCCATCCACTGACCAACCAAGGCAAGCGCAGCTTAACTTGAAGATCGAGAGGTGATGATATTATTTAGCCACGAGCTCATCCGACTTCGACTCATAGTAAAGCATTTCGTTTGGGGTCCGCGCAGCATGTCTTGTTCTTCCATCATCAGCCTATAATGTCCCACTGCAGGGACTCAGGCTTCCTCTCTAGGAGAGGGATGGGCAATAATCCACCGCGCGGGCTCAGTGATGGTTGCTAGATGTCACAATGTCTTCGAATTTTTTGGTTCTAAGATACCGGTTTCTTCACGACTTTTTCATACTTCTCTGTTTCTTGTCATCTCATGAGACACATAACATAACATAACATCACGCCTATAATCCCCGAAGGGTTAGGCAGAGGTATACCTAATAGTACACCCACATTTCGCCAGTTATGTTTAAGTCCTATGTAATAGGGGGCGAGCCTATTGCCATCAACCGGGCACAAATCCAGACTCCGTAGCTGTAACTGATGAATTCCTGATGGAAAAAGCCAATATCAGTTTGCCCGACCCGGGAACATGAGACACATCCTTGAAATATAAGTATTAAAACTAAAAAAATAATGACACTATCTTAATATCAGTTAAATGCCGTTCAGTACTGGACATAAGCCTACACCAAGCATCGTCACAACGACCAGTCCGGTAATATAAAAAAATATTGCCAGCGGATATAACAGTAAAATAAAAATGGATTGCAGAAAATTCTCTACCACCATACTGTTTCTGTAAGCCAAAACGCGGTAACTGAACAAAATTGTGTTTTGAGAAAACTGTAGTTTTGTGATTTTTTTTTTTTTATTTGCACAAATTGTTGGTAGACACATAAACTCTCGTCTTTTTCCTACGAAGGTAGGCAGAAGCCACAGACGATATCAATTAATTTTATGTATATATTTTTTGCGTTGCAGCGTTGAGTCAATACTTTATTAGCCTTATTTTATTTCTTGATGTTTTTTTTTCAGTATGTTTAATTAAACCATTTACTAACCGATTGTTATGGTTAAAAATAACCATCGGAAGCGACATGATTAAAGCGAACAGATGCGAATTTTTTTTAGTTTTATTGACATACTGCTTTTGGGCTTACGTGACCAGAATAGGACATTACGTATAACAATTCCCATTGATAGAACGGCCGCGATCATAACAAACACCCTTATAATTTCTCATAACGTTATTAAGACAGTGGGGTCACGGATGCCAAAATATGTGACCCTTACCCCCTTCCCGTTTTACCCTAAAATTATACCAACTGTTATTGTTATAACCGTTAAATTTAATTGTTTAAGGGATCAGTTAGAGGAAACAGTATCCTTCTGATTCGAAAATGATATACATAGGAGACTGTTATCGTATCACGTTGTAAATTGTAACGGGTTTTGGCAATTTTAGGGGGGTTGTGGTGTGTTGATCTTATGGGTCATTCCTAATGTTCTACGAATATATAGAACCTCCTTCGTTGATTTAGTAGTCTGCTGAACCTGTCTTGGTTCGATTTCCGGTTCGGGCAAATTATTACAGGGTTTTTCAATCAAAAATTTCATTATAGCAGCCAAGGAGTCTGATTTGTGCCCGGTTGATGGCAATAGGGTTGCCCACTATTACATGGGACACAAAACATAACTGGTGAAATGTGCGTGTACTTGTTAAGTACACCTCTGCCTAGCCCTTTAGGAACTACAGGCGTGATGTTATGGTACGTTATGTGTTAGCTTAACTCAAAGGATCAGTTTTGTTTTGAAACTGTTTGCATGTTACTCTTTAAAAGGTTATTGACAAGCTTTTCAAGTTAAAAACAGAGTTATACGTTCAAAATTGAATTGTCATAACGTTCCTGAAATTATTTCTTGTACCGGTCATCTTAGTATGATATTATACTGAATTCACCCCATTCTTTATACACTTTTTCCCAACTATGTTGGGGTCGGCTTTCAGTCTAACCGGATGCTGCTGAATATCAATATTTTACAAGGAACGACTGCCAATCTGACTTCCACAACCCAGTTAATACACTGGGTAATACGATCAACTTAGGCAAGCGCGGCTTAACCAAAAGATCGACCCGAGTGGCAGTTATCAATAAGCCACAAGCTTCTCTCTCGCTCCTATTTTCAGTTATGTATGTGTTATGTATGTTATAATGCATAGAATTATTTGGACAAACTATGTTACCGGCTAAAAATTTCACGTAGAGAGCACATGATACTTCAAATTTTCCCCATCATCTAAATTCCGGCCTTCGAATAAAGCTTCCAATAAACTGTTTTCAGCTCTGTTTACCAGAAATGCAGAACAGTCCTCCATTTGTATGGGTTATTATTGGGTATTAGCACCACGAACTGTTAGCAGTTTAGCACTTTATTGCTCTTCCTGGCACATGGGCCTCCGAATAAACAGTACTATAATTTGTCAAAGTGGAAATTGTAGTTACGAGAGTTGAAGCTTAATGTTTCTCGTGCGGTCTATTTTGTTTATTATTTTAATAATTAGAATGATACTGATACAATGATGAAAACGTTGCGGTTCAAAAGAAGATATTGTATAGTTGTTGCCAATTAAGATGACAATAGCATTGCTCTTTCCCTAATATTTATCTTTGTACGAACTAAAACACATTAATCGTGTATCGTTTTTCATGAAAAAAAAACTATTGAAGATCGTGATAGATGACGATTCAAGACATGAACAGGTTTATTTTGTGGTAAATCATCAAATGACTCCTCCCGCTCTGGGTGGAGCGGAAGGGAGTGTCAGACTTCGACTGACTAAAACCACGCATGTTCCTTATTGGCCCTTTGTGTCCGAGGCCGCAATATCTACCGAAGAACCCGCAGTCCCGACAGGCGTCGGCCCTTGTGGGCCCTCCCTTTGCGCCGTCAACACGTCGTCCCAGGACGGACGGACGGTGAGCAAACCCTTTACTCACCGTCTAAAGACTCAGACCTACGGTTTTCGAAGCCATCACGTGGCCAAGATATTGTGTACTAACAAATGAATGAACACGGGCAAAGGCGGGGGCGAAAGCTAATTTATACATAGACTCGCTAACCCACGCAAGTTCGTCCGCGTCACATAATATAGCTTATAACCTTTCTCATTTATCGAGAAAGGTTATATACGACTATCTAACATATTAAATTGAATTAAATCGTACTCGTCACAAACAAAAAATCTTACTTTTCCTCTATTAAATACCTATTTGTTTATATTGGCTTCGATTATATTATTAAAGTAACAATTACTATAGGTATCTCTTACGGTTTAATATAACTACAGTAACACCTTGTACTTGTAAACGTTATGGTGCAGTAAATATTTTGAATTTGAATTTCCCCAGAGCCCACAGAGGCCAGAATCCTCACTAACCTACCGCACCCGACCGAATGACTGCCGCGCGCTTAATTATTTTGTCGCCCGTATATTTTTACATTGCGATATCTTCTAAGATATTTGTTTAAACTGTATAGAGTAAAAACGACAAATATTTTACATTAAATTTCCGTGCTAACAAACACATTTATATAGATATAGATTAATACCATATGGTTTAAATAAGCTTCGCAAAATATCATTATTTTTAATCTAACATTTTAATATTAAGAAATGGTTACAGTGAGTCAATCTGAAAAGATAAACATATGCTGTCGCGGACTTTTTTTTAGAACTTTTAAAGATAAACAATTCCTTAAAACGAGATATTTACGTAACTTAAACCGTTTTCCCAGCGCACGCAACGGAAGCTCTCAAAAAGGAATATCTTTTCCCGTTTTTGCAACATTTTTCATTTATGCTCCACTCCTATTGATTGTAGCGTGATGTTATATAGCCTAAAGCCTTCCTCGATAAATGGACTATAAAACACTAAAAGAATTTTTTCAATTCCAACCAGTAGTCCCTGAGTTTACCGCGTTCAAACAAACAAACAAACTAACTCTTCAGCTTTATAATATTAGTATAGATCGACACTCACAGAGTTCCAGATAATAATATGGCGTTTCTTAGATCAAAAGGTTAGTTCCTTTGACTGTAACTACTTCTAAAAGGTCAGTAATTCCCTTTTAACAGCATAAAGAGCCATTACGGCTATTCCGGGAATAATCTACTTAATGCTGTGTATTTGACATAATCAAGATGAACTTCGAGTAAGACAGATATGGCTCTTACTTTTTTTTAATTACCCAACGACTTTCTTATTGCGACTAGCACGACTTTTATGCATAAGATCCTGTGTTTTGAGTTTTTTCCATCAGGAATAATGTCTATAGACTGCCTCGTTGGTCTAGTGGTCGCAAGCGAGACTGCTGAGTATGAGGTCCTGGGTTCGATTCCCGGGTCGGGAAGTGTTATTGGCTGTTTCCATCAGGAATTTATCAGTAACAGCTACAGAGTCTGGATTTGTGCCCGGTTGATGGCAATAGGCTCGCCCCCTATTACATGGGACTTAAACATAACTCGCGAAATGTGGGTGTACTATTAGGTACACCTCTGCCTAACCATTCGGGGATTACTGGCGTGATGATGTTATGTTATGTTATGAATAATGTCTATGTGTTTTACTATTATTTATTTATTTGATGCACAATGTACTTGTACACACCGTAGTTACACGCAGGTTTAAAACGAGTGAGTACTTGACCCTGTTAGGGCGCAGCAAGATTACTTAAAACTAACAATATTGCAGTTTAAATATTATATAACGTAAGGTGATTAGGAACTTTCAAAATTATTCAATTAAAATATAATAATAATTAAAAATTATCTAGTTTTATACAAACAAAAAAAAAATAAGAATATTTATTAAAATTTTGCAAACATGTACATAATTACACTCTATTTTAACATTTTATCTTCCAGAAATTCTTGGATACTATAATAACACTTATCTAAGAGCAATGATTTTAACCTGGCTTTAAATACACATAGTGTTTTTGTGGACCGTAAAGTTTCAGGTAATTTATTATAAAATATATTTGTATATTTCGGCATTCTGGGCTATTTTTGTACATTTTTAGCCTAAGTGCTGGTAATGTTAATTTAGTTTGCTGCTTTTATTTGCTGTCGGACAATAGTGCATCATTTACTCCTTAAGCTTTCATATCATTCCTCACACACACAGTACATTAGGGTGTCCCGTCAATGTATGGGAAAAAATTTTTTTTGAGCTACCGCTACGCAAGAGGTATCAAAAGTTGCGTTTTGAGACACAGATTACGATTATAACAAAATTTAATTAGATATCTGTCATCTTGAGGCCTCTACCGAAACTTGAAGTTTTTCAAATTTGCCATTAAAATTTTTAGGTGTTCCTAACATAAACTATAAATCATACAAAAATAACATTTAAATGGTATTTATTAATTTAAAAGTACAACAATGAGTCAAAGCAAGGTTTAAAATAGTTAAAAGATCAATAATTCCATGGCTACTTTAAAAACTGAACTGGTTTTTGTACCCATAATTAAGCATTTCGGCGCGAGATTTTAATCTGTTTCTAATGAAACCATCCCGAGCTGTAGCGTCTGTAACACTTTGAGAAGCCTCCGCCACTAGTTTACACATCTTTCTACACACTTCATATACCTAGATCGTTATGATTCGTGCATAGTTCCTTCACAATATTATCAGATAATTCGTAAGCAAATTGCCAATAACTGCACAAAATGACAGCTAGCTGTTTTCTAATAAGTCTTGAATATTCTTTAGGCCCAGATGAGCTATCATCCAGATACATGAACAAATGGCAAAGTGGTAATTCATTCACGTGAAGCATACAAACACACCATTGCAGCCAGCGGTATCTTTAACTAGTTTTCCAGGTATTGAATGACACTTTTCTTCCAACCTGTATTCGTACAAGTACCATCGCATCCCATTCAGATCACCTCTTCCATGTTCAACCCATGATTCTCTAACAACGATATGATATAAGTAACGATCGCTTTGGCCGTGCTACAACTTAGCGTCGTATATGCCAAATAAATAGATCCCGGGTCTGTGAGAACTGAAATAAGCACTTGCAAATGCGCTTTACCCTTTCGTCCATCAAAGTAGATACTTTTTACTACAACTGCATCAATATTTTTGCTGGCCTTGGCGAACCAAGGCCAGCAAAAATATTGATGCAGTTGGCTTCTGAAATAGCTCTACGAATTTTATTCTTATCAATAACAAGATTTAGATTTTCGGAAGATACCAATCATACGTTAGCTAGGATCGCCGAAGCGACCGTAGGCGCAGATCGCGTTGATAGTCCATACCGATTACATACCTTAGCTACTATTGCCAGCTTCAGAGTCTCACTTACAAGAACGTCACTATTCGGAGAAAACTTTGTTGCAGGTCGAGGCGGCAACTCGTGTACCAGATCAGGATTGTTTTCTTGTTATGTAATTAGAAAATATACACCCCAAACACGTGCTCTAACTCTATCCATTTCAAATTTTCTTGTATATATCGGGACACCCTACAGTACATCCATCTTTTCTTTCCTCTCCCTCTTCATTCATCTACATTCATGAACTGAATGTAGATTCGCAATTAACTGTTCATCATCAGCCTAAAATGTTCCCACTGCAGGGACTCAGGCCTTCTCTCTAGGAAAGGGATGGTCTATAGTTCACCACGCGGGCCTAGTGCGGGTTGGTAGATGTCACATGTCTTAAATTTTTTGAGATCAGACGTGGGACCAGCGGTGGCGGCCCCAACTTACAAGCAGTAAGTCGCGGGTTCGATCCCGGGCTGGCGCATTATTTTGTGTAATTTATTTCATCACCGCTGCTCTCAAAACGGTGAAGGAATTAACTATTAAAACCACCAAAAATTAAAATTAAAATTCCATTTCATCAAGTTATTCTCATTGAAGTTAAACTGACCGAAATATTCAACTTGCAAATCACCATAACGCCTGAAAAGGCTCAGCGACGATAAACAATGACGGAAATCTACATTGATAGCAAACGGCCTACCGTGTAGAATCATCTGTCATACACTCTACAATAGCACCCTCATCCATTCCAAATTACACCATATTGATCAAGGATTAAAGCTGAAAACGCAACGTCTGGAAGTTTTTCCCTGGAAATCATTGCGAACGATTTTGGTGGACGATTTAACCGCTAGGTGGTAGGTATTACAGAAGTACTGTTCCGGTTTAGCACATTCAAGACTGCTCGAATATATATTTGTAGGTGATGACGAAAAACACTGACTAAAAGCAAAAGGTAGTAAATTGAGATTAGTGTTACAACTTGGACTGCCTCGTTGGTCTAGTGGTCACAAGCGCGACTGCTGAGCATGAGGTCCTGGGTTGATTCCCGGGTCGGCAAAGTGTTATTGGCTTTTTCCATCAGGAATTTATCAGTTACAGTTACGGAGTCTGGATTTGGAAATGACAGCGAGGGCCAATGTTTTAACGTGCTTTCCAAGGTACGGAGAAAACTAGGCATGCAATGGGTGGTCACCCATCCACTGCCCAAGCTAGCAAATCGCGGCTTAACTTGAAAATATCTTACGGTTCTTTATGGTAGTGAAAATACTTTTATATCAGTCATTAAATTCTTTAAAAACATTCTGTTAACCATCACACTACTTATCTCTTTGCCTTCTGACTAACTTTCACATAAAGTTAACAGAACGACCGATTTAAATTTCAAATTGCCAGTTATCCGGATAGAGGTTAGCGATGAATGGTGTAGCATTAAGTTATCTGTATACTTTCTGCTCGCCTGGTACCTAATCTTATTACAGGATGTTTTAATTATAGTTTTGTTAGTCAAAATCGACCAGAATCAAAGTTATTTTGTTTTGAACAGTAAGAAATGAGTATTTTAAAATTAAAAAAAAAATAGGTATCTCCCGACACTAAAAACCCTGTAAATATTTAAAAATTGTGAAGAACCATCTTCGATCACTTATGTTTCAAACAAAAAAAAATGAAAATGTAAAAATGGTTTGATCAATCGTCATCATCATCATCACCTGTCATTTATTATGTTAAGCATTGATAAAATAAATAAAGGATATTTAAAAACATATAAAAAACCAGCCAAGTGCGAGTCAGACTCGCGAATGTAGGACATAAGCTTCGTCACCAACACGTGAGCGTTTCAGTTTCAAAAATAAAAATGTAAGACGTTAAAAGACACTTACTCTGCATCCCCTTTTGGATAAAGGGTATTAAAACAACAAAAATAAAACTTCAAAACTCAACGGGGCCATCTCAAATGCAAAAACTGTATAAAGACATTTGTCATAATAAACACACCCTGTTATAAAATATTTACGTTTTAAAACGACTTTACTTTCCTTTTAATAAAAAGTAAAGAATTATTTAAGTGACTTTATGTAATATTTTGCTTGAGTAAAGTATTATCACAACGAGGTTCTTGTTTATGTTTGTTTTTTGTCAGAATAAAAGTATGCATGCATTTTTTGGAGTCTCTGAGGGTAAATAATGTGGGTATACCACAAAATCCTCTGCTATAATAGCAAGGAATGAATATATCCCGTCGGGGCTGCGGGTTGCTCGAAAGAGATACCGCGGCCTCGGCACAAAGGGCTAAGAAGGAACATGGATGGTTTTCAGCAGAAGTCTGACACTCCCTACCTCTCTGCCCAGAGCGGGAGGAGTCATTTGATGATTTCCCACCCCTCAAAAACAAAAACAAAGGAATGAATAAATAAGAGAAAGTTTGACACTTGCGCTAGTTACATAAAACTTGAAACGGAATCGGCTGTCGTGGTATGGGCATGTGATGAGGTGGGATCAATCGCCCCTGACTAAAAGAATGATAATTAATGTAATTATTGATGGATGGAGAGGGAGAGAAAAACTGAAGAAAAGATGGATGGATTGTGTGTGAAATGATCTGGAAGGAATAAGAAGTAAATGATCGCGAGAGGATTGACAGAGGAAAATAAAAGAAAAGGTGTTGTGCTAATTACAATTTTTTTTTTCTAAAGAACGTTGCCCCACACTAGGAATTTCACCTGTATCGTGGGTGCGTTCACAAACATTTAAATTCACATACACAAATACCCAGACCCGAAACAACTATCTGTAGGCCATACAAATATTTGTTCCGTGCGGGGATCGAACCCGCGACACGCAACGCAGCAGTCCATTGCTTGAGCCACTGCGCCAACCGTGCCGTTAAATAACATGGAACAAGGGCAGGAAGATGATGACCATACTTCTCTGCATAACCCTTTAGAGACACAATTATAAGAGCTGGACACAGGCTTCTCAAAAAAAGCTGACGCTACATTAATCTCAATTTTTGGTACAAAAAAACCCTTGAAATTACTAAAAACATTATTCTTTACTTAAAAATTGTGAAGATAAACCACAAAATTCCGAAACTGTGCATCTAAACAACATATTTGCATTATAAAGTTAAAATATGAAATAGCCGAGCATAGCTGTTTTATTACTCTCCTAGGACTGACAGGGCAGACGTAATAGCAAACAGAGAACAAACTTTAAACAATAGGGATGTTTACTGACTAAAAAAATATGATTCTAATTAGTCCGTCTGTTAGATTATCGACAAATATTGGATACGTATTTTTTGTTTTATCAAATCAATAAAAATTGACGAAGATAAAACTCGTTAAAGATTTGAGTAGGGGGTTGTGACGTCACTCATCGGTAAAAATGTCATACTAATGTCTTAGAATATGAGGTCACACGAGCTATCAAAGCACTGTATCGTCTTCATTGCTTGTTTACGTGAAAAAATACGTGTCCAATCTTTTTTGGAAATCTATCTGACGGACTAATTAGATTTTTTGTTAACTACCCTATTGTGATTATTTAAAGTTGGATTGCAAGTATTTTTGAGTTGCAATCGTAACAGTAGGTCATCCTCTGAAAAGTTTTTCCCAACTATCTTGGGGTCGGCTTCCAGTCTAAACTGAAAAAAATGACAGCACGAACATGCGTTTTAACGTGCTTTAAATATCGCTAATAAGCATAAGAATGCTGACTCATCCACGGACCTAACAAGTACTGCGATTGACCCGTGTGCCAATCATTATTTTGCCACGACTTCCTAGTGTGTGGCAGGGTGTATATGTCGTAGGATAATTTGATACTTCGAATCTTCGCGGAAATCCTAGGGGTTCCTAGGGGTTTTGCGAAAACGCGGATAATTAGACATAGGCGAAAAATTATCAAATCTTACTGGACAAAATCAGGATTTTTGCGAAAATACTCGTTACTATTTAGACGGCCACCACAAAATATTTTTAAGACTCTAAGCCTAGGCACCAAATAAAATTTTCGGTTCCTAAAAAATTTTTAGGGGCGGCATGGGCACCGGGCCGTAGGCCGACGAAGGAGGCCGGCGGAGGCCCGGCACTTCGGGGACAGAAGATATTAGTGTTATTTAATATGCGAGCGAAGCGAGCGCGCGTTTACCTATGTCTAATTATCCGCGTTTTCGCAAAACCCCTAGGATTTCCGCGAAGATTCGAAGTATCAAATTATCCTACGACATATATATCTGCCCATCTGACCTCCACATTCAAGTAAGTGGGTAATACCATATCTCTTGGTAAGATTGAATGTCAGACTTTCAGCTACCAATCCCGTATAGTTTTTTGTTCGAATTATCCCAAAATCCTAGTACCAAGGTAGTTCAACACGTAACTAAGTTCGGACTCAGATCTCTTTGTACTCTTTTGCCCACAATTATGTCGGTATATATAAATATAGAGATGTTAAATGCACGTCGGCAACGAATATTAATTTCAAGCAGACTTTGTTTGTTGACTCTGCGAGCCTGTTTTAAACTAATTAATTGGATACACCAGTCTGTATTGATGGCTGGGAAGTAGGAATTGTTAATTATGGCGATAATTATTAACAGCTCGCAGCTAGACAAAAAAACAGCCGGATCAGTCTTCAGGTTAAGTCGCGCAAGCCTGGGTTGGTCAGTGGATGGGTGACTACTCTTTCGTGATTCGTTTGTGACTCTTACGTCCGTGGTCAAATAAAACTAGCTAGTGAAACCCCGAATAAATGATGGGTGGGTGTGACGATGCTACATTTTATCACAGACAATTGGAATATTATGGCACAGCACTGTTACTGTGTGCCTGTGTCATCTCACCGGTGGGACCTCGGAAAGACCTCGCTCCATAACTATCTTTCGAGCTAGGGCTAATGTGAACTTGTTCGTTGGTTCTGTCTAACTTGCCCATCCATGCTCCGCCATCTCCTGCGAGGTCTAGTCATCTTCTGGTTCAGTCAGGGCGTCGCATGTGGTTATTTTGGCCCACAGCGTGTCGTGCAAATGGCAGACACGGAGAGCCTAGTCCCACTTTAGCTTAGCGGGTTTTCGGCAAAGTCAGTTACGCAATTATTGACCGTAATTTAAATGAATTATTTATTTAGTATTTTATCACAATTATTCATTTATTATCAGAAACAAAAAATATTCCATACATTGTTAGTAAAACTTACTTATAACTTTGTTAGTATTAACACACACAATGACAATCTTCTAAATTTTACGAGGGTGAAAAACTGCACTATAATACATCGTAAAATCTCGTTTTATTTCCTTGAATGTTTTATCTTTCAATTCAATGCAAGGCTTATACGATTCCCTTTACTGTTATTTGTAAGATAGTGCAAGAGTAAATAAAATATTGAAATGAAATAAAGCCGGTACGGTATTACGTTATTAAATTTATTTTCATGAGCAGATCTTTTGCAAAAAAAAATATAGAGAGCTTTATTTATTATTAAAAGTTCATCTCTTATTTTATGCTTTGATCTGATGTATCCTATTTTAAAACTTTATGGTCCAATAAACATTTGTTTTAATTCAAATGTTTTTTTACAAAAAAACTTCAATTGGTTTTCCGATTTCCCAACCATGGTTGATTTTGTTATACTCCGGATTCCAGTTACGAAATACCAATATTATCCATGGACAACTTCGAGGAGCTCGTGGCTTAATAAGAACTGCCACTTGGGTCGATCTTTAGGTAAAGCTGTGCTTGCCTAGGTCAGTCTGTGGATGGGTGACCGGCCGACATACCGAGTTTCCTCCGTGCCTCGGAAAGCACGTTAAGCTGTTGGTCCCGGCTGCCATATATAGATCTTTGGCAGTCGTTACAGGTAGTCAGTGACCTGAAATTCTGACATCCAGTCTTACCAAAGAGTATCGTATTACCTAGTATTAACTGGGTTGTGGATAGGCAGTCGCTCCATGTAAAATATTGGTATTCAGCTGCATCCGGTTAGACTGGAAGCCGACCCCAACATAGTTGGGAAATGGCTAGGCAGAAGATGATGAACATCCTGAGCCAAGCTAACTTGATGTCGGAACAATGGATTTTCTTTTTAAAAACTAGAAAAAAATAGCAATATCCGTTATTTTCAGTAATATAAGTGGTCCATAGTTTTTACGCCGTTCATGGCGACTTGGCTTTACATACCATCGAGAAAAATCAGGCAGGCTAGTTTGGTTTCCTCACGATGTTTTCTTTCACCGAAGCAAGTGGTATACCTACAATACGAGTTCACCCTCGTACGAACATAAATTCTAAAAATCTGAAATATGCCTCTTGGCCTCAAATTCAAGACCTATTTTTAGCCTGTCGGGGCTGCGGGTTGTTGGAAAGAGATACCGCGGCCTCGGACACAAAGGGCTAAAATGGAACGTAGGTGGTTTTTAGTCAGTAGAAGTGTGACACTCCGTACTGCTCCACTCAGAGCGGGAGGAGTTATTTGATGATTTACCACGCTCTAAAAAAAACAAAGACCTGTGTTTACTTTACCTTTGTTTTTGGGGGGTGGGAAGTCATCAAAAAATAACCCCTCCCGCTCTGGGTAGAGCGAAATATTGTCAGACTTCTACTGACTAAAAACCACCCATGGTCCGTCTTAGCCCTTTGTGTCGAGGCCGGGGTATCTCTTTCGAACAACCCGCAGCCCCGACGGGATGTTTACTTTACCTTAGGTAACAATTAGATCGCTTAAGGGTAATTCTGTTTACCGTACGGGACTCTATAGATCTCTATGTTGTTAAAAGAGTCTAAGTATTTTTATCATTACAGAGCACTAAATAGATTATTTTTAACATGATACTGGCTTCCCAGTCTCTCTGGAAAACATTAAAACCAACTGAAAGCGGCGCATTTTCAGCTTTATTATTGAGCACAGGACAAGTCAGGACTATAATTATTACTACTCCTGAACATTAGACAAACCCCAAGGGAATACTAGTCTAGTTGCACTTAGCACTATTACGATTTTAAGCCTAATTCGGACAGCCGCCTAAACGTATAATATTTAGTTCCCTGCATGTACCTATCTAGTTAGCTGTTTTGCGTATTCAGAAACGCTTCATGTCTTTTGACTAGGTCTCTCGATAAAGTGCGATCTCCCCTTGTTGGTAAGCATAATATTAGAAGTACTTACGTTTCTATTTATTGGTAGAAAGAATAAACTTTTAGAACATAATGCCTCTTTTATTTGCAAGCATTATTGTCTTATCGAATTTAAACTTGCAATTCAATCAGTTGTCTAGTACCCAAAACACAAGCTCTGCTTAGCTTGGGACTAGATGGCGTTGTGTGATAGTTGTGGAATATTATATTATTATATATAATTATGACGTAAAGTCTTTGGAGACTAACATTCCACTAAGGTAACATTGAATAACTCATTCTTTGACTAATAAATATCAGAAATTAGACAAAACAGGTCTATTCATATCGAGGTGGGTCCTAATTATTTTAGGCTCGCTGCCCTCGCTCTTAACATCTGCGTGTTTCTATTGAGAAACTTTTCTATATAAATCGACAAAGTAACTCTTTCGACGAATTGACAAACAAATAAATACAGGGTGGTGCCGACAATACGACAATAAATGAAACCACTGGTAGTTCTAGTTCATAGAAACATTATTACACTATCAAATAAATCTTAACAACAAAATAAAAATTTGGAAAAAAAATCAATAAAACTAAGTAGCACAAAACTGTAAACGAAATACATTACAATTTACAAACAAATATTGGTTTAGTAACCTTAGGAATAATTTGCACCGATTAACGTGTGGAAATAAAATGTAACAAACGAATTTGGCAAAGATATTTAGGTAGTTTATTGTCGTATCGTCGGCACCACGACGGTGTTAGGATTTATTTGATAGTTTAAAAATGTTCCTATGAACTAGAACTACCAATGGTTTAATATAATGTCGTATTGCCGGCACCACCCTGTATAACAAAATATCCAAGGTGCACACAAGGAACTTCAAGCTGCTTTCATGGAACTGAAAATAACCTTCCCGGAGCTCATCTGCTAGTGTGCTTCCCAATAACACTGGCAATTCCCTGGTCGGCCAGTGTTATTGGGAAGCCCCAATAACACTGGCCGACCAGAAAATTGAATCCAGTACCTCATGCACTGCGTTCCTACTTGCCACCATTTAGATCTATTTGGCATTCCAAGAACTAGACTACAAATCACACGACATCACAACTCACTGACCCAAATTGAACTCGGGATGCGTAATTGCAAAACCTATTTAGCCCACTCATGAAGTCAACCTGGGGTTGTGTATGTGTAGCGCAGAGTAACAATTAGCTAAACATATGCAAACGATTGCAATAGGCGACGTCAACTAGGATTTGGTGAATGTTAATGTTTTCTAGGACAACGAAATGTGTGGAGTGGTCAAGATATTATTATGACTTTTTGTAGTTAAGTTGACGTCGTAAGGGATAATTTACTTTCACTCTTTTTACAATCAAATATGGAAAGACATACACTGACCTTATTGATGAGGTTTATTATAAAGGGCAGGTGCACAGTACTCGTATTTGGCAGTCATGTATGACTAGTCATACACGCCTGCCAGTTGCCTATTTGACTAGTCATGGACGAGGCAAAAGGAGTATGTAAGGATCGCAGTTAGCGTTCTGTAGTTTCTGCCATCCCCATTATGTGCTTTGTAATAGGGGGCGAGCATATTGTAATCCCCGTCGGGGCTGCGGGTTGTTCGCAAGAGATACCGCGGCCTCGTCATGAAGGGCTAAGAAGGAACATGGGTGGTTTTTAGTCAGTAGAAGTCTGACACTTCCTTCCGCCCTGATTTTCCACCCGCAAAAAAAAAAAAAAAAGCCTATTAGAATTTTTCAATAGCAGCCATGGAGGTGATTACAACCTCCATGGCTGCCATTGAAAAATTCCTGAAGGAAAAATCCCAATAACACTTTGCCCAAAATGGGAATCGAATCCAGGGCATCATGCTCAATAGTCGCGCTTGCGCACACTACACCAACGAAACAGTATAATAGTAAAAGTCAATGCAAAAAAAATACACACCCCACAACCGAACATCCCAAGGGCCAAGACGCCAAATAAACAAACATTTAAAACAGTAACGCATCCCCACACATTTCCTAATCCAACCTGTATGGCGACGAGATGAGTCTGTGTTCGTACAGTCAGCATCAGAAGTAGATTAACACTACTCAATGTTTCAAAGCAGGTTTTTTTAATAAAATCTTGTTAGATATTACTCGTTCATCATCAGCCTATAATGTTCCCACTGCACTGACTCAGGTCTCCTCTCTAGGAGAGGGATGATCTATAATTCAGCACGTGCGTCCGGTTGATAGAACGCGGGCCCAGTGTGGATTAGCAGCGCAGTATTACTTGTTACTAACAAGTTATTGAAGAACAAGGAATATTTAAAAGAACAATCTTCTGAAACATTAAAAATAATAGCTGAAGTCCTGTAGATCCATCAAATTAATAATTAAAATTCCGAAATGTTAAGTTAGTTCTGTTGCTGACCGTACACAGTACTCCGGCCCGGCTTTGTCAGTGGCATTGTAATTACACATCAACTTTGTTCATACACCGCAAGATGCCTCATCCCGGTTCTCTTAATCTTCTAATGTATTAACACCTTTTTTCCCTCAGTCCTTGTTTTTGACACAGATATCCCGAATGTGTTGACAGCTTTTTTGTTTTTCGTGCATAGCCTAAGAAATGTGACAAGATCGTCATCCATCTGCCTAAAATTTTCCCGATATTTTGCATGGAGCGACTGCCTATCTGAACTCCACAGCCCGTTAATATTGACTGTATTACGTTACTCCGAAGTTCGAAATACCGATGTACGGTATACAGAAAGTTTGCGAGTCCGAATTACGTGAGTCAGAATGTACGCTATGACGAATTACGGTATTCAGAATGTTCGTTACTCCGATGTACGTTACTCCGAAAGTTTGCATTGGGTAATGCGATGATACTCTTTGATAAGACTGGTTGTCAGATTTTCAGGCTACTGGAGCCTACCTGAAGCGAGTAAAGACCTACAATGACAGCCGGGACCAACGGCTTATCGGAGGAAATTTGGTATACAATGGACTGTCATCCAAGTACCAAATAATCGAGGGTGTTATTTTTTTATCCCCGAGCACCTTCCACTCTTTTCTCGTAGTTACTGGCTATTCTATCTGTATATATAAAAGGCAAAGCTGACTGACTGAGGATCAACGCACAGGCCAAACCCCCAAGCGGGTGAGAAAGGGGGGCAAACTTTGTATGGAAAATAGATATTTTCACGAGGGCGAAGCCGCGGGCAAAAGCTGGTATTCAATGAAAATGGAACCTAACATCTTTCCTCTGCAAACTACGCCGTTTTCTTCTTACATCGTCTCATTAGTTTGTTTCTTGTTATAAAAATAATGTTCCTATAATTTTCTGAGAAAAATCTACACGGAGCCGGGACAAAACACTTCTAGATTTTTTTTCATTAAGTCTTTGGTTCCAGGTTGCCTTAAGTACTAATAATAATTTATAAAGTAGTACCGTCTTTTAATAAACAAGTTTAATAAATGTCGGGTAGTTTTATAAATAAAACTAGCTGTTGGAGTCATATTTCTAAGGTCTTTAATACTTTAAAAAAAGCATTTCGATTAGAAAAATAAAACTAAAAAAAACACACTTTATTTGCTAAAGGCGACTCCATCGAAACTTTGTCCGTTGCATAATAGAAATTAACTGAAGAAAATGTAATACCCTTTTGTATTTTGACCTTAAGGCGAGTTAATTATCCTGTCTTAACTGCAGCGGAAGGCGCGCATGTCTTTGAAACGCTTTGTGGTGGAGACTGGAATGTACTACATGGTTCTAGAGAAAATACTGAAATTGGAGAAGCAAATTGTATTGGGTACAGGAGGTATTATAGGATAAGGATTAATAATTATTTTTAGTAGATATTTAATTGGATTGAGGAGCTCGTGGCTAGACTAGAATAACAGCCGCTCAGATCACCATTAACCTGAAGATTGCTTCAGGTTAAGCCACGTTTGCCTAGGCTGGTTTGTGGATGGGTGACCATTCATTACATCTCGCATTTTTTCTCCGTTCCTTGGAAAGCACATTGAGCTGTTGGTCCCGGCCATGTAACTCTTAGTTAGTGTGTGACATTGGAGACATGAAAAACTGCTACGGAAATTAGCTGGCTGCACCCATTAGTAAGCGTACGAATATTTCGGGTGAAATAATCATGCTGTTGACGATATCTCAGTATTGACTGAAGATGAAATACTGTTGGTGGAAAATGTACCTATCATTTATCATACTGTTTTTTCATGATCTTACTCTTAATCTATAACTTAATAAGTAAAAAAATGCATAATTGAAAATTATGGTTTGATCCAAAATAGCAAATAATTTTCAAACGCAACAACACAACACACAAAAAAATTACAACAATTTCCTTACCTTAATCACCAAAGACACAGCTCCTGAATCAAAAATTCACTTCAATAGAGAGCCGACTGAATTGATTGGGCAGACAGAGCACATCACTGGGTGACGTCACATGTGCCCAGTGATGTGAAACGACCACACACGGTGGTCCGCGGTTAACCGCTAGATAGATAAGTCACAGAAGCTTGGGTCTATAGAATGTGCAGAGCCAGGCACGCCGGCTGAAACAAAGGACAGTCGTGTGCTTGCTTGCACTCACTGTATGTGACTTCTTGGCGAGGAGATGGACAAACTCAAGTGGAGTAAACAAAATGCGTAAGTTATTAAGAACATAATTAACAGAAACTGGCAGAAAAACTACCCCTTGGTCACGAACTGCAGTGGGTGATATGGAAATCTTTGAACAGACTACGTGATCAAGTTGGCTCAGTTGCTACGTCCAGTACGTACAAACAAAATCTGAATCATCAATTCGAGAAGAAGTAGAATTCAGATCATATGCCAGGAATCATCGCGACACTAGTGAAAGATACCCATGCGAAGGTATCAAGTGACGCTCTTTCTTGTTGTTTTACGCAAGGCGTCAACGTAACAAGCAGGCACTGAAACACTTCAGTGCCATAGCAACAGTGCTATAATGAACCAGACCATAGAACGAACAAAGACCGATATAGTATAATATAGGCTATTAACAATAAATTAATGACAGGCGTGAGTACGCTCGCATATGCTGTACGTGTACGTGTAGCGTGTCTATCTGTGCGTGAAGATTTCAAACAAAATAAAGATAGTCGCGAGTGCACTTACACTTGCTGTACGTGAAGTATGTCTATGTGTGGGTGAAGATCTCAAACAAATGACAGTCGCGAGTGCGCTTCCACTCGCTGTACGTGAAGCGTGTCTATGTGTACATGGAGAACTAAATCAAATGACAGTCGCAAGTGCGCTTCCACTCGCTGTACGTGAAGCGTGTCTATGTGTACATGGAGAACTAAAACAAATGACAGTCGCTAGTGCGCTTGCACTCGCTGTACGTGAAGCGTGTCTATGTGTGCGTGGAGATATCAGACAAATGACAGTCGTAGGTGCGCTTGCACTAGCTACACTTGTATCTATATAGATGTACTATTTTGCTTGTTGAGTGAATCCGACCTTCTGTACCTTGTCCACATGTGTTGCGGTTAAACGCTGGAACAACCACACCTGTCAATGCAAAGAGAGAAAAAATACTCTTCGGAAATTTTCGGCTCTCGTTTTGGTATAAAATATACGGTCTTATGTTTTTTGCCGGTTGGATCTGGACAGTTCTGAAAATATTGTGACTGTGGACAGAATTGGAAAGCTCGATTGTGTATTTAATAAAACAAAAACATTTTTAAATATAAGTTGAGCCGTTACTGAGATTTCATACAATTCTGAGTAGTTCACAAATATTCACAATGGATAGCAACTGAAATGTTGCTCTAGTAATTCTGAAACTGCATTCATTTTTTATTAAATAAAACCGAAATTCCGTTCAACATTCACAACAAAAAATAGTCTGTATACATCCACCCGAGTATATGATTTACCATAGCGACAAACAAAAACGTGTCAAAAGCTCAACAAAATATAATAATAATGCATTTTCTGAACACCATGATCATACAAAAGTTGAGTTACATTTTTCTATTGTGTTAAAAACCCGACTTTGGCGTCTGAACAATGCATGGTGAGACAAAGACCATGGAGTGGTGGTCGAGGGCTCTTATTGTGAGTCACTTTTCATCACATTGTCGGGCTGTGAAAGAAACCCCTCAGAGGCATAATCGGGAGGATGGAAAATTTTATGCAACATTTTTATCAAAGAGCGTTGATGTTTTATGTGTCGTGTAAGGTGTACGTATAATGTGTTTAAAATGTTCTTTTGTTAAACATTTACTATTAGTTTAGTATAAAGAAAAAGGAATATTAAGGTAAAATTATTGAGGTCCTGTATTCAATTCCGTTTCCGTTCTGGGTCGTTCTCAGTACCAGTCAAGTCTAGGCCTATTACATGGGCCTTAATATAATATAATATTTCTTTATTTCGGATATCAGGATCCATACTTAATAAAATTAACAGCACATAATGGACAACGAAATTATTCACTCAAAATCATAAACAGTATTAAAATTGAAATCGGACTCAAAAAAAAAAATCAATGTCAAAAGTAAAATCAAAAACAAATGTCAAATCACAATCAAAATTAAATTTAAAAATAAAAAACTTGAGAGGTGTCAAGGAACACCCGGATGGAACGAAGTTATTGTTATTATTTTTTATTATGTAAAAAAAAAAAAGAAATCAAAAAAAAAAAAAAAAAAGAAATGTAGAAATGAAAATATCTGGCTTGCTTTCTATAAGAGAGAGAGAGACAGACAGAGAAACATGCGACGCCGCACAGCTTACAATAGCTTACTATAGCAAAAAGTGTCGTGACAACTTTTCGTAAGAATTTTTTCCGTCTAGCCCCCTTTCACAACGCGCGATAAGGAACTTCGTTCCAATAATATTAATCATAATTAATATTTTTCATTAAACAACTACAGGGAGGTCCACTGTGTTAGTATAAAAACACCTCCACCTCCCCACCCACCTCACCTCCCTAAACACAACTCGTGAAATGTGGGTGTATTAGGGACAACCTCTGCCTAACCGTTCAAGGATTACAGAAGCGATGTTATGTTATTAACTTAGGTGTACTGTATACAGACAAAGTGTCATCAATTAGACGACTGAAAAATAAACATTAACCCTTTCACATCTCAGTTGTTAAAGAAAATAACAAAAACCTCGTTCTCCGCGCTAGAAACTGCTGGATTAAGTGAAAATAATTACTACAGCGTCGGCAACTGACGCGAACCTAATCAATAAAAACCACTAATCCTTTTACTTAATACCGTCATTTTTACTTGGAAGTCGTTTTAAAAGATTTTATTTTAATTATTCTTTTTAAGCTGGTGTCAGCACTGGTTTATGGTGGAAAAGAAAATACGTATGCAATGCAATATAAGAAGGGATAATTATTATGGTGGGGTGATTTGCAGAAGATATAAGTTTTACATTTGCAGGGCGAACATGGCTAGTTATGCACAAGACAGAGAAGTTTAGAAGGAATTAGAGGAGGCTTTAAACCAGTCGTGTAACACATGACAGAATATAGAGAAAAAAATTGCCATGTTGTACAACGTGTAAAGATCGCGTAATGTTAAAAGATCGCTGACAGCTAAGTCAACCATGACCAAGTATCTATTAGGATTCTACAATATGATAATTACACTTATAGTTATAAAACAATCACAGTAGCCTCTCTATTTTTTTTTGGTAGGCGGGAAATCATCACATGACTCCTCCCACTTTGAGCAGAGCAGTTGGGAATGTACTTCTTCTGACTAAAAACCACCCATGTTCCTTCTTAGCTCTTTGTGTCGAAGTCGCGGTATCTCTTTCAATCAACCCGCAGCCACGGCGGGAATCACAGTAGCCTCTGAACGAGACTGTATAACGTGCGCAACCATATCCCCTCTACTGTGCTCAGCGTTTTTTTACGTGATAGGCCTTGTATAAGAAAGTTGAGGTCGTATTCAATTAATGTGATCATCATCAACAGCCTTTAAGTTCTAAGGGACTCAGGTCTCCCCTCAAGGAGAGGGATGGGCTATCCACATCATGCCATATCATAGTGTGATAGACACCTTTAATCTGAACAACTTTGGTCTGCTCCTATCGTTATCTGATTTTTTTTCGCGAAAATGTCAATACTTTTCCCAAACATGTTGGGGTCGACTTCCAGTCTACCCGGATGCAGCTGTAATTTATATAGAGCGACTGCCTATCTGACCTCTACTACTCATTTAATACTGGGTAATACGATACTCTTGGTAAAATTTGTTGTTAGACTTACAGGGCACTAACTGTCTATAACGACTGTTAAAGAACAACACACGAAGTGTTTTCGAGAACGTGATTACAAATATACCTACACAAATTTCTATTTTTGTATTTTTGTACTTACTCCGTCAAGCGTAATATTACTAAGCGCATAATTCAACTATCGCAACCAACCCATACATTAAAACAAGTCGTGTCTTATCCGGGCGATAAATTTCCATTACTTCAGCCATGAAACGCTGAATATTCCGACCTAATTGTAGCTGGATCCGTTAGTTTGAAAATGCTGAAACGGTAACTAAATTACTTGTGCATTTTGTTTTTAAATATGTAAATACGCGATCTATGTTTGGTACGAAACTAGTGGACCGAGTTCCAAATGCCGAAATCCGGAGACATAAGGTTTTTGAAATCGGAATTCTCGTTATGGATCTCAAATGGAGTTGGGCAGCACCCCCAGCAAGGCACAGTGCTGGCAAATGGAATTAAACTGTGACTCTGATGGTATATAGTAACAAACAGAACTACACTCAAATGAACTATAATTCCCAAACCACTGCAACAATTGAAAGCCAGAATCAATAGTGGCGACCACCAGTAAAGCGCCGAGACACTGAAGCTCGACGAAGTCCCAGGGAAACAGTTTAACTGTCTTGGATCCCTTAACCAAATGGATCAAAAAAGAATAGTCAGAAAAACATAATTTTCACTTCCAAGCTTATAATATTTACAAAAAAATTGTGTATACAATATTTTTATTTTTTTCTTTGTATGACTACCTTTATAACAGCAGGATTAAGAAAGCCAGAGAGCTTAGCTTCTTGCGAAATCAATTGGCACTCAAAACTAGTCCTAAAACCGTGAAGTATTTGATAATATAAACTGTTTTTTATTAGTAAACACCTACACACCACTTAGATTATCAAAAAATCGGCCCAATTTCATCAAACAAATTGATCCCATTTGTCCTTAACAGACACTATTTAATCCTCTTACGAACCGAACCTCACTCTTTGATCTCAACCTTATAAGTGGCCCCAAACTCCACGGATCGATCCCCATAAAAAAACTTACCGTATTACCAAACATATTTGAAACTCTACGAATGATCCAACTGGAAAGTAGATATTAGGCTTCATTACAATTCGACAGGTAAAGTCTAAAGTTAAAGCGGAATCGCTCTGCTCAGGTTGTAAGTATTCCAGCCACGTATTGGATGGTGTTATGCCAAATGTACCGACGTCTTATGTGCTGCGATTCTGATGAGTTCAATTTCCGAGAAGTCGTCAATTTTGGTGTTAATATGCGTGTGGTGATGTATTTTGTATGCTGATGGACTATTTCATTTTAAATTAGACAAACGTGGGGCTAATGTTTTTAAGTCAGAAATTCAGGATACCAGCTGCAGCTGTGGGAGACTCATGTTTGCCGTTTGGATAGTATACAGATGTGACTGTAGTACGTTAGTCCAAGGTTCGAAATATAAAGCACTTCGTAGTAGTAAACTTTCGAAGTAAAGTACATCGGAGTAACGAACATTCTGAATACCGTACTTCGTCATAGCGTACATTCTGACTCACGTAATTCGGACTCACAAATTTTCTGTATACCGTACATCGGTATTTCGAACTTCGGAGTAACATAATACAGTCTACAGATGAGTGCTTAATAAATGTTGTTGTCCAAATAAGGTTCATTTGTAATATTGTTATGAATGCTGTCACGAACCGCCGCTTTACAATCCATCCTATACCCGCGAAATACACATACCACGTTCTCACACTGTAAGTAATTGTGTCAATATTTGAAATGTTTTTTTTTTGTTTTTTACAGTACATTTTCTGTCATTTGTATCTACAGGAAAGTTTTTATGTATGCTAGAAATACCTATACCTATTTATTCAAACTAGGCTGAATATCAGCACTTTTTGAAAGACAATCACACAACACAGTCCCCCAAAACGTCTGCCTTTGGCCTTCTATTGCTTACACCAAATCTTCAATACCCATAACATTTTACTATAAATTCTGTCAATACCTGTCTTGGTTCCCTCCTACATGAAAAAACCTCGTGAATTTTTCCCTCGATTGGCAAATTAGAGTGTATGCGACTAGTCGGGATATCTCAACTGATTCTACTTGGTTCTGATTCCACTCAGTTCACTCGAGTTCACTTCACGTTAAGCTTTAGTCACACTGATGCGAATCCCGCGCGGGAAACGGAAGTTAACTGTACGCGTCAAAATTGTTGTAATGATTATGAAGTCACGTGATTATTCGGATATTCAATTTAATTCAACAAGTTAGTTGGATATTCAATATTTTGGAGGGAATTTTGTCCCTCAGACCGCACGGGAATCGCGTAAGTGTGCACAGAGCTTAAGTTTCTCACTTGTTACGACCCAGGTCATTAGTTTAAGTAGGTTACTACCCGTTTTACACGACTGAGTTTTTAGATCGAACCAGATTACCTGGAGATTCATTAAATGAGATCGTTAGGAAGATCAGGGATTTTTAATGGTTCGATTTTGAAATAAATCGCGGTTTTATTTTAAACGAGGTTTGTAGGGTATTTAGAAAATAAGAAGAAGTTGTATTTAGTTAGTATCGTCGGCTTATTGCAAGAACTCATTAACTGCAAAAAATCACTTAAAACGTTTTTATCTATAATGGACTCCTGTTGACACATTTTACAAAATGCAAAAACTAATTTAAAGAAATTAGTGCAGAGAAATTAGTGCTTGCAATAAGCCGACGGTATGTAGTATTATTTCTGTTATGGAATAAATTCTATTTATAAGCAGCTTATCCAGCAGAGAAGTAAGTAAGTGATGACGGGCTATGTATGAAGCCTCTAAACACTTGAAATGACAATTAATGTACATGTCCTTTTCGTTTCAACTTAAACATTTTAAAAAGCCATCATTCCCAAAAAAAAACTTAATCCGTAAACAATGCATGTTTATAATACCTGAAAGAACAATAAATTATTCACTTAATGAAGCGACCATGACAGAAAGGAAATTGGGTGCGTTACCGCCTCGAAATTAATCCCTTTTATAGGGTTGAGCTGTAAGACAGTTTATTTGTTTTTTAGTGCGTTTTTTTGGGCTTTTTAAGTCTTATGATGTTTTATTTATGCTGATTGTTAAATGTTAATAAGGTGGAGTACTGGACTGGTGAGGGAAGAGGGATACTATATTTTTGAAGTTTCCTAGCGCAACGATACCACAAGTACTGCTTGTTTCACCCTATGTAATTCCACTAACAATGCCGATATTACCTGACTGAAACAAAATAATATGTTTCTTATTAGTCCATTTATTAGATTATCGAAAAATATTGAAGACGTATTTTTTGTTATATCAAATCAATAAAAATTGACGATGATGAAATGCGTCAAAGATTTGAGTGGGGTCTTGTGTCGTCACTCGCTGGTAAAAAAAGTCGAACTAATGTCTTACAATAATATGACGTCACGCAAGTTTTCAAATCACTGTATCGATTTCATTGTTTGTTTACGTGAAAAAAGAAAAAACATGTGTGCATTTTTTTTGGATATCTATCTGACGGACTAATTATTTTTTTTAACTACCCTATTTGCTGACTGACTAATTCTTTTACTACAGCATTATCATTTGACACCATAACATTACGCCTGTAACCTTCGAAGGGTTAGGCACCCATTACCATTACCCAAAGTTGTACACCAAAATAACACCAGTTATGTTTAAGTCCCATTTAATAGCGGTGAGAGCTTATTGCTAATAAACGAGAACAATTCCAGGCTCTCTGACTGAGAAATTCCAGATGAAAGAACCTAATAAAAATTTGCCCGATTCCGAAATTGAAACCAAGACCCCATGCTATTATGTTAGCAACAAGGAAGGGGCCCGCAAGGGCCGACGCCCGTCGGGGCTGCGGGTTGTTCGCAAGAGATACCGCGGCCTCGACATGAAGGGCTAAGACGGAACATGGGTGGTTTTTAGTCACTCCCTTTCGCTCTGCCCAAGAGCGATTTCATGATTTTCCAGGCCAAAAAAAAAAAAAAAAGATCCCATGCTATGCAGTCGACGCGACTACTAGTCCACCGAAACAGTCTAACAGCAATAAAACCCGAAAAAACACATAAAGAAAATACATTTGTGATAGCAGTATTGTTGTTTACATACAACAGAACGTTGATCCTGACATGATCCCTTCTCATTCCATCTCTAACAAGGAAAACACAATTAATTTTCCGCTGCCTCACAAAAATATCAAAAA
Organism: Diarsia brunnea; assembly: GCA_949774965.1. Classification (NCBI taxonomy): domain Eukaryota; kingdom Metazoa; phylum Arthropoda; class Insecta; order Lepidoptera; family Noctuidae; genus Diarsia; species Diarsia brunnea. The sequence continues at coordinate 7,064,924 of OX459022.1, forward strand.
TCCCCGTCCCAACACACAATTGTAAGACCCAACAATAATATTATAGTCCAAAATAACTTCATACAAATCATGAGTCCAGTAAACATATAAATTAACTGGATTGAGGGTCTCTACCCTTATCACTGTGGTGTCAAGTCCATGCTGTGCTAACAACTCTTTCGACACAGTCACCTGTAAGGACCCTTTCACGACCTCGGATGACGCTACACGCGCAAGAGACGCGCGTTTTGCGAAAAAAACTGAGTAGTAAATAAATTAAAGAAATTGGTGAGAGCATGCTAGTTTTGATATTCACGCAAAGAAAAATGTTACTTTTTTTTTTGTTTGTCGAGTGAAACGTGCGCGGGAAGTCTTAGAGGGTTCCTTTGACCTCTAAAAGCATTTGTTTTAATGTTACTCCAGTGTAAGAAGAAAATAAAGCAATAGAAAACGTGTAACGACGAGCACGGTTGGCGCAGACTACTGCGCTGCGTGTCGCGGGCTCGATCCCCGCACGGAACAAATATAATATTTGTATGGCCTATAGATAGTTGTTCCGGGTCTGGGTATTTGTGTATGTGAGTTTAAATGTTTGTAAACGCACCCACGATACAAGACACATTTAGGAATTTCTCCTGAAGTGTAGGGCCAAGATTAAATAAAAAAACGGCATCTCTTTGCAATTATTCTAGAACCTAGCATACACTAAACAACTTATTTTTTTGTTTCCCCGGTCTTTGTCGCAAGAAACGTATTGCTTGAGCGTAAGGTTCATGGCCAAGGGGCAATGCGGGTGAAAATTTATCAGTGTGTGCTTTTAATAAGTATGTAAATGTGGTTTTAATTACGGCGTCTGTGAAGGAAAAATAACGAGAAATGGTATTTTTTTCAAAGATTGGCTTTTTAGCTTTTAGTGTTATGTTTTTTTACGGAGGAGGGTAATGTGTTTTTGTCTTTCTTCTGTTAAATTTTATCAGACGAATTATTTATTTTTGGAAAAACGTCTGAAATCTGAACTTGCTAGTGGTTTAATTGCAATGAGCGGTTCTGCTGTAGCCTAAACAACATTTGAATAATATAACTAATTTTTTGTCTCGTTTATCCCACCTGGGAAATTCCTGATGAAAAAACCAAATAACTAAACAAACTCATTGGCCAGGCCATCGAGACAGTAAATCTATTTGATGTACACTTATTCAAAAAAAGTACGCCAACAATACACATATTAAACATTCTACAACAAATATTAAATGAAACAATCACAATATTAGTCGATTTTAGAAAAAAAATATCTTTATAAGCTAGCCTACAGAACAGTTTAATAAAGACCAAATTGCGCATGTAGGTAATACTTAAATAATTTGCGAGCCAGAATTTAAATCGAATACCATTTTTGGCATGCTCTACCAAACCAACATACGAACTAAACGAACATTTATTTCCAACAATTAAATTTATAGTTTAGCTGCAGGCATTGGTTACAAAAATTGGAACTAGATATTTTTTCTAGAATTTATTGCTGTTTCCTGAATAATACGTTGGTTTTGTACGTTTATTATTGGTGTTTAAATCACGGTAAATTTATTCCCGTGTTAACTATAAACCATTCATATTACAATTAGGGTTTCATTAACGATATAGACTTACTTTTGAACCTGACTGTGCTTGGAGTCATTTTGAAATATTTTTGCAGCATTTTTAGCATACCTACTCTAAAGAGCCTGACTGACAAATTAATTAAATTTGGACTTTTTTTTTAGACTGAAAGCCGACCACAGCATTGTTAGGCAAAAGCTAAGCAGATGATAATGTAGCTGAGGATCGGGCTTTTAATAATAATAATAATTATTATTATTCTTTATTTCAGATTTCAGAATCCATACTTCATTATCAAACTAAAAAATCAATATCAAAATTAAAATATTACAAAAATTAAAATCATAATTCAACATTATTAAAATCATAATCAACACTATTAAAATCATAATCAAAATTAAAATCAATGTCAATGTGTGTTTGGTTGAGTCGAAATAATAATATAACACTATAGTGTTAGGATATAGTAAACTATAGTGTTATACCAATCATTTCTGACTACAGATAAATCTTTATTCACGAGTTGATCATCCCTAATGTTTTAATAGAGTATAGGTATGTAATTTAGTGTTAGGTAAGTGTATAAAATTAACTAAAATTATGATTCTAAAATATTAACTTTAGTATCAATTATGTAAATATTCGTATGCCGCGTCTAGCGGTGGATATGTCAAGAACCATACCATTTCTGTAACAACTTTGTGAATACCGTATCCTGCGAATAAATGTCTTTGTCTTTGCAATAATCTTAATAAACGTATCAGTTTTTAAAACCCTTTCGTCAGGGTTCGAAGAAGAAATCCTGATACTATCCTTCGAGTTAGCAACAAAAATTGTAAACCTCATCAGCATTTACGTAGACAGGTTGTCGGCACCAACACGTGGGAAGAGACTAAGGTATTCTAAGAGCAATGAATAATTAAGGGATATGAATAATTTAGTTTAAGGTAAATTAAAACACAGCTTTGCTGGTTGCGTGTTGGATATACCGTTTGTTGTTTTTCTTTCTTCATTCATTTTATAACTTGCTGCTACTTTCGTTTTTGCTGGGGCTGCGGGTTGTTCGAAAGAGATACCGCGGCCTCGGCACAAGGGCTAAGAAGGAACATGGATGGTTTTTAGTCAGTAGAAGTCTGACACTCCCTACCGCTCTGCCCAGAGTGGGAGAAGTCATTTGATGATTTTACTACCTCCAAAAAAAAATTTTTAATCCTGGACAGTCTTAGATGTTGCTGGACTGGTCAGCATCGTGGTCTTTCGTTCCTTTTTGGTTAGAAAAAGAGTTATCGGTTATTTTTAACCGACTTCAAAAAAGGAGGAGGTTAGGTTCGTGTGTATGTATTTTTTTTTTTTTTTTTATGTATGTTACCTGATTTCTCCTCCATTTGTGAACCGATTTTCAAAATTCTTTTTTTATTTGAAAGAGTATACTCCTGAGGTGGTCCCATTTAAATTTGGTAAAGATCTGATCCTGATCTTCGGAGATATACAATAGAACTCTTCAAAAATAGACGGCAAATCTGTCGTGATTGCTGCAATCGCTTGGATGTTTATTGTTTTGAAAAGGTATACTTCCCAAGTGGTCCCATTATCATCAAGTCAGGATCTGATGATGGGATCCTGGAGAAATCGAGAGAACTCTTCAAATGTTGTAGGCACACTTGAAGTGATTTTGTAAGTTTTTGAAAGAGTGCCTTCTCGGAGTGATCCCATTTAAATTTGGCGAATATCTGTCAACCTGAAAATCTCATGTCTGTCTATTGTTTACACCAGTTCATAACATTACATCACGTCGGTACGCTGTGAAGGGGTTAGCATATGTGAACCACTAAAAAGTGTAAAATAAAAACTTTTTAACAAAAAATAAAACCGACTTCAACAAAAAATAAAACACAAAAAAGTGAAAAATAAACTTCAGAAGAAAAATCAGTTTCTGAAGTCGGTGGCAAAAAAAATTAAATCAAACAAATAAAAGTCACCGACTTCAGAAACTGATTTTTCTTCTGAAGTTTATTTTTCACTTTTTTGTGTTTTATTTTTTTCTTTAGAAATGTCTAAGTAACTGCTTGGAGTTCGGAAGATGGTAGTCGGTAGATATAGAAGGTAGAATAGTAGACGGTAGGTAATGCCTTTTTTTTTGGCGGGTGAAAAATCGTCAAATAACCCCCTCCCGATCTGGGGCAGAGCGGAAGGGAGTGTCAGACTTCTACTGACTAAAAACCACCCATGTTTCTTTTTAGCCCTTGCGCCGAAGCCGCAGTATCTCTTTCGAACAACCCGCAGCCCCGACAGACGGTATCTTCTATCTCTATCTATCTGTGTCTTATTGCTAACAGAAAACTTAGTAGTAGTGCTAGTAAAAGTGAACGTCTAGTGGAGTGACCGACGGACTGTCCAGGCTTAGGGCTCGTTTACGGAGACGCGGGGCGTCGCGCGGCGCGTGCAGAAGGCTCGTCTCGAGCTTTTTTATTTATTTACTGAGAGGCGCGTCCACCGCAACGAACGCTGCATTTTAAACTAACGAGCGAAAAATGGCTTTTCGTAAAATCGACGGTAGAAATCGTTAACGTTTTCATACATCGCCATGTGTTTTAATTTAAAAACGCACAACGCGCCGCGCGACGGCCCGCGTATCCGTAAATGAGGCCTTAGGTCTCAAGTTTGAACCCAAGACACGCACCTCTGATTTTTCGGATTCCTTTTCGTATTGAATAATTAACACTTGCTTCGGTGAGGAAATCATCGTGAGGAAACCAACATTTGTGAGAAATATTTCTCGACGTCATGTAAAGCCAAGTCAGAGGTCCTTGGGTGGTTTTTATAAAAACTTTAGGTTAGGATCGAACTACACGATATTCAATTTTGAATGAACCCGATTCCTAAAATACCTTTACCACAGAATACATAATAGTACTACGTACAGAAGGGACACTTCCTTCCCCGCACTCATATTAAATACCGCACCTCACCCCGCACTTCGAGGTATTCGTCGCCGACTCTTGAGCAAGGGCGCTCGCAATCGTAAGAACTCATTCGGTTTTCGCGACGCAAACCGTTGCACTTTCCGCACCATTTTTTACGCTACAACAACCATACTAGAGTTTACGCACACATTTGAACGGGCACAGTGTGCACACACGTTATTTGATTACGTAGTAGTAATAGGCAATTATTTTTCGAGCATTGTATGGAATATCCGAGGTGTGCCTTTACTTAAATTACGATATCCATGTCAACCCTAATGCCCCAATTCAGCCCCACACCAATCAGATTACCAAACAAAAAAACGACACCAATCGAAAAAATAACAAATTCACGCAGTTTTAAATCCCAAAAGCGAACAGACAAACCATTTTATCGGTATAGATTCCCACATTTCAAGCATGCAAAGCCTTTTATCAATAAATTTCAACTGTAAGCCCACTTAAGCCGCCGTTGCGAGTACTATGGCACTAATTTGTGGACTAAAACCGCTCACTAGATATTTAGTTTGGCTTACAAATGATTTTATACCTGTATCCTGTTAGTTTGTGGTTTCACTCGTGTTTCTAATGATATTGTGGGAATGTTAGGATACAGTCAAGTTTCGTATTGAATTTTGGAAATTTATTAGAATCATAATTTGGTTTTAACACAATACTATTTATTTATATTGTTATACTCGTAATGAGGTACAGTTGTTTAGTAAGTTTTGATATATAGAACTGCTGATGCGATTACAAAAAATCTTACACTAATCGCAAGCTGCGTTATGCGCCAGAAAAGCCGCTAGTAAAAGTATATTTCAGAAAAGTTATCACCAAAGGAGCATAAAATAAAATCACGCATATTTTACCCCAAAGAATAAGATTTATGTTTGTGTCCAATGAAACAATAAGAAAACGTGTGCCAATCGCCATCAACTGAGCAAAAACATCTCTCTCTCTTTCTTCAAGTGCCTCTCCAACTAGTCAGCTCCGCATATCCGATCCGGTCTTTTGCCAGTCTTCTGTTCCGCGGCGCTCTTAATTCCCATCCATTCCCGGATATTGCGCAGGCACGATTTCCTCCTACGACCCACTGCTCTTTTGCCTACAAAAACCAGCAAAAACCTAGAGATGTACTATAAAGGATCCTTAACGAAAAACCTAGACTTTCACATCACTTTACAGACAAACACCAGCTAAATAAATACAGACTAAACACATCCGCCATACTTGTGTAAATCACAGCATCTTATAGAAACTGAAGGGGAAACCCATTTCCACACGACGCAAAGCCAGCAACAGGAAAGGGGGGGGAAACGACAACTTCCTGTTTCGCCCCTACTTGTGACTCCTCTAGGAATTCCTCATCAGGTACTTGTCCCACCGCTGACGAAGCGAATAGGCGTCGACTATTATCACTCAGTAACGTACAAAAGATTATAGGGCCCGTGGTGGAGCAATAGGGATGTTTACTGACTAAAAAAAATATGATTCTAATTAGTCCGTCTGTTAGATTATCGAAAAATATTGGATACGATTTTTTTGTTTTATCAAATCAATAAAAATTGACGAAGATATAACGCGTCAAAGATTTGAATGGGGAGTTGTGACGTCACTCACCGGTAAAAAATGTCATACTAATGTCTTAGAATATGACGTCACGCGAGTTTTCAAAGCACTGTATCGTCTTCATTGTTTGTTTACGTGAAAAAATTAAAAATACGTGTCCAATATTTTTTGGAAATCTATCTGACGGACTAATTAGATTTTTTAGTTAACTACCCTATTGGTGGAAAGTTTGAAAATGCCAAACTCTTACAAATTTAGGGTCGATTCAATTAAAATGTTATTTATCGACACGATAAGAAGAAGAAGATAGGGACCGTGTCAGTAAAAAAGAAACACTGCCCTGTAACATTGTCATCATCATCATCATCATCAGCCTATAATATTCCCACTGCAGGGACTCAGTCCTCCTCTCTAGGAGAGGGATGGGCTATAATCCACCATGCGTGCGATGTCACAAGTCTTTGAATTTTTGTTTTAAGACATGCCTGTTTCCTCAGGATGTTCTCCTTCATCTTTGGAGAGCAGCGGTGATGGAACATTGACTAGAACAAATTTCCGTGTGTTCAAGCGTTTTTATCATAGGTTCCTATTATTGGAATAAAATAAATAAATAATAAACAGCTCACAACTAAGGAGCCATTAATTTTAATGATAGTATTTATCAGTGGTACTAGGCAAATTAATCAGCTAATTCGAGTTGCATTTGTGTTTTTGTGTGCACTTGTGGCATGTGCTAAATAAATATGTTTTCTTTCTTTTTTTTTCTTTCATTTTCTGGATTAAATTACTGGATGTAATCGCTTATCGTCAATTGTGGGACTGGTACCTTATACCCCTCCTTTCCTTGCTAGACATCATTTGCATTAGAAAAATGTATTTATGTTGTCTGTTCTTGTATTGTATGTATTTTGTTTTTTTTAGTTTTGAAAGGGTTAGCAATTGTATTCTGTAAAGCTGTCGTACAAAAAAGTTGAGATAATGTTCATGTTGTATTTTTTAATGTTTCCGTTTTAAAATTATCGCATTATATTATGTAAAAGTTTTCAGGGATCCGATGCACGATGATCAGATTAATTTTAATTGTAGAATAAATAAAGACTGTTTGACATGATATCTTTCTATTGGAAATATCTTGCAAGAAATAAAACTTGTTCTCCAAATAGACCAAGTCAAATTTTTGTATTTTAAAGACTAACTGTTCCCGCGGTTATGCCCACATTAAGTTAGAAAATAATCCCGGGGTGTATGGCCGGAATAAGAAGTCAAATTTCCTAACACAGGTAAAGTAACAAAATCACCTGCGTAGTCTTTTCACTACTGGGTTGGGATTGGCCGTCAAACCAGATGCAGCTGAATACCAGTATTTTGAAACCACACACCCCGGTTTATACTGGGTAACTTACCGATGATTAGACAGGTTGACGAACTTTCTGTTTCTACCTGTTACGACCGTCAAAGATCTACAAATATAAGTTTTATAGGCTTGACGTGCTCTCCGAGGCATGGAGGAAATTCAGTACATAATGATAAACCATCTTCGATCCGTCCTAAAGAAAGAAAGAAAGAAAGAAAAAAATATGTATTTGTCGCAGCAAACAAAGAGCACAACGAGCATACAAAGAGACATACAAGAAAAAAATACACATACACATACAACGCATAACAAATATTAAATAACACAACAAGCAGGGATAATAAAAAGACAGTTGCACGTCGTGACTGCGACAAGTAGGTTGCCACTCAGCATGGTGCTGTGCTATGGGCACCCAAAGCACAGCGCTGGTTTTCAGTGGTCACCCGTGAAAAAACGTACGAAAGCCAAGACAGCTTCAATATTAGATATGTGTTCGGTGTATTAGGTATCTGTGTTAGGTGTGTGTGGTATTAGGTAGGCAAGCGTGGCTTAACAATCAGTAATAATATAAATATAAAATAATTGAGCTAGTTACTGATTGTTGGATGTTATTATTTAGCTGGGAGCTCCAGATCAAAGCGTAACAAACAAACAAATTAATGCTGTCGTCATTTCTGTTCCTTGATTATTATAATCTCTTCTAAGTTTGAGTGAATCGGTTTCTTCTAGGGAAGCGTGCTCCACCCAAAGGCACATCATCGCTTTACATCAGGCGAGTTACTAACACTTACCATATCATCACACCTTCATCCCCGCAGGTTTAGGCAGAAGTGTACCCATTAATACACATATATTCGCCAGTAATATTTCAGTAAACACGTAACGTAGGAGGCGATCCTATTGCCATCAACCGAGCACAAATCCAGATTCCAAGGTTGCTACTAAGAAATTCCTTATGTAAAAACCCGAATAACACTTAGTCCGACTTGGGAATTGAACCCAGAACCTAAAGCACACAAGCTTACCTGCAGAGCTATTGCGTATCCTTTTAAATGTCAGTGGTTATCATAGTGTCCATCGATTAACTGTCAAATGGTTCCATTTTGTACCAAATTATAACCATTTGACAGTTAATCGATGGACACTATGATAGCCACTGACATTTAAAAAGATACACAATACGGGGCTATTGCGTATCTTTTTTTCTTTTCTGCAGTTTAAAAATTTATAAAACTGTCAGCCAGACTAAATAATGACTAAATGCGAAAGTAACTCTTACTTTCGCATTTAGTCATATTAGTATGGATGAATGGATGTTAGTCAGAAATTATTATGAGCTTTCATTTAAAGCACATAATAATTTCTGATAACGTTCACTGAACGATAATAGTTTCCAAGTCTAGTATCGATATAATCAATCGGGTTACTCGATTATTCGCTCTCACTACGTGCGTCGCATTCGGTTAGCGAAATTAGTTATTAAGTATAGTGTTATTATGTATAGATTTAACGTTAGTTTGTGGTTTAATTGGAATTATTACAATTATCGGAGGGTGTTTCTTGTTTGCTGAAATTTGTATACCCGATGGTTTTTTTTAGGTTTGAAGACTTAAATATAACTGGCGAAATGTTAGTGTACTATTAATTAAGAACACCTCCGTTTAACCATTTAGGGATTACAGGCGTGATGTTATGTTACGTTATTTCATAGTTTACCCTACAGTATTTGCGCTGAACAGCGCACCTTTAGGAATCAAGGTATTAAGAGAAACTTAGAGTAAATGAAAATGAGCATCATTTTTTGTCAATATTTATTTTAAATAATCTTGCTTTCTGTGTAATTTAATCACTTCAACAGCATTTATTATTTCATTGGTCACAGATACAGATAATAATTAGAATTTCTTTCAAATAAAAATACAACTACACTAATAAAAAATGAAACGTAACTTTGTCTGTTTGTCTTGCGAACTGTCTGCAATATTTCATGCCTTAGCAGCTGAGCGGATTTGGTTCTAAGGTATACAAGTCGCCCCGTCGGGGCTGCGGGTTGTTCGCAAGAGATACCGACATGAAGGGATAAGAAGGAACATGGGTAGTTTTTAGTCAGTAAAAGTCTGACACTCCCTTCCACTCTACCCAAGAGCGGGATGGGTTATTTGATGATTTTCCACCCGCCAATAAAAAAAAGGTATACAAGTCCTACACGAAGCCGGAAAACAATCATTCTATGCATCAATCTATAAAAGTAACTGTACAGAAAAATTATTGCTGGAAAATTACTTTTTCAGGGGTGAAAGTCAAGTTCTACGGTAGAACTCATACGTATTATGGGTTTAAAATATTGTGCAGATGAGTGTAGTGAAAAGTACAGGGGTCGTGGAGTTACTCACAGTAAAGTTAGAATATTTTTAACTTTATTTAACTCGGGATAATATATTCCTGTGGGATAATTTTAGACCTCATTGCCGGCGAAACCACAAACAAAAGATAGTATTCCCATATATCCAAATCATAACCATGGACACCCAGCTAACATTCATTGTTTTTTTTTTGTCACAATTCGTCCCGCTCTGAGCGGAGCGCTAACGCTAACCCTAAGGAGTGTCAGACTTTTACTGACTAAAAACTACCCATGTTTGTATATCTTTCGAACAACCTGCAGTCCAACAAGGCCACTCCTTAAAAATAAAATAAGTAACTACCCTCTAATTGAAGCAAAACCCGCACGACGCGTTTTTATGGCCTTTTGGAGATAAAAAATATGGTCTTGTGTGACAGTAAATTATGATGTTTTTTATAGTCTACTCGCGACAATATTTTAGCAAAATTAATTTTTCAGACATAATAATAATATATTAGTTAGATGAAAGTCTTTTGAAATTGGGTTTCCATTCTGACGCTATATTATAAATCAAAAAGCGAGCGAAATAATGTTTGTATGGGATTATATGTCTATCAACAATTTTTTTAATAATAATAACTTATTTCAATGGCTTACATTGAGTTTTAGTCGCTGTTTTTTTAATATTCAAAATTGCCTACAATGGTCTAATTGAAATAAATGCTTTGAGTTTAAGTTTGACTGCTGATCAAATTTTACACATCATACTAAATTAATAATCCTTTATTTTTGTCTCTGTTGCGTTCTCAACTGTTGTGTGTTTTGTTCTGTCTTGCTGTCTTTTTGTTAGTACCTAACCTTGTTCTCTACGTTTATTAATGAATCAGCACTTCGTCGGTAACCCTTAGTTTGTGCTGTTAAGTCAGGTGATGCTGTTCCACAAATGATGGGACTCTTAATATCTTGACATGATCTTGAGCAATATGTTTTTATATCTGCAACTTACGGAAACTGATGGAGATTTCTGAAGACGCTACAGTCTAAAACTCAAACTCAAAAGTATAATTTACATTAGGCTGTCGACCAAAACTTTTTGAACAACATTATTACAAGAGACAGTCCTCCAAAGCGGTTGCTCTTCACTGAAGTGTGGTTGGCACCCATTTAACTGTTAGGTTGTCTTTTCCACATCTTTTTTATACAAACCTTTTTAATTCTGCAACATTTTTTCTTCTTTCACTAGAACGATCCGGGGAATATTGTAGCAACAATGAAGAAATTGACAGCGTCCATAAATTTTAAAAATGGATGAAATAAAACCTTTAATGGGTATTACACAAAGGGGTTTAATATAGTGCATGGCCGTTGAGGGTTGATGGGGTGGAAAACAAAGAAAATTAAATGAACTGGTGACGGTAAAGTATAATCATTTCACATAGCAAGATGTAAAATATTGTCCAGCTTTTTCCCGCGACTTCGGTTTCATGGAGGGGACATTATTCTATGAGAATTTCCTGCCGGCATAAAAAGTATCCTGTATTCTAATTGGCCTGTTATGAGGAGAGATGAAACGCGTGTGACTAAAAGTGTGATGGATATGAATATTGATGGATGAAAAGGGAGAGGACCGGTAAATAAAAAATGGTTTGTGTGATGAATCATCATCTGCCTAGCCTTTTCCCAACTATGTTAGGGTCGGCTTCCAGTCTAACCAGATGCAGCTGAATACCAGCATTTTATATGAAGCGACTGCCTATCTGACCTCCACAACCCAGTTAATACTGGGTAATACGATACCCTTTGGTAAGACTGGTTGTCAGACTTTCAGGTTTACTGACTACCTGTAACGACTGCCAAAGATCTACTCGTATATATGGTAGCCGGGACCAACAGCTTAACGTGCTGTCCGAGGCACGGAGGAAACTCGGTATGTCGGGCGGTCACCCATCCACAGACCGACCTAGGCAAGTACAGCTTTACCTAAAGATCGACCCGAGTGGCAGTTCTTATTAAGCCACGAGCTGTTTGTGTGATGAATAATAATAATTTTATGAAAGAGAGAGGAGTCCATGGTGTCGTACTGACATCTGACAGGGGAGAATAAAGGAAAAAACGTGTAGGTAACCCCCACATCGTAAACTTTATACATATTATAAAACGTAGGCATATCATAGCTATACGTGTTAGCTAAATATGCAATACTAGCTGATGCCAGCGGCTTCGCCCGCTACAACTCGAAAATTATCCCACGGGATGATAAAATCGGGATAAAAACTATCCTATGTGTTAATCCAGGGTATAACCTATCTACATACCAAATTTCAACCAAATCGGTCCAGCCGTTTATGCGTGAAAGAGTAACAAACATCCACACATCCATTCTCACAAACTTTCACATTTATAATATTAGTAGGAAGTAGGATAATAATATGTTTCCTCCCAAACCAGTTCAAACATTTTCACGCCGCTCGAAGTTACGAGTATTTCGGCTGAAACGTTTATGTTTACTGAACTGTACAAATTGTGGAATGGCTTAAGACCTGGGAGATTCGATTGATGTGTGAAGGTGCACTAACCAAGGTCTGTGCATAGTTTGGTGCCGGTCAAATCAAAAGTTATTTATTCTAATTACATTTTTTCAACGAAAAATTTACAAGATGCAGTCGCCTAAAACACTCGCACTTCGTCATTATCTTTGCTGAGAAGAAGAAATGGCGGAACTAACTCCCCATCAATACGTCTGATTGTTAGGGTAGAAAAAGAAAATTAGGAACTAAGTAGAAACATGTCACGCAGGTATGAGTTACACGTTACGAAAAATCATAAGGATCGGACGGTACAGTTTAAATTGCATAGTTTTCGTGGTGCTAAAAATCGGACAAACTGTTGCAGTTTGAACTGTACCGTCTAATCGTAACGATTTATCGTAACGTGTGTAACAGGCTTAACATGCACGAGCTATCATAGTGGGCTAGAAACGCTGTACCGTCACTAACACCCAGACATTTTGTTTTAACACGTTCGCGTATTCGATGCAGCTAAAGTCTGCTACACACGTTACGATAAATCGTTACGATTAAGCGGTACAGTTCAAACTGCAACAATAAATCTACATGATTGTGTGTATGAGAAAAACTGTACAGTTTTACTCATACACACATATTGTAGTTTAAACTGCACCGTTTGAACTGTACCGTCCAATCGTAACGATTTATCGTAACGTGTATAGCTGCTATTATATTATGGTTTCTAAAAAAGAAGAAGTTGATATATTTCACGGGCATATTATATGTGTGAACCTAAACCGAAACGCATTATAACGTGGAAAGTGGTAGGTTTTCTTGTAAATCTACAGTAGAAGGTGTTCTACGAAGCATCCTAAATAACCTGTACATGTACCAAGACTGGCGCGTGTAGCATAGCATATTCTTGGAATTTTGAGCGGAGGTAGTAAGGGTAGGTAACTAGGTATTAAATTCTTTGTACCTATAGGAAAGCGGTCTTTTTTTTTGGGTGGTGGTAAATCATCAAATTACCCCTCCCGCTCTGGGCAGAGCGAAAGGGAGTGTCAGACTTCTACTAACTAAAAACCACCCATGTTCCTTCTTAGCCCTTCATGTCGAGGCCGTGGTATCTCTTGCGAACAACCCGCAGCCCCGACGGGCGTCGCGTCGGGCCCCTTCCATGCTGCTGACATCTCTTTGAGGTGCGCGTGGAACACGAACGCGCCTTCGACACGGCCTTTCGTCGTCATAAGACGGACGGACGGCGAGCTAGCCCATTACTCACCGTCCACAGGCTCGCGTCTACTGTGGCCGGAAGCCATCACGTGGCCCCCGACGCCCGGAGCGCCTCCCGCGGCGGCATGTTACCTACCCTAATTAACAACTATTGAAGGGTCAACTATCGCAAGGGTTTTGTGACCAATAATGTCCATTGGTATTTAGTTTGGTCGTAAAATCTATTGTTTTGTTCACCACCAATAGTTTTACAATGAGAGCAATTAAATTAATTGGAGACAATTCATTAGTTGTGGTTATTAGAGCAATATTATCAGTGTCATTTGTCGAAAATAAACGCAATCAGCATATTTAAACGACGTTCAAGTTTTGTTTTTCAGGGACTCAGTTTTATAGAGTTTGCAAGTCGCTTCTTGCTATTTACCTGTGTGCATTTAAAAAATGGGATAAGAGAGGACCATAGCTAGAAACTAGTTCATGCCCGCGACTTTCGTCCGCGTTAAGTTTTATAAAATCGTTAGGTAATCTACTATTTGAATCAGATTTAGTAACTCCATTTGCTTAATGTTTTTATTATATTTTATTTTTATTTTTTCTGTGACCGTGGCGTCACCTGCGGCGTGTGTGCCACCTGAGATCAGAAAACCAGTGCTGTGACATTTGTCAGAAATATTAGAGTAGACGCCTTTTAGCCTCATACGGAACAAGTTTTTATGTGTGTGTTTATTTTTTTAAGTGTTTTTATAACGTTACTTTTTATTTTTTTTATTAAATTGTTTTGTCCTGTGAGTGACCAATAAAAATACTTGTTCTTTTTTTCATTCTTTTCTTTCAAATAACATTTTGTACAATCCTGCAATCGAAACCAGAAACTCAATCTCAGCTAGCTGTCGCGCTTACTACCACTATACCAACGCGCAACGAGACAACTTTAAAAAGATATTTATAGTTTACACGTTAAATAAAGGCTGCACTACCCACATCATTACATTAGTTCTATTAGCAGACAAGTCAGTCCCGCTCCACGTCAGGCCCACAATAACATGTTCCCAACTAACTTGACACTTTTGAACGCTACTCTAAAACTAATATCGAACTTTATTACCTATTCTAGCGAACGGGACCGAGTTTAAAGCTGCCTGTTCATGGTAAGACTGAAAATTGTGCGACTTTTTTCAATGAAAAGTGTCTTTTATAAATAAAAGTTGTGCTGTGGTGGCCTGTGGTGGCGGCCCCGACTTACGAGCATTAAGTCGTGGGTTCAAACACAGGCTGGCGTATTACTCTGTGTATTTTATTTCATAATCACTGCTTTTAAAACAGTGAAGTAAGTCACATCGTGAGGAAACCGGCATGTCTTAGAACCAAATATTCGAATAGATGTGACATCTACCAACAAGCACTGGGTCCGCATGGTAGATTTTAGCCCATCCCTCTCATAGTGAGAAGGCCTTTGGCCCAGTTGGAACATCATCATGTTGATGACACAACCTGCTTTCACAGATAAAACAAAATGTTGGATGTCAAGTGAAAAATCGAAATTGTGCACTAAATATTTCTTTCTACTATTGTTATGACTTTCAAAGGTTGATACATATTTTCTATCTAAGGAACCCGCATGACATGATATTAGTTTACTTGCTAAAGTCGACCTCA
The DNA here is from genome assembly GCA_949774965.1 of Diarsia brunnea. NCBI lineage: Eukaryota > Metazoa > Arthropoda > Insecta > Lepidoptera > Noctuidae > Diarsia > Diarsia brunnea. The sequence goes on from OX459022.1 coordinate 7,080,128, forward strand.
TAACGAATTCTTAGAAAAAATATCTTTTGTATGAAGCTCTGTAAGGGTTGAATTCAAGGAGTATTATTATAGATGCCCGAAGGCTTGATGGGTTTACCAGGAAATGGAGTAAATAGAAAATATTTGGAAAAACTTCGTAATCTTCGATAAGGATATACGATAAAGAGTCAATTATTATTTTTAAGAGTTGAGCTATACTTTTACAAATAATTATTAGCAAAAAACTTAAAATTTTATGACTCAAGAAAGAGTGACGATCTGGTCTCATTCTTGACGAATTTGTCAGAGAAGGCCTATTGTAAACAAACTTGTAAAGTCATGGGGGAGGCCTTTGCCTAGCAGAGTAGACTAAAAAGAAAAAGAAAGATACTAAATATTGACCAGAAGTGATATCGCAATTTCGTTGCGAGATCCAAGACCTATATCGTTTCACTTGGACTTCGTCGAGCTTCATTGTCTTGGTGCTTTTCTGATGGTCGCCACTGTTGATTCTGGCTTACAGGAGTTACAGTGGTGTGGGAATAGTGTGGCTAGCTTGAAAAAAATACTCGCATGTCCGCCACCCACCTCCCAAGTTAATCTACCAATCGCAGCGACTAATCGCACATCCATAACCTGCTTTACGGATAAAGTCGGTATCCGGAACTAGGTCACCATATTGTGTTGTGATTGAAATTTAATGCCCCTGTTCGCAGTTTGTTTTAAAACAACTTTTATCGGACTTCGCTGTGTAAGATTTACTTCGTTGTTCTTACATATACTGTTAAGTTTTGCAAGGTTAATAGTTGAAGACTTTATAACCGTTCCCTTTAGTTTGAGAGGAAAGTTTTAGACGAGGGCGTATATTTAGGTTTGATGTGTGTTCTAGATTTTAGGGTTGTGAGGGTTAAGGTAAGATGAATATTACATTATTCTTGATGGAAGTAGATTTTATTGAACGTAGTATAAGTTGGTTTATTAGGAATCTGTGTACCGAATACGTGTTGCATACGACCGTGAAGCAAGCTATGCTCGATATAACCCCACTAGATCGAGTGTGCAACACCGAAATCTGTCGTCGGACGACAGTGTTCGACGTCGGCGACATCGGCGATACGTTTAAAGTGGAGTTGAGCAGGACATCTGGTTAGACGCGGAGATTTTTGGTTTAAGTGATGGAAAGGATCTGAAAAAACGGTGACAAAAGTTTAGCCTAACAAATCTTAGCACACAAAACCTGGCTTTTGGCTATCTTCTTCTTTAGGAATCAATGGCAAACAATCCCACTCTCTGATGAAGTTAAAAGGTTTTTGCAAAGGCGCCGTCTTAGAACCACAAGCTGTGGAAATTTTCATTGCTATGGTCTAGTTGTCGCAAGGACGACTCCTATGCAGGAGGTCCTGAGTTCGATTTCTAAGTCGGGCAAATTATTGTTGGGTTATCCATCAAAATTACTCGGTAGCAGCCACGGAGTCTGTATTTGTGCCCAATTGATGGCTTTAGGCTGGCCCCCTATCCGTCGGGGCTGCGGAAGCTTCGTAAGAGATACCGCGGCCTCGGCACAAGGGCTAAGAAGAAACATGGGTGGTTTTTAGTCAGTAGAAATCTGACACTCCCTTCCGCTCTGCCCAAGAGCGGGTGGGGTTATTTGATGAAAAAAATAGGCTAGCCCCCTATTACATGGGAATTAAACATAACTGTCGAGGTGTGGGTGTGCTAATGCGATGATGACTTACGTGTTATTTCCTAAAATCGAAACTTTTGTTTTATTTTAAACATAAGGAAGTGGCGCCGAAGATGGATGCCAAAGAACATGAACTACCTCCACAGTATACAGACATGGGGAACATTTTTCATGAAGATTGATGGTGGATTATGTGTCTCCCTATCCTGAAAGGGTGAGATTTGCAGCGGTTTGGGGTAAGAAATCCTACATAAATACTATGATGCTGAGTGATCACTAATCCGCCAGAAAATGCATGGGTTTATTATATCTATGAATGTTTGCAAAACTTTTTGAAAGAAAATGTAAAATCGAATAGAAAATATGAAGTCTTCTTATGTAACAACTATTCCGCATCAAACTAAAAAAGAATCACGTAAATCGGATCATAAATCTCAGCGTAATCGATGTACATACATTAAAAAAAACCAATCGAATTGAGGAATTGTCAAAATTCCCGAAGGCGGTTAAAAACAACCTGTTCTGGCGTAAAATTCACATATTATTATGATTCTAGCATTTCTAGTGTAGATTGCAAATATGGCGTTATTTCACAAACAACACTGATATCTTGCTCATTCACACTACAGGAAGCTTATCCAGTCTAACCAAATGGTATCGTATAAGCCAATACTAAGTGGGTTGTGGAGGCGAGATAGGCAGTCGATCCATGTAAAATACTGGTATGTAGCTGCATCCAGTTAGACTGGAAGCCGAGCCAGAAGGTTAGACAGATGACAACACACAGGAAGTTATTAAATAGATTTTCATCGACACGCTGCGACAAACAAGATACTATCATTATAATAAAACACTTTAAAAAGACTATTTGATTGCACTCACATAACTGGCGAAATGTGAGTGTATAATTAGGTACACCTCTGCATAACCCTTCGGGGGTTACAGGCGTGGGCGTGATGTTATGTAGATTCAATAAACCTTATGGACATGCTTGATTTGTCAAACTTGTATGATTGGGTATAATATTAAAATATGTATTTTTGTAGCTCAAAGTTTAAGTTTACACTACAAAAGTCATACCAAACTAAAATGAAAATATTACTAATAATAACACTAGTAAAAATTAGATAATCTCAAGTAACTCAAAATTCGACAAGTTATTCATAAGTTTGAAATTGAATAGCTCCCTCCGCAAAGAAAGAAATATAAAATAAACAAAACTAAAACAATAGAAGTAAATTTCCGAGAAATCGAAGTAAAATAAAACTTGCTTACCCAATAAATCTTGGATTGGAAGTCAATCAAAATTTTCCTATAGAAAACATATAAAAAAGGGGATTGTACGGAATCCGTGGCAGCCTACTAATCAGTGGTAAAGCCACGGTGGCTTTCGCAAACAGAATCCCCGACACAACAGCGATCTTTGACTTTTGTGGTACAATACATAAACTTATTGCTTGTTACTGGGTTTTATTTATTTGATTATTATTACTTATGAAAAAAAACAGCAAAGGACTGGTGGGGGGCACTTCCTTTTGGCCGTAACAATCCGTTATTATTTATTTATTTATTTATAATAAGCACACCAACAGCACAATCACTCACAATTCAAATTACATAACAACAAAAATTGACATTTCAGTAACCATGCAAATAACAGGTGCTCATGACATTGATACATTAACTTAAGAGACAAAAGAAAACAATAAAAAGTGTGCCTAGTAGGCCTGCCTTATTTGTTTACAGTCGCGCGATTGTCGCGCTACTTACGTCCTAATGTGAAAGCGGTCCTAAGGTTGAATTCTCGTGGCGGCGGTGACCTCTCGCGTCCGGCCCTGGTTCAAGCCATGGCCCGGGGCGAGAGGTAATGGGACTACGGCGCCTTCTACTGCGAAGCAGTGCTGCTAGCGAAGGAGGTGGCGGAACGTGAGAGGCAGAGAACCTCTCGTCCCAGCCACAGCGGGAGACGCTCCGGGCGTCAGAGGCCACGTAATGGCTTCCGGCCACCGGACCTGTGGACGGTGAGTAATGGGCGCTAGGTCTTATGACAACGACAGGCCGTGTCGACCGCGCCTTCGTGTTCTACGCTTTCCTCAAAGAAATGTCAGCAACATTGCAAGGGCCCGCAAGGGCCGATGCCTGCCGGGACTGCGGGTACGGGTTGTTCGAAAGAGGTACCGTGGCCCCGGACACAAAGGGCTAAGAAGGAACATGGGTGTTTTTTAGTCAGTAGAAATCTGACACTCCCTACCGCTCCGCCCAGAGCGGGAGGAGTCATTATGATGATTTCCCTCCCTCCAAAAATAAAAAAGTTCTGGTAATACATAAAATGGGTTAAGTTTTGGGTTCAGAAATGTTTAATACCTATGGGACAGATAAAATTAACCATGAATAATATTTTATTATTTATGCTTATTACAAAAAACAGGTAATAATAGATAATTTTCGTACCAATTTTAAAACCTACTCGTTCCACGCTCCTCTCAAATCTTTGCGCCAGCCCCAAAATCCTTCAAATTATTGGGGCTATAAGTAGCACCGGAGGACTCTTCCTACCCCATGACAAATCAAAACGTGACTTTCGGTGATTTTCTATTGACTCACCCACTTCAGACGTACAGGACAATATTGAAGACGGATGATATGGTACACGTAATGAATGCCTTTATGCTCGTATATGGAGTTATCGAGAAAAAGGGCGGTAAGTATGCTTCGTGAAATGGTTTACTGAATTTAGTTGGCTTGGGTTGTCATGTTATTGTGTTTTACTACTGGAAATTGTGACCATAGCGAGTAAAACATGAGAACCTTAACAAATGAAAATCGCTCTCAGTCTGTTTCTTATTTGTACAATGACTTTTACAGAACTGTTTTTTGTTTGACAAACTTTTGTTAAAAAAAATAGTTTATCCTTTAACATTGAAAGCCATTCGGCCAAAACCATTGAGGAGTACCTGTCGTGAGGAGTTGATTCTGGCTGCAGGACCAAATCATAAATGATTTGATAATTAAACCAATGGCGTCTGCAGAATTTCAGCTCAATCGAATACCAACAAGCGGTCGAAAATGGTTTTGAAATTTTGAAGCATCTTACATATGAACAGTGCAAGTTAAATAAAAATTTGTAATAATAAACTGTCCGTAGGTAGCTTATGCCAGTCTCATTCGTCAATAACGCTGATAGAATATTACTTTGTTTAAGCCCTCTGGATTTAAGACAGCCGTAAACCCATGCTGATGTGATGTGATGTGATGCCTGATAGACGATGACCATGTTTCAAGTCACCAGCATACGGTGATGCATTGGTAAAACTGATGGCTAACTTGCTAAAAGATAAACTTAAGTGGCTATTCAGATTTGGCAATGCGATGTGTATTATTTTTATCGTCTAAGGCCATGTTAAATGCAGCACTAAACACAAGGCAGAACTTTACTTACAATTACTTAACAATTTCTACATTAAAATGACTAAAGCTAAAATAGTTAAATGGACTCATTTATGCTCTTAAGGTTCACGAGACCGATGAACATGATACTTTTGATAGAATCATGGTTGTTGCTTGTATAAAGAACTATGGGATAGTGACTTGCAAATAAAATTTGTTTAATGCAAACATAGGGGTTAGAATAACAATGTAGGTAAAAAAAAACCGGATAGTTGAGTTCCGAAGTAACACATTAAAATAAAATAATAAAAGTGCGTTTTTTGTTATTGAAATTTAGGATAGCTGGAAACCCTTAATAGGTCTACTAATTAGCCAAAAAATAAGAAAAATATATTTCTAAATGTTTATCTTACGGCAGTACGGAATGTTATGATACTTTTTGTTGTTGTAATCGAAATGCCATAAATCCGACCAGGAAAAAGTTAAAATAAATATCATAAATATTGTTATATATATGTGGCCTCTTTGCTTCATTCTTCTATATATTTCTTTTTTACATTGTCTTGTGATCTGGTTGTCACTGTCACGGATATTGAAAAATATATTATGTCTACTACGAATTGAATTGTTTAATTAGTAAATACATAATATTGGCGACGATGGAGGCAGAACTGGCGCGACTTACTCGCCTGCGCGCAAATATACGCGGCCAGCTGACCAAGTTTGAACATACACTCGCACATTTACAAAATCCTTCGGATTACGAAGTAAGTTCACGTTTGACAAGTCTAACAAATTATGAACAAAAATTTGAAAAAGTACAAAATGAAATTGAATTATTAACACATGATGTGGAAGCTGAAATTGAACAGCGGCATTCTACAGAAGAGTACATTTTACAATTAAAGCTAAAGCTGCATGGCATACGCCCTACATCACCAAACGCACCGTCGACTTACGTCACGGCTTCACTTGAAAACACACCGGAAACGACACCAAGAATTAATTTTCAACCGCTACAGGAACGAGAAAGTTTCAATAATTTTGTTCAGAGATTAAAAACCTACATGAAGCTAAATAATTGTCACAATTCACAAATCCAGACCCTCACGCTGCTTAGTTTATTGCCACCAGAATTGCACCAGAAAGCTTACGACTTGTGCGCACCAAACGAACCTTATGAACTGGAATTCGGAAGCTTGGTTCAAATATTACAACACTATATAGATCCAAAACCCAGCATTTGGGCTCGTCAACATAAATTTATTTCACGACTTCAAGGCTCTGATGAGACAGTCATGTCATACTCGTCACATTTGAAACATTTAGCTCAAGATTGCGAGTTCACGTGCAATAACTGTAAAAAGTCGATCTGTGATAATTTTCTTACCTTACAATTTATAAGAGGATTAAATGACACCGATATTCGAACCAAAATACTACAGGAAACAATGGTAACTGATTTTTCTGACTTAATAAATAAAGCTACCACGATTGAACTGGCAAAATCTGACAGCAGCTATATGTCACCAGCTCACTCTTCAAATCAAGGACATGTACATACTGTTCAAGCTGACCCCAAACACCGCATTCAACGGCCAGAGAATAAACCTTTAACGATTAAAGACTTACGAGGGAAATGCTTTCGTTGTGGAAGCAAGGAACATCTAGCTGGTAAATGTCGCAGCATCAAGGATACTTGCTGCAAGTGCAAACGAGTAGGTCATCTTGCTCGCGTTTGCTTACAATCAACACCTGGGAGCAACCAACTGGAGACTGAGTACGTGGAGGTACAGGACACGGACAACTCTTCAGATACAGTCGATGACACCACCCCTTGGGGTATGAATTTAATACGATCTAACAACACAGACAAATTTATGATAAATGTACGCATCAATGACTCGAAACTGAAAATGGAAGTAGATACAGGAGCTGCTCTGTCATCTATATCTTACAAAGATTTTAAAACATTGAACACTGGATGCAAAATTTTTAAAACTAATATCACGATGAAAACATATACAGGAGAAATCTTTGCACCCATTGGAGTAGCCAACGTTACGTGTAAATATAAAGACCAAACACTTGAGGGAAAATTATATATTATTAAACAAGATGTTGACCCTATCTTCGGTCGCGCATGGATACGAGCAATCAATTTGGATCTGGCAAATATAAACGCAGTTAAGGCTAAAGAACATCCAAAGCTGGATAAACTACTTTCTGAATACTCGACGGTATTTGATGGGTCCCTTGGGTGCATACCTGATTACAAAGCTCATTTGACCCTAAAGGAAGAAGTGTCACCAATTTTTGTTAAGCCAAGACGTATACCATATGCTCTTAAAAATAAAGTTGATGATGAAATAGTGCGACTCTGCGAACAAGGAGTAATTACAAAGGTTGATAGCTCTGAGTGGGGAACACCAGTAGTTCCTATTGTCAAACCAAATGGAAGTATACGCTTATGCGCGGATTATAAAGTCACCTTAAATAAAGTTATAAGGGATGAACAATACCCTATTCCAATCATAGAGGACATTCTGGTAGAGATGAACGGAGGTCAAATATTTTGCACACTTGATATCAGTCAAGCTTATCTAAACATGATGATGGACGAAGAGAGCGCTATGATGCAAACATTAAGTACCCACAAGGGTACGTTCAAAGTAAATAGACTTATGTTTGGCGTCAAGGTTGCCCCGAATTTATGGCAAAAATTTATGGATCGTTTGCTCCAAGGAGTCGCTGGAGTGAAATGCTTTTTCGATGACATAATTATTCAAGGACATTCAGAAGAACAACTTCTGTCAAGACTACGCTTGGTATTACAAAAATTACAAGATAAAAATTTGAAACTGAACAAGGATAAATGTCATTTTTTTCAAGAGAGAATCGAATACTTGGGTCATACCATTGATAAAAATGGACTGCACAAAAATAGAAATAAGGTGAACGCAATTCTGGATACAAAACGTCCCAGCAACATCAACGAACTGCGAACATTTCTAGGAATGGCTAATTATTACAATAAGTTCATACCGAATTTAGCTTCAATATCCAGCCCTCTTAATAACTTACTCAAGAAGGACGTTATATACGAATGGACGCACAAATGTAATGAGAGTTTCAAGAAAATTAAACAGGAAATCCTCAGTGACAGAGTTTTAATGCATTTTGACCAAGAGAAACCCTTGGTTCTCGCTACAGATGCTTCACCTTTTGGACTTGGAGCAGTTCTATCGCATCGATTATCGGACGGATCGGATCGGCCTATTGCTTTTGCATCACGTTCATTGACGAGTAGTGAAAAAAAATACAGTCAGATAGACAAAGAAGCGACGTCCTTATTCTGGGGATTAAAGAAATTTTTTCACTACTGCTATGGAAGAAAATTTATACTTATTACAGACCATAAACCTCTAACTACGATTTTCAATCCACAAAAAACTTTACCGGCGATGAGCACAATGAGGCTCTTTCACTATGCACATTTTCTATCTGGTTTTGACTACACTATTGAATACAGAACATCGGATGATCATAGCAATGCAGATTATCTATCAAGATTTCCGGTAGATACAGTAGCAAATAACCTAATTGACGTACATTGCGCATTTCAATTAAATCAAATGAACACAATTGCCGTCGACCGTACAAAAATTGCCGAAAATACCCAACGCGATGATGAATACAACCATTTATTGGAAGCTTTAAAAAATGGTACCTCAGTGAAAAGATACGGCTACAATGACAACGAATTGACCTTACAAGACGGTTGCATTATTAAAGGAACACGAGTAATGATTCCGGCAACCCTGAGACAGCAAATTTTAGAAGAACTACACACGGGACATCTTGGAATAGTAAAAATGAAATTACTGGCGCGTGGATACGTATACTGGAGAAATTTGGATAAAGACATTGAAGACATAGTTAAAAGTTGTCGAGAATGTCGATTAAAGCAAAATCAACCTCCATGCGCAGTACTACATCATTGGGACTCACCATCAGGGCCATGGCAAAGGATCCATATCGATTTTGCTGGGCCGATTAAGGGTTATTCCTTATTTATAATAGTGGATGCTTTTACAAAATGGGTGGAAATTGTAGAAACGAAAACAACCACAAGCTCATGGTGTATCCGCCAACTTAAAGAACTTTTCGTGACATTTAGATTTCCGCTTACTTTAGTATCAGACAATGGTCGACAATTTGTTTCAAATGAATTTGAATCATTCCTCAGAGAAAGCGGCGTTGTTCACAAAACCACAGCTCCATACCATCCAGCCACGAACGGACAGGCAGAGCGATACGTACAAACAATTAAAAGGGCAATACATAGCATCAGGGCAGAGCCAGGCTGTCTACAAGACAAACTGCTGGGTATTAAGGAACGCCTGCGGAGGACGCCGAGCAGCAACACGAATAAAAGCCCATATGAGCTTATGTTTGGCAGGGCAGTAAGAAACACCCTAAGTGTTCATTTCAAGCCGAGGGCGAGGGACGAAACACGTCCGCCGACTGATGAGGCAAGAGTACGCTCATTCACTGTTGGGCAGAGAGTGCAAATACGCAGCTACACAAACGACCAAATTAAATGGGAATTCGGAACCGTTTTAAGGATATTAGGCCAATTGCACTATCAAATAGAGACTGATTCTGGTCAGATTTGCAAAAGACATGTTGATCAGATGCTGGGTACATTAATACCAAGAGACGAACAGTAACACCGAACACTTCGAAACTTAACAACTAGACGATTTGGGACGGAGGTGTTATATATATGTGGCCTCTTTGCTTCATTCTTCTATATATTTCTTTTTTACATTGTCTTGTGATCTGGTTGTCACTGTCACGGATATTGAAAAATATATTATGTCTACTACGAATTGAATTGTTTAATTAGTAAATACATAATAAATATCATAAACATACCACTAGTAAAAACTTAGGTACATGAAATCCTACCCTAACTCTCATATCGAGAGGGAACACGTGACCAATTAGACGATACTTCCCCTCACTGCTGTGATTGGGAACTCTTTTGTTGTACCTTCGTTATATACCATGCGAAGTAAAACTTACTTTACTTTTTAGCCTCAGGAAATTGAGTGGTGAAATTTTTTGATGCGTTCTTCGAGGGGCGATTTGAATGTCTGTGTAGTGTGAAAGCCTCCTTTCATTTATGGGGTCCTGGTACTTGTAAGTAAGCTAAAAACTAGGTTTTTTATCCGTCAGTCTTCAAATAATTATTATTACTTAGCTGTGCTCGCGACTTCATCCGCGTGGATGTAGTTAAATTGAAAAGAAAATAATGAATTGCAATGATTTTATTTATCTCTATAAATAAGAGCTTTTGGAAAGTTTCCAAGTAATAACTGCCCTAATATTAGCTATTGCAATAGGGTAGTTAACAAAAAAATCTAATTAGTCCACCAGGTAGATTTCCAAAAAATATTGGACACGTATTTTTTCTTTTTTCACTTAAACAAACAATGGGGACGATACAGTGCTTTGAAAACTCGCGTGACCTCATATTCTAAGACATTAGTATGACATTTTTTACCGGTGAGTGACGTCACCACCCCCCACTTAAATCTTTGATGCGTTTTATCTTCATCAATTTTGACTGATTTGATAAAACAAAAAATATGTATAGAATATTTTCCGATAATCTAAAAGACGGACTAATTGCATTCATATTTTTTTAGGCAGGAAACATCCCTATTCATAAACAGTATTTTAGTTTAACTCGAGAGTCGCTCCCTGTAAAATACCATTCTTCATCTGTATCCAGTATAACCAGCAATGTCATTGACTGGGAATGGATAATGATCGCGCTAATGGTGGTGGTGGAAACGAAAATACATTATTTTAAGTAAGTATGGTTAACTAACTATGTACATTAATTAAAAACTAAAAAATAAACTAACAAGAAACTATAAAAGGGCATCAAAAAACTGCTCCTCAACGCTGTCAGCCGGTAATGTGCCCAAAAGACTGGCGGGATTGCCACGTTGTATGGCAACACTTAGCCTCTGGCCAAGATAAAAGCCAGCCCTTGGGTGACGAGAAGCGTCAACTAAGCGTTTTGAAATTTCCTTAAACTGGCTATGAGCACTCAGCCATTATTTTTTTTTTAATTTAGTAATATTCAAGCAAACTTTGCAACTTTACCTTAGTTTCTGAACGTTTGCAAGTTTGTTAACGTTCTTCATTTTTTAACAAAACAATATAAAAAAAAAATATCTACTGCTTTGCAATACAAAGGAAAATAATTTGGTTTTCTTACTTTTTAAAAACATGTTTTATTTTAATTATATTAATTTAAAAATGCGTCCGTTTAAAGTCCATGTCTACGACTGAGAGGGGTAGTTAGCTATGCACAAGGTCATTGGCGTAAATACAAGCCTTAATGGGCTAGCTCAACGTCCGTCCATCCTATGACGACGACAGGCCGTATCGACGGCGCGTTCGTGTTCCACGCGCGCCTCAAACAGATGTCAGCAAAATGGCAGGGGCCCCCACAAGAGCTGACGCTTGCCGGGGCTGCGGGTTGTTGCGAAAGAGATACCGTGGCCCTGGTAACAAAGGGCTAAAAAGGAACATGAGTGGTTTTTAGTCAGTAGAAGTTTGACAATCGCTTCCGCTCCGCCCAGAGCGAGAGGAGTCATTTGATGATTTCCCACCAACCAAAATAAAAAAATCGCGGTCTACTGTGCACCCACCAACGCGTTAGACAAGCATGGTGGGTTATTTTGTCTAAGTCCCTTCCCAAAATGAACATTATCTCTATCAACCAAAAAACCCAGACAGATCCTTCTCACACCAATAACTCGCCGTCTGCTAACTTAATTACTTTTATCACCACTACGTTACAAGAAGTACAGCCAGACATATAGACCAGCCCATCTTATTGGTCATAAATCTTGGCCGAAACCGTCTGAGCTTCAAGCAATTTTGGTCAATATTAGACATGAAAGACTTAGCATCTAAGGCGAAATTTGTGGCACAGCGATTAATATTAAGTGGATTTGTAGTTTGGGTCTAACAGAGGTGATATATTGCTTGGCGTTTTACACTACAAGTTGGTGATTTTGGGTAATGGAAGGAGACTATTGAACTTAAGTGTCTGATAATGTTTGTTTTCGTGGTAGCTTTTGGTATTTTGTTTGAGTTTTAAGCTGAGTGCTAAATTTTTGGCTAATTAAATTCTATTACAGACATACATAGACTCGTGCCTTTTTTCCATGGGGATAGACAGCAACCAAAGAAGGCAAATTGCTGCGATTTGTTTTTTTGCCTTTTTATTTATTTATTTTTGGTGGGTGGAAAATCAACAAATAACCCCTCCCGCTCTTGGGCAGAGCGAAAGGGAGTGTCAGACTTCTACTGACTAAAAACCACCCATGTTCCTTCTTACCCTTTTATGTCGAGGCCGTGGCCTCTTGCCTCGTCCATGTTGATACATCTGGTCGTTCCCGCACGCCGGGTGCGGGTACTAAGCACCTGTCTTTTCCAAGGAACCTCACCAGCAAAGTCAGTGTATGTCTTTCTAGGGCGTCCCCTCCCGGCGTTGCCACTCATATCTGTCTTCTAAATTACCTTTTGTGAGTCGCCTTTCACTCATCCTCTCCAAATGACCAAACCATCTAAACATACTCAAGTTTAAATTTTTGTCAATACAGCTTCTTTTTATCTGGTTTAGTTTATTAAATAAAAATATATTTAAAGCTAAAATTATTCTAACTGCCTTGTAACAGTGTCCGTCTCTTGAATCTCAAAATAAATATTCTCGTATGATCTAAAGTTTTAGCTTTCCAAATATCCTAATGCGGGAATTCTGAATTCTGACATTTGGAAATGTAGGTTAAGCCTAAATTATCGTGGATTTCACGTATGTATTTCAAATATATCATCTAGCTTGGTTTTTTCCAAGCATATCCGGATGCAGCCGAATACGAGTATTTTACATGAAGCGACTGCCTATCTGAAATTCACAACCCAATAATCAGTACTGGGTAATAAAGTTCATTTCACGAAAGACGTCCCGCGGACAATTGTGGAACTTTTAACAGATCGGCCATGTTGTCGTTTGTCGATGTTATCAAGGTGCGTTTGTTGTGGTAGATATTTTGTGTTCGTGTTTATTATTGGATTAGTGCGTTATAAGGTTTATTTACGATGCCAAAAGTTGTGAAACAACATTATGTCGCGCGACATACAGCGCTGTGTCTGCGGGACTTCTTTCGTGAAATGGACTTTACGATACTCTTTACTTAGATTTGTTGTCTAACTTGCGGGCCACAGACTACCTGTAACGAATGTCAAATATCTATAAATGACAGCCGGATCAACGGCTTAGTTTGGTACGTAAGAATTTTGGTATGTTTATTTAGGTGTTTTAATTTTTTAATATTGATAATTATTTTTTTATTTCAATTTTGATATTGATTTTTAGTTTGTTATTGAGATAAATAGTTTTGTTTTTCATTATGTGAATTTTATCAAGTATGGATTCTGATATCTGAAATAAAGAAATATTATTATTCCCTTCATTTATTTTCAAACAAACTTATTACATTTTTAAATATTATTTACAAAAACAATAAAAAAACATTGAAAAATATAAAAAATTGTAGCCCACCGGTATCGTGAACAGGGTCCAAGCTACCGGCGATCAGGGCTCCAGAGAAAGGAACCTCCTAACAATACGAGCCGTGTCCAGGAGCACCGCTTTCTGCATCAAGCCCTTGATCCAGCTGCCCAACGAGAGTCTCCTGTTTTTTTTTTTTTTTTGGGGGCTGGGAAATCATCAAATAACCCCTCCCGCTCTTGGGCAGAGCAAAAGGGAGTGTCAGACTTTTACTGACTAAAAACCACCCATGTTCCTTCTTCGCCCTTCATGTCGAGGCCGCGGTATCCCTTGCGAACAACCCGCAGCCTCGACAGGAACGAGAGTCTCCTTAGGTGTTGATCGAGGCTCTTGGCAATTAAGCCATTGGCTGTAATATTTTTATTATTATAATAGGTGGTCACCCATTCACGGACCAACCTAGAAAAGCACCGCTTTAGTAGAAGATTGACCCGAACAACTTTTGTTATTTAGCTTGTGTGCATGTAATTCAAACGTAATATATTTACTAATTGCAATCAATATGTTAGTAGAACAAACGATAAAGATACCATTAGGAGCTTAACTTTAAATCAGCAAAGCCAAATATTATACCATACTAGACCTCACTTAAATAGACGATAGCAAAAACCCTAAACCACCTATCAAAGGAAAAAGAAAAGAAAAAAGCCCCAAGACCCTCAATTTTTCAAACTCCACATCCGAAACTAGCAAGTCTCAGTAACCTTGAGTGTGACGCCGATATTTGTAAAACATAAGCCATAAGCTGTGTGACACGCGATCAAATAAAACACACACGCTCAGGATTACTAAACCCTTTCGTGGAGACTTTTTTTGGGAGGGTTCCAAGGGATGAGCGGCAGCGGGAATTATTTTATATTTTATTTTCACCGAGATCTACATTTTGAGAGTGAGAGTGCTCTGCTATCTCAATCCTGTTAAGTATTTTGCGTGTACATAAATAAATACATGGAAAGCTGCCATTTTTAAATGCATAATTACATTTTTGTGAATATTGTGAAAGTTTAAAACAATTAAGATTTCTATAATTAAATTCTTAAAGAATTTCTTTTTGGAATCTGCCTGTTGGGGGTTTATATCCAGAATAATTTAAATAAAAGGCTTCCGACGATTTAAGAGCTGTATTCCGTGCAATAACAAATTGAAGAAGTAAAAAAATCAAAAAATAACTAAATGGTAAGTACATAAAAATTACTTAATACTATTTAAACGTTCTTGCAAAGAGACGTGTATGAGTGGTCATATTGCTATTAAATTTACGTAGGCGTTTAACAAAATCCTAATTATTCTAAACACTGTCTCTGTGCTCCGTCAAAGGGAATAATCTCGCAATCTATCACATGCCACTTAAGGATAACTGCCAGGATGTAGGAGTATACTGATAGGCCTCTGCCTAACAATTTCTGGTTCTGTACCCGGTTGATGGCAACAGGCTCGCCCTGTATTACATAGTCCTTAAACATAACTGGCGAAACCTTTGTGATGTTATGTTATGTCTCTCTCTGATTTGGCTTTATATGCTGTCTAGAAATATCTATGGCACGCTGGTATGGTTTCCTCACGATGTTTTCCTTCACCGAAGCATACTTACCTGAATCCGACACAATATTGAATTAAAGCATCTACTCAATATTTTTTTCTACTCTAACCGCTCTTCACTCAAACCATCCCCTTTATAAATAGCCTCAATATTTCTACCGGGAATGTTTGGCGACTGCCGAGACCCATCAATAAGTGACCAGCGAACACTGGATATATATCCTCACTCCAAGAAGATTTGGACGGCCTTAATGATCGGAACTGAAGTGTTAGATTGAATGGACGGTCATTAATATCTGTTGGACTGGAGTTTTGAGGGTTGAAAGAGGGATTAGTTAGTTTTTTCAGGATGTGGAATTCAAGATATTTTTAAAAATGGTGTTCTCATCTGCAACGGCTTTTTTTAAAAAGCACTTAACCGATTGCCCACTAAAGTAAGCCACTATTAACACAATTTGGCAAAATGAGAAATCGTAAGTGCTTCCGATATTCATTGTGAATGCGGTGTTCCCGTCCTGACGATGTTCCACTTGCTGAAGTGACCGAAATGTCCCAACACCTGCACTTTAGAAGATTTAAAATACGAAAAATCTAAAATACCTCAGATAAACCGATTAACGTAGTCACATACTGGGCCCAAGAAGTTTTATGAAGTCGTACCATCGACACGAAAGTAGTAGGTAAAGTCCATTTCACGAAAGAAGTCCCGCGGACAATTGTGGAACTAAATTTAACAGATCGGCCATGTTGTCGTTTGTCGATGTTATCAAGGTGCGTTTGTTGTGGTAGATATTTTGTGAGTTTATTATTGGATTAGTGCGTTATAAGGTTTATTTACGATGCCATAAGTTGTGAAACAACATTATGTCGCGCGACATACAGCGCTGCGTCTGCGGGACTTCTTTCGTGAAATGGACTTTACTGCTATCTTAGACAGATTTGTTACAGACAACTACCTTTCTGGGTTGATTCACTTTAAAAGATAACATGAGCTTACCCTCATGGTGCAATGCCTCCGCATTCTTGTCTGTCTATCTGTCCGTTATTGTGCGTATCAAGAACCATATTTTGCTAAGTTACTTGTTAATAAAGTTTTGTTCAGATTTGGAAAATACTTTCTGTCAGCGTTGGGGCCTACCTAAAGGTTGAATAAGAAGAAAACGTTAAGCTTTCTTGTATAATATTATGAGTCCACTCGAGAGAAACTACGGGAAAAGCTATCTTCGTAATGAAGAGATAAGTTTGTTTAAGTTAAGAAAAATAAAGGTCATAGACAAGTTGATCTCAAATAAGAAATAAAAACACAATTTATTCTCCCCTTCTATTATTCTCAATTAGTCCAATTTGCTTTGGTACTTCTAAAATGTAAGTCCTTTTTCATTTATTTAGTTCACCCTTCGTTGACTTTCCACCCAATTATATATTTTTTCTCTTCAAACATTAGTTCATACTCGTTCTTTGAAAAACCTGTGGTATACTTTTTTCAGGCCCCTTTCATAACATATATTATGTTAAATATAGTACACATAAAACACTTTTGTTTAACTATTTTCTAAAATATAAGGGTAAATTCCAACTGGTTAATTCATGTGTTACAGAATAACAGTAATTTAGCAATTTATACAGTTTTTAGAACTAAAACATTGTTTGCAAGATCTGGAGCGGTTTCACGTGAGCATCAGCTTTCAGTCTAACCGGTTCCAGCTTGAACCCAGGATTTTACATGGAATGACTGCCTTCCTGACCTTCACAACCTTTTAACTAGGTACCTACTTTGATTCCCCTTTGTAAGACCGGTTGTCAGACTCTCAGGTTTCTGACTACTCGCAACGTAATGCATTTTTAGCAGAATTACAAGAGACAGATCAAATTGCTGAACGTTTAGTTCAGACGAAATAATTATAATCAAGAAAATTAATGTGTCAGGAAAGTACTTTAGTAGACACAAACGAATAATCAACCGCTCGTCACAATTACGAGTAGGTATATAAAATACACTTTTGAATTTTGAAATAGCTTTCTTGCATGTGCCGCTTGCGCGAATTTTTCACTTCATAGAATGCTCAAGTTTGCACACACATTAAACCGAACGTAAAATATTCACTCCTACCCTGCCCCCCTCTTTCCCCCCTAGTTTCCTTTGGCTAGTACTTGCGGTTTTTTATGGTCCCTCAGGCGCTACACAAGGTTCGCGTCCAAAACCTTATTAATCCTTTGTCCGCCCATCTGTTCGTCGTAAAATTTAATTTCTGGCATAAATTAATAGCTCATTGTGTGGTAGAGATTTTTGCTTGTGACTGTACCTTAAAAGCCTTAGCCGCCTTAACTTGATGAGAGTCAAAATTATGACAAAAATGTGTAGAAATTTTCTGCTGCTCCTTCAACTTTCATAACGGTTTAAAATGAGAAATGTCAGTTAATAACAGCCGAGAAATTGTACTTATATTTTTCTACTGCAAATGTTAATATTTAGGGTAGAAAATTGTGAAACATACAAGGAAAACTATAACTTAACCGAGCTTAAAAACCCATCCACAAAAGAACCTCGACTAAATTAAGTAAATTAACTGCACCAATTAAGTTATCGCCCCCAAATTCCTTACCCACAAGGAAAGAAAGATAAATCTTTAGAAAATTGCCTCGATCCATCCCCTTTAAAGAAATTCTCTTCTAAGATATGCAGTAGCAGCTGAAATTACAATAACCGTATGGGGCCGAAAATCCACTTGGATTTGGGTGTCCAAAATAAATAGGTATCAGGGGCTTGAGCTAGAAGAATGTAGTGTAATACGTCAAGGGGACGTTGCGCCGATTGGCTGCGCTCCGATAAAGGAATAGTGAGGGGACTGAAGTGGGTAAAAAATGTCGATAGATATAATTTGTTTAGTGTTTGAAGTAGAATGTAGGTAGTCTGACAATAATTACAGGGCTGGAAGTCTGATAATCAGTCTTGCCAACTGGTATGTTACCCAATACTTATTGCGTTGTGGAGGTCAAATAGGTAGTCGTTCCATGTGAAATATTGGTATTCAGCTGCATCAGGTTAGACTGGAAGCCGAACCCAACACAGTTGGGAAAAAGCTAGGCAGAGAATTATGGTGTAGACTGTTATATTTTGTTGTTGCTGTAGATCTCCAACCTCAGGAAGTAATTAATACAAAATAAAAAAAAGCGTTACAATATAAATAGAAAATTTATCACATACAGAACCTGTTTGTCAGTAAAAGTTTGTTAAAATTCGACATTATCAATTGGATTATGTTTTCACTGAATTTGAATACGCCTGTCTTATGAGATAAATAAATTTATCGTCATTCACAATGTCTGGCACAACTATCAAAAGAAATTAAAATTGATTTGTTTTAACAACTTAACTATAACTCGTTAATGCTTTTCCACGAAAAGTTATCAGACAGCAAAATCGAATTTAAACAATTTCATCGACATACTATCATGCCGATTTTTCTCTCGTAAAGCTGGACTGCTAGTTAGAAGCTATGTGCCTGAAAGTACACTCCCTCATTTTGCCAAATAAGTGTATACATGCCCCATGTAATAGGTTGCGAGCCTATTTCCATTAACCGATTACAAATTTTAGACTCTGGCTGTTACCGGGAAATTCCTGTTGAAAAAACCCATTAACAATTTGTGTACATGGGAATCAAACCCGGGACTTTATGCTGAGCAGTAGCACTTAAGTGACAAGACCACGGACAAGACAGTCAGATAGAAAAATGAAATTAATTTTAAACAAATTTATCGATATCGATAGAACTATAGAAGCTCTAATTGAACAGAAGAATGGACTAATTTTATTGGTTGGATTTAGGATATCGCGATGATATACAGATACTGCCATTTGACTAGCTTATTTTTTACATAGGATTTTCCTTGCCTTTCCATAGACAGGGGTTTTTGCTATAGATTTTACTCTGTCAGATTTGCCGGGTAATTTTGTTTTTAAAATAAATGTTTTATTCGTTTCATTGGCAGCGAGACCAGCTGTTTTGGCAGTGTTTTGTTTATCATCATCATCATTTCAGCCAATTGACGTCCACTGCTGGACATAGACCTCCCCGAGGTGTTGCCACATTGACCGGTTTGCGGTTTCCGGGTTTTGTTTATTATTAGTTCAAATTTTTAAGCGTAAGAGCATACCGTATTCTAAAGAGCATATTATTTTTAAACGCGTGTGGGTTTACGCGCTTATACGCGCGTCACATTATGCACTTCAAAACACTGAACGCACGTATTCCGGTGAGTTTGTCCGGGTTGAGGGACTATATTTCGCAGCTCGCGTTTATAAGCGCGTCAATGGCGTCAACGCTTACGTACGACTGATTTGAGTAACACTTCCTAAAACGAGCTTATTTATGCGCTAAAACTTCTCTAATTTGAAACCACCCATAAGTTACATGAATGGAAACAGGGAATCAGCAAAGTTCTTGTTGTTTATTTATATAAAAATGGTTGTCTTTGCCATTGATTGTAAATGATGTGGTATCACGTAGACGCACTAGTTTTTAAGAGTACGCCTCTGCCTATCCCTTCGGGGATTACAGGCATGATGTTATGATATGTTATGTAGAAATGGAACTTTTCTCGACCTAGAGATTAAAACATTTAAACTTTGCTCTATATTAGAAATCTGAGTTTTTTTCATATGGTTTTGCCTCATAAATATAAAATATTTTTTTTCTGAATTCGTATCAACTTATCTCATTGCAGTAATTATTAATTCCTACACAACACATCGACAATATCATCTCAAAACTTTATTATCAACTTATATATTATTATTTATTTACGTAAACATTGCACGTAGATAAAATTTATATGTCTACGTGATGCAATTATGTAGATTAAAGCAGAAACGTGAGGTCTCTGCTTACTTTAATCGGATGAAAGTTTAGTCTTTGACAACCCTATTGTTGTACTTAGTGGGGGGTGTTAAAAGTTTTTCAGTCAGGGTTTTAGAAGTTCTAGGTTTTAAATTGCAGTTCTTTTTTCTTTTTGGTATGGTTACTGCTTTTTATGTTGGCCAGCAGTGCAGTGCTAGTCTAGTGGTATGACCGTCGGGCTGCCATTGTCACAGATCCCGAGTTCGAACACAAAACATGTACAGTCGAACAAGCTAATAAGTGCACAGCCAGCTAACTTGCATTTACTTTGAAGATTATACAGATACATTTAATGCGACACGCTTTAAAAAACAAAATTGTCATCAATATTTTCAGTGTACTCGAATTATAAAAAACTCTACCTGTATACTTATTAGCTTGTTGGACTGTACCTCTGATTTTTCGGATTCATGTGCGTTTTGTATAATTATCACTTGCTTCGGTGAAGGAACACATCGCGAGGAATCCAGCATACCTAAGGGATAATTAGATTTAGACGACATATAAAGCCTGGATATATTGCAGCTGTCTTTCAAGCTCTGGTTGGGTTTAAGGTCGATGTGAAAATGTGAAATTGTCGAAGATAAAACACGTCATAGATTTGAGTAAAAAAAGTCATACTAATGTCTTAGAAAATGACGTCACACGAGTTTTCAAAGCACTGTATCGTTCTCATTGTATGTTTACGTGAAAAAAGAAAAAATACGTGTCTAATATTTTTAGAAAATCTATCTATTGTTACAAAAGAGGGTGTGACCAATTGTCATCGGATATTCTTAGTGAGCTTGTGGGATGATTGATGTGTCTTTTCCAAGTTGAATTAAAAGACCGACTGAATTTGAGTATGGAACCAGCCCGCCACACTATTCTCATCCACTGTAACCCCTGAAAGCCAGAACCAACAGTGGCGACCATCAGAAAAATGCAGACACAATGAAACACAACGAAGTCCCGAGTTTAACTGTCTTTAATCCCGCAACTTTCAACTGGACCTAGATTGGTTGGTTACGGTGGAGAAACAGTGTGCAAATCCAAATTTAGTCAATATTAGTTAAAGTATCAACAAACTTGCATCCAATAACATCATTTAGCACTCTAGCCATAACTCCTTAATAGCTACTTAAATGCATTCTCAGTACTCCGTAAATTGACTCCCAAATGGCTTCCAAAAGCGATAATTAAGTTCGCATTATTTGCAATGCAGCATTTGGTAGAAATTGCACCTGTTACGTTTTGAACTATTGCAGTATTAAATTCGCACTTAAGCTCAAACAGTTTGCAAGTTGTTGCTTATAAAGGAGCTGTTGTATGAAGACATAAATTAGGGAAATTGGAATAATTGGGACTAAGAAATGTTGTGGTATTTTCTGGTGAGACTTGTATTGAATAATAAGCTAAAACGGCCCTATGAATATAATTTTATGTAAGTTTGAAGGGAAATGGCGAAATGTGGGTGTACTATAAGGTACACCTCTGCCTAACCCTTCGGGGATTACAGGCGTGATTGTATATTATGTTAGAAGGGATAGAAAACTCTTCAGTTTTTATTGCATACGCTGTAGAATGTCAGTCATGTGATCATCATCTACCTAGCCTTTTCCCAACTATGTTGGAGTCACGTTCAGTTTTACCGAGTCCATAACGCAATAAGTACTGGGTAGTACTAACTTAACAGCGCAGCAGACGAACGAAGCACAATGTGGCGGAACAAACTTCCCCCTCCTCCACACGGCAGAAAATCTACCCCCTGGCCACGAACTGCAGTGGCCAATATGGAAATCTTTAAATAGACTACGCGCCCAAGTTTTCCGCTGCCGATCAAATCTGGCTAGATGGGGTATAATCGACCCATCTCTGATTGAATGTGAGTGTGGACACACAGGACATGCCACACCTGCTCTCTTGCCCGTCGTGCCCAACTTATTGCACGTTAAAAGTCTTAAACGAGGCAAACGAAAGAGATGTCCAGGTAGCTACGTACTGGTCGGACAAAATTTGAGTTGTCGAATCGAAAAGAAGAAGAAGTACAAACTATCCTTTGGTAAGACTGTTTGTGAGACTTTCGGGTCGCTGTTCTCCGTTTTCCTCTTCTCTTAATAGCTATGCACATAATACCACTTTTCACCAGGTTAACCAACCAGTTCTTTAGTAAAGCAGTACCACCAAGAAACATTGTACCAGTTTAGGTTTAAAAGTTAGGTACGCCATCACCACGTAATTAGACTTACAAACTTCGTCTGTAAAATAAGTCTCTTGTTAGAAATCCCAAGAGTTTGTAAGTTTAATGTCTAGAAACTTAATTTGGTTAGTTTTACAACTTCTTGTTGTAACAACTATTTCTTATTATTAGGCTAACAACTATTTCTTACTGGGAACATGGGTGGCTCTTAGCCAGTAGAAGTCTGACACTCACATCCGCTCCACCCACAGCGGGAGGAGGGAGGAGTCATTTTATGATTTCACACGCTCCAAAAAAAAGGGCTACATTTTCATAGGAAGCAAAAGGGACGAGCTCGTGGCTACATAACAATAGCCACTTGGATTGAGGTTAAGCCTCGTTTACCTAGGTAGATTTTGAAGATGAGTAACTACCCATTACAGCCTATCAGCTTCCAGTCTGACCGGGTACAGACAAATACCAGTATTTTACATAGAGCGACTGCCACTAACAATATCAAGCCTTTAATACCCCTACTGGCCAGACAAGGGTCTCTCTATAAGAAAAACTAGGTTTAAACCGATTCATAAATCGACACCCCATAATGAATAACATTGTAACTTCAGTTACAAGTTTACGTACAACTTTATATCATAACTTTATTAATATTGGGTGTCGATGTGGCATAAAGTTATACAAATGTGTAACAAAAGTTACAATGTAATTCATATTGGGTGTCGAAAACAAAACATTTTTTTTAATTACTTATGTCGTAGGGTACTCTGCACAAGAATTCTGCTGATGAATTATAACATAATAGAAATGGACATTTTATTGTATTTAATGAATTTATTCTTGACATTAATTTTATAGCTTTTATATTTTATTTGTTTTTTGTTGTTTTTTGTATTTTTCTGATTTTAATTTAATTTGGATAATGATATGAGTCGACATTCAATTTGGTACATATATTTGGTAAATTGTGATGATTTAAATACGGATTGCATGTATGATTTTTAGTGTATTTTAGTTATAGAAATTCAGACACAATGTAAAAATTGTAAGTGAATGAATGAATTGAATTGAATTGAATTGAAGAAACGTAAAACAAAATAAAAACGTCAACAAGCATCCAGGAATATGCTAAACCCATATATCTTCTTGTTCCAGCCCACAATAATTAAAACACCAGTTACTAAGCAAGATTGTATGTCAAAAACAGTTGTACAACGATACAATCGTGGTGAATATTTCATTGGGCTAGACCCAGGCATAGTCCCTGAAGCGCAAAGGTCAGCTGGCGTCCTTATCCTATTTCTAAAGGTCATTTGTCAAACGTCGAGAGCGTGGAGTTACGAATCGGTATTGTGTTTGGAGTAAGTCGTATTTTATTTTGGTTTGTGTTTATGGAGCTTGCGTTTTGCAGTTAAGCGTGCTGTGATATTGAAGGTATTTGAATTAAAAGGCATGTATTTGGTAAGATGCAATATTTATTTTTGGAAAATTAAAATATATAAAATAAGTCGTTATTACCGTTTTATCCTACTAATATTATAAATGTGAAAGTTTGTGAGAATGGATGTGTGGATGTTTGTTACTCTTTCACGCATAAACGGCTGGACCGATTTGGTTGAAATTTGGTATGTAGATAGGTTATACCCTGGATTAACACATAGGATAGTTTTTATCCCGATTTTATCTTCCCGTGGGATAATTTTCGAGTTGTAGCGGGTGAAGCCGCTGGCAACAGCTAGTATTTGAATAAATTATGCTGAGAGTGAGGTCCTGCAGGGCTATTGCATTTCTTTTTAAATGTCAGTGGCTATCAGTGTCCATCAATTAACTGTCAAATGGTTAGTTTAGTATACCAACTGCCGCACTCCTCTGAGTGCGGCAGTTGGTATACTAAACTACCTGAAATTGATGTCCTAAGTAATCATTAAAGCTCTCTAACTTGAATGATTACTTAGGACATCAATTAATAAAAGGTTTTGACAGTTTTGTCATGCAAAAATATGTCAAATCTTTACTAAGTGACGGCTTAAGTAATCATTAAATATCTTTGAGTACCGCAGTAAATCATAACCATTTGACAGTTAATTGATGGACACTATGATAGCCACTGACATTTAAAAAGATACGCAATAGCCCTACTGGTCACCAGGATATTTTAGTGCGTTGGCCAAATCAGTACTAATTAATCATTTACCATCACTCTTTATCAATATCACTCAACCACTAAACTTCTTCTTCTTTGTAAAACTGTCATAATTATACTGTTATAGTTCGGTGTGCTGCATGATTATTTTGGCGTGGCCTATATCAAAACTAAAGTCGCCATCTTTCTTTT
The DNA here is from genome assembly GCA_949774965.1 of Diarsia brunnea. Taxonomy (NCBI): domain Eukaryota; kingdom Metazoa; phylum Arthropoda; class Insecta; order Lepidoptera; family Noctuidae; genus Diarsia; species Diarsia brunnea. The sequence goes on from OX459022.1 coordinate 7,104,788, forward strand.
CAATTGAATTTCTGCGGACAATTTTACAATATTAATTCTTTACCTGCCAAACCTCTATATCTTGTCCGATGTCTGGCCACGTTTCCCCGCAAACGAGATCTGATAGTCATACTGTTATTTTCTTCCTAACCTACCGGGCTACCGGTTGAACTAGCCGGTCATTCTTCCATACAAACGTAGTATGGTGATTACTCGTCTGTTTCACGGTGAAGATTCAAAACTAAAAATTGTATCAACTGGTTTTGTCATTATCTAGCCCTGTATGGAAGCAGAATTGGAAAAAAATCATTGGTTTAGAAGTTATGAGCGTCGAAACTTCCATATTTTAACACTTATTTGAACTCATCTTTCAGCGTAAATAAATAACTTATGTAGAATGAAAATGGAAAAAGTGAAACCATACAGGGATAGATAATTTATTCAAAAGTTCAAATAAATTGTTTTAAGTGGATACATCCAGCAGTTTTTCCATAATATCTATACGCCCAAAGGTCAATTTATGAAATTTCACGCGTTCATTTTCGTTATAAATCGTCGTATAGTTCACTAAATAAATAAATATATATGTAAATATATAGAGAAAAACTAGATAAATGAATACTAAATGAATAAAACTAGATAAATTAAAAACATTACCAAATAACATGCATATTAGCCACGCCCGGCAACGAGTTCGAGCCGTCGGCTTGTGCAACCTTAACGGTGACTGCTTATTTAGAGAGGATTAAAAACGGTTCCCAACATTGCCCTCCAGTGTGGAGCAGGCTACTGCTGTGATGACAAGAAACATGGAAGCAGAAGCATGCTGAGAGATACTGCAACGACACCAAATAAATTATTGAGATACGGGTAGGATCTGGTGAAGGTTGTGGAGATCCACTGGATTCAATACGCATGGGACCAGTCAATGTGGCAACCCTTGGGGGAGGCCCATGTCCAGCAGTGGACGTCTTTCGGCTGAGATAATGATGGTGATGAAGGACAGGACAGTGATGATGATGATTGCCCTCCAGACAGTGTCATTAATGTGCGAAAATAACCATCATCAAGATTTTTTAAATGGAACGGGTTTTAAGGAGATTCATCAAAAATATTCCTAAGGCTTCGTAGTTCCACGCCACAGTTACATGATGAACAGTCTAGCTCAGTACGTCTCTCGGGCTTAGCTTAAATTTTAAATGAGTGATGTGTGGTCATAAATTACATACTCACGACTTTATTTCAACTTATTTATTGCAGACTAAACCCATTTTCTGATATTTTTTCAGATGTTTTTAAGATGTAAGAAAAAAAAATCATTTTATAAAATTAATTGTCACCTTCATCATATTCATCAATAAGCTCGACCTCTATTACATTGGACTCAAACTAACTAACTAGCAAAGTAAACAGAAGTTTTCCGAAGTCGTCAAAAAAAGACATTCTGTTTTTATTTTTTTGTACCTACATCTAACTATAAGCAATAATTTGAAATTGAAATATCTTTTTTTTGGGTATTATCACGGTTTACTCAATTTTACGTGCTCAAAACATTATGCTGAATGAATGAATGATATGAATGAAAGTAATAAATAAATTAAAAAAAAAAAACAAAATCACAAAAAAGCGAAAAATAAAATTACTAATACAACCATAATATACGTCCCATTATATTTTATTAAAGAATTATCCTCCAAATCCTTTTTTTTTTTTTTTTTTGTTCCGGTGTGGAAAATCCTCATGGATGTCCCCCGCCCTGGGGGGCGGAGGGGTCTGTCAGACTCTTACTGACTAAAAACCACCCCGGTGTTCCATCTCACACCTACGCCGGGGGGCCGCGGGAACTTAAGATACTACCGCGACCCCCGGCTAGTGCCGGCCCGCCTCAGCGGGCCTCAATCTCGGGTCGGCGGGAGGAGTGAGGTGTTAGACTCCCCCCGCGCGACGTCTAAGAGGGGCGCGCGTGGAACACTTCGCGCCGCCACCTCGGGTCCAGATGTGTGGGGGGCGACGGACGTCCCCAAGTCCGTCGCCCTTAGACCCAATTAGGGGGGCCGGAAGAGGGCGTTATCCGCCCTCCGCCGACGCCCGGTGCGTCTGCTGCGGATCTGGTGTGGGGAAGAGATCTCCCTCTCCCTCTCCGCAGACTCCTTCTGCGACACGACTCTTTCGCAGAAGGTTACCACCGCGTCCCAGGCCTCCTCGCTGCCGACCATAGACTCGACTACGGCTGGCAGCGACAGGTCACTGCCTACTTCTGAGATGAGGGCACGGCGCGGCTCCTCCCAAGCGGCACACTCTGCCAGCGTATGCCGCACCGTGTCCTCCCGGCAGTCGACGCAGTGGTGACACCGGGCGTCCGGCTCCCTGTTTATGCGACACAGGTACTTCCCGAAGCAACCATGCCCCGAGAGCACCTGCGTCACACGAAACGACAGGGAGCCGTGCCTTCTCCCGAGCCAGGGCTCGAGTACTGGCCGGACCGCCTCGATGGTATCGAGGCCGGCGGTAGGGCGTGAGAGCCTGTCCCGCCATTCCGATCCTCCAACTCCTAACCCAACCTCCTAACCGCATCCACAAAAGATTATGATTATCAGCCGCAAATACATGAATAGCTTTAGAAAATATATTATGTAAATCGTAACAAGTGCCTTTAAAATTTGAGAGTTGCCCTCGATTTCTCTGGGATCCCATTATCAGATCCTGACTTGGTGACAATGGGACCACCTCGGGAGTATACTCTTTCGAATACAAAAATAATTTTGAAAATCGGTTCATTAATGACGGAGATATACGATAACATACATACAAAAAAAAACATATAGACGAATTGAGAACCTCCTCCTCCTTTATAGAAGTCGGTTAAAAAGTAGTCTTGAATTTATTAAAAGTAAAATTTAAAAAAATGTTTTAAAAAAAAATTAAATAGGTGATACTTTGATCTCCAATGTTTCCACAAGTAGGTAGATGGTTCCTAGGCATGGTTCAGTTTTCATTACAAAATTGTAGGATCATCATCATCTGCCTAGCCCGTTCCCAACCAGGGATCGGCTTCCAGTCTAACCGGGTATAGCTGAATACCAGTATTATAAGTCAAAGTCAAAGCATTTATTTCAATTAAACCATTACTGGTACTTTTGAATGGGTATAATTTAGACGGCCACCAAAAATATTTATAAGACTCTAAGCCTAGGCACCAAATAAAATTTTTGGTTCCTAAAATGGATCAACGGTCACCAAATTCTATCCAACTCAAAGATTAATATTACTACCAATTTTTAGGGGCGGCATGGGCACCGGGCCGTAGGTCGACGAAGGAGGCCGGCGGAGGCCCGGCACTTCGGGGACAGAAGATATTAGTGTTATTTAATATGCGAGCGAAGCGAGCGCGCGTTGAAAAAGCTTTTGCTTTAGGCGACGTACGTTCGACGTATTTGGTGACCATTAATCCATTTTGGTAACCGTTTAGAATTTTTTTGGTTGCGAAATAGGTACTTTTTTGGGCGGTGTTTAAACACAAGCCCTTTTGAATGTCATAATTTTTATATATTTTTTCTTCGTTAGCCATTTTCTTGCATATGTCACTCATATTGACAGCATTATTCATTCAATTGGAAACCAGTGTCAAAATCAAAAATTTTTAGCAATTAAAAATATATTAAATCCGTGTATAAATCAAATTTAATAGTGCCTCTAATTTCACACTGGCCTGTGGACACTTTCTCAGCAGAGATTCAGTTTCACGTGTTATAAATTATCCAGCATAATTATTATTGTAAGACACAGGAACTCCATTCTTAGCAGAGGTTCTGGTAGTGGAGCCTCTGTTTAAAGAACTTCGAAAATTAGCATCATCATCCATTGAAGAAAACCATGGCTTCATATGCCAGTAAGCATCAACAGTAACCCGATCAAACAAAACTGTCCAATCATGGTAGCCAGACCAGGGGACGGTATTCGGTCCATAAAAAGTACTCCAGGGTTCCGAATAACGAATTTTGAACTATATATGAAGCCAAATATACTTATCATGGCTTTTGGCCTATCCTGCTTCATGGGTTCAATTGGATACATCGCCTACATGAAAAATAAGTATGAAAACATGGGCTATTATGTATCACTGGACGAGGATGGCCAAGAACACTTTGAAAAAAAGAAATCGAAATGGGATTGAAATAAAATATTTGTTTTGTAATTTGCAATTTGCGTGAGTCTCAAATAATGATCAGATTTAAATACAAACAGGGCTGGAGTTTGTTATTTGTAAATATTGTAATTTAAATGCTACACTATACTATTGAAGTATAAATGATTGAATAAAGGATACGGACTGGTACTAAAATAAACTTTAAGAGCACTAGTCTGACAAGGAGCTCGTGGCTTAATAAGAACTGCCACTCGGGTCGATCTTTAGGTAAAGCTGTGCTTGCCTAGGTTGGTCTGTGGATGGGTGACCGCCCGACATACTGAGTTTCCTCCGTGCCTCGGAAAGCACGTTAAGCTTTTGGTCCCGGCTGCCATATATAGATCTTTGGCAGTCGTTACAGGTAGTCAGTGACCTGAAATTCTGACATCCAGTCTTACCAAAGAGTATCGTATTAACTGGGTTGTGGAGGTCAGGTAGGCAGTCGCTCCGTGTAAAATACTGGTACTCAGCTGCATCCGGTTAGACTGGAAGCCGACCCCAACATAGATGGGAAAAGGCTAGGCAGATGATGATGAGTCTGACATGTCTTAATCTCTCTCAATAAACCGCAATCTCAGAGCCTGATTATAATTATTTTACATTTTAAGAACTTCCTGCTTGTATCCTGCATATAATCCGTCTATAATGTTCCCACTGCTGGGAATCAGGCCTCCTCTCTATGAAAAGGAATGGCTATAATCACCCCCGCGGGTTCAGTGCGGGTTAGTAGATGTCACATGTCTTCTAGTGGATGCACATAGCATAGGGCAAGGCTGGCGCGGCGGCCTGGCCGCCCGTTTTGCGTGCGGCAATTGCAACAAAGTCAGGGTCTTTTACAAATGATTTTCTCCTACTGTATTGATTAAAGTTTGAAGTTGTTACGAATGTAGTATTTTGAAAGCGTTACTGTAATGATTTATAGGTCTTATCTCATAGTAACAGAAACTGTTATTTCACTAGAAAAGCACTTTCCAGTTTTGCGGTATAAAGTGTTTTATACGTATCATGACTCCTTGTGCCTATTTTCCATTCGAGGAAATAAATTCGTGAGTACAAAAAATTGCTATCTTGTCTTATCTTTGATCACGGAAAGTACAATACAAAGACATATTACTATTATTATCTGCTTAACCTTTTCCCAACCATGTTGGGGTCGGCTTGCAGTCTAACCGGATTCAGCTGAATACCAGTATTTTACATTGAGCGACTGTCTATCTGACCTCCACAACCCAGTTGACCCTTTTTTTTTTTTTTGGGTGGTGGGAAATCATCAATTAACCCCTCCCGCTCTTGGGCAGAGCGGAAGGGAGTGTCAGACTTCTACTGACTAAAAACCACCCATGTTCCTTTTTAGCCCTTCATGCCGAGGCCGCGGTATCTCTTGCGAACAACCCGCAGCTCCGACAGGACCCAGTTGACCCTTACGATATCCTTTGGTAAGACAATACGAAGTTTAACTCCAAATATCCTCACATTAGACAAAGTTAAAATCACTTATGTCATCCTCGTAATGATTTAAGTAATACCTTATTTTCAAAGCACCTTTTTTCCGACTCGTTCAACATTTTATCCTATTTACATCATCATTTTAAGTGATGACTTGAGTAAAAATGCTTTTGATATTAAAGGTAACAAGATGTCCTTCACTCACACCGTAGCGTAACAATGGTGGGACGGTACGACTAGACTGCAATCACTGGAATAGACATAATTATGATTTTTAGTCGGAGAAGTGTAATAAAATACTAATAATATCCTGTTGGTGCAGCGGTCGCTAGTGCGACTGTTGTGCATGATTTCCTGGGTTAGATTTCCAGGTCGAGCAAGGTGATATTGGGTTTTTCCATTCTCACTTGCAGCCCCGGAGTCTAGATTTGTGCCCGGTTGATGTCAATAGGCTCGCCCCGTATTACATGGGACTTCAAGATAACTGGCGATATGTGGGTGTTCCAATGGATACACTTTTGGCTAAGCATTTACTATACGGACCTTGTAGAAACTAGAACAAATTTCCGTGCATTCAAGCATTTTTGTCATACCTATTATTGAAATCAAATATAACAACTCACAACTTAGGACCCAGTAATATTAATGACAATAATATCCGTGGTGCTAGGCAACTGGGCTTATCCCAGTTGTGTACGTCCCTGTGTGCCTATTGGCCTTGTTCTGTTCTGTCTCCTGCTGATATGGAAGGAAGTGGTAATTATGTTTTTCCTACTCCTCCGCTATTATTTTCTGATTAATTTCGTTGCGGGATCCAAGACAGTTAAATCGTTTCTCTGGGACTTCGTCGAGCTTCATTGTCTCGGCGCTTTTCTTGTGGTCACCACTGTTGATTCTGGCTTACAGGAGTTACAGTGGTCCCATTAAAAAAATAACCATTCCTGGATAATAGGCCTAATTTTATGTTATTTTTTAGTCTGGAAAAAAAAATAAGTATAGTATAGTATTAAATATTGACCTCAAAATTGTCAAACTGATAGGTTGCTTTCAGGAACCTCATTTTCAACCTTGTAAGATTTTTACGATGTTTATCTGTGCTGTCAGCAGCCTTTAAAGCGTGCCGCTTTACACATATCCCCTCTCCGCTTTACACGTCTCAGCACAGCTTTGGTGGATGTTGCTGTTTGGTGGAGTCTGGGTTTAATTATGTAAGGGGAACTCTGACTTATAATAGCTCAATCTAAGTCCAATCATTAAATAACATTACTCATAAAAAATCATATAAACATAATCATATGATAATGTTCAAATTTGTACTACAGAACTCTTGATCGAATGGCGCTTATAAAAATATGCAATGCAACTTAGAGTAAGGCTGCCTGTCCACAGAAGCGGAGCGAGGCTGCGTAGCGGAGAAACGGTTAAATATTAACCAATAGGATTGCTTACTGGGACCGGAGTCCCCCGAGTTATCTCTAAGAAAAAAAATTCAATCCATCAAGCGATTATTTTTACAGCAACAAAGTTGTAAACTTTCCCACCGCTTGCTCTGCTAACATTCTCCAAGACTTCGTAGCATGAAGTTTTAATGTAATATCCATCATACGCCATACATTTTTGCGATAGCAGCAGACATTCTTCAGTTTAGCACATGGGTATCATGCTTGGAAACAATTTTACGAGTCTTTGAATTGTTGGTCGAAGCAATGCAACAGGCTGGAGGGAAAGCATGTTTTTGAAATTCCTTTGAATACTTGCTAGATTATGATTAGTATCGTTCACAGATTTTTTAAATATACTTACAAATTTACTTAAGAGCAATCAGTCCGGATTGATATCTTTTCTTGTCATTAATATTATTCTAACACACCAGAAGACGTTGCGTTGGAAGGCAACATGTGTACCGGTGACCTGGTGAAGGTTGTGGGGATCTGCTGGATGCGAGATGCACGAGGCCGGTCAATGTGGCGACACCTGAGGGAGGCCTATGTCTAGCTTCTGTCTGGTGCCTATGATAAGGAATCAGTTATAGTACACCACGTGGGCCATAGTGCTGGTTGGCAGATGTCACAGATCTTTAAATTTATAGGCCATGCCGCATGCGGGTTTCCTTACGATGTTTTTCTTTCCCGTTTTGACAGCATTAGTTACGAAATAAATAACACAAAGTACTGGCACCTTTCTGGGTTTGAGCCCACGAGTTAATGCTCGTATGTCAGGAGCTCATATCTGAGGAGAGCAGCGGTGGGCGTGGTAGTGACCACTTGCTCTTCTCAGAAAAATAGCTTAAGTTTGGTTTTTTACAGAAGAAATGACAGCAGCTACTGAAATATCCAGAACTGTTATATTTATTAAAGCAGTAATATGTCTAAAAACTAATTCGCTCTCTGCGGTGTAAGAGGCACTCAAAAGGTATCTATTGACGTGGACGATGAAAAATCACCGCACACTGCAAACGCTTTCATTAGCTCCGTACGTGAGACCGTGTAAAATATGATACCTCGATCTTAGGGGGTAATCCACGGTCTTGGATGAGAGACTAATGCGAAGGGTGGCGATGCGATGGTATACTTAACAAGGCTATATTTAACAGTCAAATTAAATGTATTAGTTATGATTTTACTTTTTATAAGCTCATGACTTTAGGGAAAGTTAAAAACCGTGCTTGCTATTATTTTTATATTACAGATGTTCCATAAACGGACCTTCTTTTAATGGGTTGTACCTCGGAAAACAAGGTTCTGGTTTCCATTTGTAGATCTTTGACCGTTGTTACAGGTAGTCTGTGCCCCGAGAGTCTGACAATCAGTCTTACCAAGAGGTCATCATCATCATCATCAGCATATAATGTTCCCACTGCAGGGACTCAGTCCTCCTCTCTAGGAGAGGGATGGGAATCCACCACGCGGGCCCAGTGCGGATTGGTAGATGTCACATGTCTTCGAATTACACCAGGAGGTATTTATTTAAATTTCATGCAGAAAAGTGGTACCATAGTGGACTTAATGCCATAACGCAAAGTAAATTATCCAGTTTTTACTAGCAGCGTTGGAGAGGCCAGATAGGCAGTCACTTCATGTAAAATATTGATATTTAGCTGCATCCGATTAGACTGGAAGCCGACCCTAACGAAGTTAGGAAAAGGCTTGCCAGATTAAGATGACCCTTTCAAAACTATTATATAACATCACCCCAGTAATCCCCGAATGGTTAAACAGAGGTGTATACACCTGCATTTCGCACATTTATTTACTACGGCTTCGCCCGATACAACTCGAAAATTATCCCACGGGAAGATAAAATCGAGATAAAAACTATCCTATGTGTTAATCCAAGTTATAAACTATCTGTGTACCAAATTTTATCCAAATCCGTTCAGTAGTTTTTACGTGAATGAGTTACAAACATCCATTCATCCATACTTAACTTTTGCGTTTATAATATTAATAGGATGTTACTTAATAAATGATTGGTTGGCTGGAGCCTATTGCCATCAACCGTGCACAAATCCAGACTTCGAGACTGCTACTGAGAAATTCCTAATGGAAAAACTCAACCACACTTTGCCCTACTCGGGAATCAAACCTAGCACCTCATACTTGGCAGTCGCGCTATATTTTATATTACCTCATCGCTCCACACCACATTATGTCACCCACATCAATAGATTAATGTTCAAGAGTGTGTGAATATTAAAAAAAAAAGGTTATAATGGTGCCCGCAAGTGCGGGATATTACACGCTGGTAATAAATCAGAAGCCTAATTGCTTAACTTCTATGGATATAGCTTTGGGTTTGGCAGGCATCCATTAATCCGTTCCCTAGTTAATATTGTGAAGGCATTAAGGGTTGTTCGATATGACCTTAGTAATTGGTTTGAATAGTTTTAATGACATGTGTGGTTTTTTCTGCTAATAAAAAACTTCTTTTGCAAAAAAAACAACCGACTTCAAAAACACCAAAAAGTGAAAAATAAATTTCAGAAGAAAAATCGGCTTCTGAAGTCGGTGACATTTGTTTGTTTGATTTTGTTTTCTTGCCACCGACTTCAGAAGCTGTTTTTTTATTTTTTCATTTCTAGTTGTAGTCCTAAACAAATTTACTGGGCGTTTAACATTCAACCAAGAAACCTAACTAATTATTGCTTTTAACTCCTATCTGTTGAGGAGTAGTACCTTCCATCATCAGCTCATCAACATGAAGTGATGACTGCTAGATGCGAATACTTGAATAGCGTCAGAAAAACCACGAAACACGTAATACGTGCCTATGAAATTAATTTGAGGGTTGCCCACGATTTCTCTGGGATCTCTGGGTCAAAGAATGTTAAATCTTTTTGGGAAGTCGGTTAAAAAAAAAAACATACCGATCGAATTGAGAACCTCCTCCTTTTTGGGAAGTCGGTTAAAAATGTGATAAGTCACTTTATCGCTTGAACTTTTATTAAGCAAGTGCTCAAAGTGGCAGTTTCTTTTAATATTCGTGCCATGAAAACCACCATATAATACTGTAATCATAAGGTAATTAAAGGGGAACTGTCTTAACTTATCCCATTTTTTTTCCTTTTTCCCGAAACTCCCTTGAAAGAATACACTGATCTTATTGGTGCCGTTCTTCAGAAAGGACAGGTGCGTAGTATTCGTAACCGGCGTGCGTGTATGACCAGAGGTATGAATGTGGACGAGGCAAAAGGAGTGTATAAGGTTCGTAGCTAGTGGCGTTCTGTGGTTTCTGACTAACCCCATGAAAAAAGGACGTGAGTTTATGTATGTGTGTGTGTCTTCTTTCCAGCCACAGTCCATCCTTTGTTTCTTTCGTCTTCTTCTGCTTGCTTCATTCATACTCAACATTTCACAACAATCTATTCGTGTTACACAACATATTCTTAAGCATTCTCAAGATCTCTTATCTTTGAACTAAAAACCAATCATTGATGACTGCGCTCCCCGTTTTAGGCAAACTAATTATCACTTAATTTCAGTCTATACTAACAATACCAAACTACATTTAGGCTAAATAATTCATTGAATAAGTCCAGAGCATTGTCGTAGTGTTCCAGACATGTGTTCATTATTTATTCATTAATTACTAATAATGTACTTAGTAACTTGGAGTTGATTTGATTGCTGTTAATGTGTTAGTGAGGAGATTGTTCTTGCGGGCCTGTGGACGGTGAGTAATGGACAGCTCGCCGTCCGCCCGTCCTATGATGATGACAGGCCGTGTCGCACGTGTTGCACGCGCGCCGTCGCGCTCAAAGGCCGCGACATAATATAATTCCTGAAAGGTTATGAAGGCAGAGTGCTTGTGCCTATACACCAGTTAGTTCTTAATGGAATTCCCATTATAAAAAAAATCCTGACCCGGGAATCAAATCCAGGACCTCATGTTCAGCAGTCACGCTTGCGACCACTAGACCAACGAAGCAGTCTATCGTTTAGGCATTTTTTTTAAAACAATAGATTTGGACAAGTCCTTCAAATTTTGTTTAAAAGCATATTACATCATTCGGGTTCAAAACCGCATGCAGACACACAAAAATAAGCAATACTTTCGTTAGGATCTCTTGAACTGTTTACTATTTAAATTGAACCAATTGATTCAAAAACCAATTTAAATTCTAACTCCAAAAGCATAACTCTTCGTCATAAACAGAAACAATTGACAAGAAATAACATAAAAACTTTTATACTCAGCATCTTATTTCCCAACGGTGCATTGCGGAGTAGGATATTAAAATAGAAAGTGCAAAACGGACACAAATTACCGTTGCATTGCAGGAAACATAAAAAATGTTTTAAGACCACTTTGTTGGGATTCAGATGTGTATAAAAATATTTTTGGTTAATCCTTCGTGGTTTTAAAAATTTTAAAATGTTAAACAACAAGATAAATATATCTGTTACCGGCCAAACCCGATTTCAGGCAAAACAAAATTGTCCTAGGCGAAAATAGCACTCATCATCAAAATCAAAAAGCCAAGCGAGCGTAGTGAGCGCTGCAGTGTAATTGCTTTGTTTTGGTTCGTGTATCCCGACACGATAAAACAGTTTGGCCTAGGACAATTTTGTTTTGCCTGAAGCCCGACTTCAGGCAAAACAACTTTGGCCGGAAATATTTATCTACTACTTTTATTTATTAATTTCCACCGTAATGTCCGTACCGTAATGTCAGTTATGCTAGACTAGCTAGTCCGGTACGAGCCTCGCAACCTTATTATTATAAGCCTGTAGGGCAAAGGCCTCCCTTCCCTCCTTCCACTTTTCGGGATCTAGTGCGATTATAGGCCAATCCTTTGAGAAGTAGTCCAGTTCAACATTGAAACCCGTTAAATTATTTCACGCAGACGAAGATCGTGGGTTGTTTCTGTAGACCTGACAATATATTATGCAAAATTTCAGCATGATCTGTTCTGTAGTTTAGGCGTGAAATGGTAACAAACAAAGTGACTTTCGAATTTATAACATTAGTTAGGATAAGCCAACTATCAAACGCTAACTCCTAATACAGCAATACCATGCAACATAGTACACGCAAATGAATCTTTTCGTATCAAACCGATAGTGCCTTTTCATGTAAACCATTGACGAACAAAACTAACTGAAATATGTATTAGGATGACAGATATGAACGTACCTACGCACGTGAACTGCCAATCAATAACGATACACATACATACATTTGTTTAGGCTGCGGATAATGTGGAAGTTCGGTCAGTTTTCAAACTGTCCTATTGATTGCACATGTGGCGACAACGACATCTATCGCAACACATGAGAACTAAAATGACAAATCCTGCTTCGCGCTATCAAAGTTATCCGCGACATTAGCGTATAGGTATAGAAAATCCCGACTTACAGTTGTTGGGCAGTTAGCCCACCAGACACAACACCCGTCTGGTTGGAGGATCCTCCTTTTTCTATGGGGGATGAGAAACTTTACACCCTGTTCCTCATACCCCCAAACACATTACAGGAACTGATGGGTGCCGTAAAATACAAGTGGTTTGACTGTCTGACTGCTAAGTCATACGTCTCGAGTCGAAGCCAAGACACACACACACGGTGAAGGAAAACATCATCATCATCATCTGCTTAGCCTTTTCCCAACTATGTTGGGGTCGGCTTCCAGTCTTATCGGATGCAGCTGAATACCAGTATTTTACAAAGAGCGACTGCCTATCTGACCTCCACAACCCAGTTAGTACTGGGTAATATTAAACCCTTTTGGTAAGACTGGTTGTCAGTCTTTCAGGTCACTGACTACCTGTGATGACTGCCAAAGATCTTTGGATGGCACGGTGAAGGAGAACATGATGAGGAAACAAGTATAGGTATACCTTAAAGATATTTCTCTACGGTAAGTAAAGCCAAATCAGAGACCCATGGGCCAATAACTCTGATGCCAGGTGAGGCTCTAACCACTAGATAAAAAGAAAGAAAAACTTTTTTGCAAAAAAAACAACCGACTTTAAAAACACCTTAACGTGAAAAATAAAACTTCAGAAGAAAAATCAGCTTTGAAGTCGGTGACATTTGTTTGTTTGATTTCGTTTTTTGTTTTTTAATTGTAGTCCTATACAAATATTTACTATGATCCCATCACCAGGTCCCGGTTTCTATATCATGGTGCCACCCTTGAAATATCTCCTTTATAATAAAAAAAAGAATCATCAAAATTGGTTCATAATCGACGAAGTTATTAGCGGACACAAATGAACGAAAAATGTTCATAAATTTAAAAAAATGTTCATAAAATGAAAAGTACGAGATCAAACAATGTCAAATTTTTATGGAACCAAATGGCAACTATTACGCATCAAACTAAAAAAGAATCACGTAAATCGGATCATAAATCTCGGCGTAATCGGTGTACATACATAGAAAAAAAAAAAAAACATACCGATCGAATTGAGAACCTCCTCCTTTTTGGGAAGTCGGTTAAAAAGAGACTAAAAGCACCAAAGTAGTCGTAAAATTTTGAGCTGAATAAATTTGCATTGCCATCGACAGATTAAGAAGGACAATTATTATCATTGGCCTATAATGTTCCCAATGCAAGGACTCAGGCTTCCTCTCTAAGAGAGGTATGGGCCACGCGGGCCCAGTGCGGGTTGGCAGATGTCACATGTCTTTTGGGTCTAAGACATGCCGGTTTGTCACAATGTGTTTTGTGAGCGGTGATGAAATAAATTACACCTGCCTGGGTTCGAACTCACGACTTACTGTTCTAAGTCGGGGCCGCCACCACTGGATCCCCGCTGGTCACAGGGACAATTATAGGCTGATAATATTACTACGTCCTCCTCTAGTCTTTCGGCACAATACCGTAATGTCCAACTGTACCTGCGACACAGGTACACAACGGTGTATGTATGCATGTTTGTGAATTATTCCTCTATCGATTCACGCAGCGAAATATTTGTCGTTGTGCAAATGCAATTTGCATCAGATTTGCCGTGTATTGTATTCTGTTGGTATAAAAGCTTTATGGAAAACGGTGCGAAAGTTATGTTAATGTGTTGTAGAGATTTCAATAAGGGATATAACATAACATCACGCCTGTAATCAATGAAGGGTTAGGCAGAGGTGTACCCATTTATTTACTCCATATAATAGGGAGCGAGCCCATTGCCATCCGTGACTGCTACTTAGAAATTCCTGATGGAAAAACTCAACGAAGTTTTGCCCGAGCTGGGAATCGAACCCTCTCATGCACAACAGTCGCATGTGACCACTGGACCAACGAAACGTGCAAAGTTATATAATTATATCATAACATCACGCCTGTAATCCCAAACGTTAGCAGAAGAGAATATCATACCGTGTATGTAAAAGCGAGCTACTTATCCTATTAAATCTCAGTCTTACCTAGAATTCTCACCCATTTTCACTAGTAGCGTTTGTTACCATTTGAAACAATAAAACTACTTCAACTTAAAAACATACTAGACTACAAATATAAGGGCTTGAAATGATACGAGTATTATCTACACTAATATTATAAAGAGGAAAGATTTGTTTGTTTGTAACGGATTGGCTCCGAAACTACTGGACCGATTTCTAAAATTCTTTCACCGTTGGGAAGCTACACTATCCCCGAGTGACATAGGCTACACTTTTTATCCCTGTATTCCCACGGGAACGGGAACTACGCGGGTGAAACCGCGTGACGTCCGCTAGTGAAGGATAGAGGAGTAAATGATAGCGAACGGAATAGGGAACGGAACAAGAAAAAGTATTGCGGCGGAACAACGCAAGCCCCAGAAGTGGGGCAGAAATGGCTATCGAATAATAGGATCACGGTAAGAAATGTTTTTGTTTCGCTCAAAAATAGTCGATGAATTTATGTGTTCCACTCAATTTGCAATTTCAACGACTCTTTTAAATAAGCATCATCTGCCTAGACTTTTCCCAACTAAATTGGGATAAGCTTCCGATTTTACCACATGCAGCAATATACACGTATTTTATATGGAGCGACTGCCTGTCTCAGATCTACATACAAGTTCCTGGGTGATACAATACCTCTTTTGGTTTTTTTTGGAGGGTGGAAAATCATCAAATGACTCCTCCCACTCTGGGCAGAGCGGTAGGGAGTGTCAGACTTCTACGGACTAAAAACCACCCATGTTCCTTCTTAGCCCTTTGTGTCGAGGCCGCTGTATCTCTTTCAAACACCCAGCAGCCCGACGAGATGCAATACCTCTTGATTTTCTAACTTTTGAGTTTCTGACTTACAGGACCAACTGTCAAAGATCAACGAATGATAGCCGGGACTGGCTTAACGTACTTTCTGAGACACGAAGAGAACGCGTTACGTAATATTGCTCACCCATATAAATGATACGAAGACCCAACCTCAGAATGCACTACTTATCCTTGAAGATCACCCATGCATCATCTGCCTAGTCTATTGCCAACTATGTTGGTCTGCACTTCCAGTCTATCTAAATGCACCTGAATACCAGTATTTAACATGGAGCGACTGCCTACCTGACTTCCACACAAGACAACCTCAAATTAAGATTGAGTAATACGAAACCCTTTTGGTCAGACAGGTTATCAGATTTTCTGGTCATTGACCACCTGTAACAACTGTCTAAGATCTTCAAATGACAGCCATGCGAGTGTTACTATTTTGCCACAAGTTTCTTTAATAAAAATCGCAACTATCCCTCACATAATATTTTTTTAAAACCTTCTTCAACTATAAACGTCAGCTAGCCAAGAACAATGCACACGAATAAACCTCACGAACCATTATGCAAATAAATCGATACAAAACTATTCGGAACATATCTCTCGATAATCGAATAATGGAATATCCTCGCGGCTCTGAATTATAGAGCGAAGCGCGCAACTGCCACTCGTAAATAACCAGTTAGCGCCGATTCGCTGAGACAACGATTGTTCTAATCGATTCCACTTCTCGATTATTCGGATGTTTGTTTCCGAGACTTGTTGTGTAGTGCTGTTTATGAATGTATGGAGTTGTGAGTTACGTTCGAGTGTGTTTTGTCGGGAATGCAGTCAATGAGTTTTGGTATGTTGGTAGCCTTTCTGTGTGACTTTTTCTATACCAATATTATAAAATGCTATATTGTTTATTACCTTTTAGCGGCTAAATGGTTGATCAGATCTTAATGAAATTTGTCAAGGAGATAGATTATATCCTAGGAAAGGACATACATAGTAGGCTATCTTTTAAATGCTCACATCAAAATTTTCACACAAACAAAGTCGCGGGCATCCGGTATTGTGATATGTTTTAAGTTTTTTTTGTGACTAAGCTTTCAACTAAATTGCTGTTGAACGATTCATTCTGAGTTCAGGTAATTTCAATATATTGGGGGTTACTGTAAGGATTTTTGAAACAAGACTCCCAGTCTGAATTTGTGACCTAATTACGGCAAAAGGCGAAATGTGAAGTGTTACTGTAGGTGCGACTTTCTGGATCACGGAGAAAACTCAGATACAATGGGTGATCCTCTATCATACGTACCAACTATGGGCAAGAGCTTCGCCCATAAATGGTTCCTAAATACCACCGATAGACATCATAGTACACTAAACAAGTCTTATACATCACAACACTATCTGTACAACAATAATACACGCAGCTAACACAATCAGTGATGTATCATGACCTCGCACAATTCACGGCAATATGTCTCTGTGCTGTAACGGGTATGTAGCTTTTGCTGTGGAATTATATATACTAGACATGGCGACTAGGAAGTGTAGTTTGGGATAGAACCAGATAGATGGACCGTAATCCGCCTTGTTGGAGCTTTGCCGCTACAACGTTGGAGTCGATTACCCGTGTAACCGATTGCAGCTGAATCATTATCATTTCAGCCAAAAGACGTCCACTAGTGGACATAGTATTTTAAAGCCGCTGAATTTAGTATTTTATATACAGCGACTGCCTATCTGACATTCACGACCCAGTTATGCCTTATTTACGGACACGCGGGGCGTCGCGCGGCGCGTTGTGCGTTTTTAATTCAAACAAATGGCGATCTATGAAAATGTTAACGATTTCAAACGTCGATTTTACGAGAAGCGATTCTTTGCTCGTTAGTTTCAAACGCAGCGTTCGTTGCGGTGGACGCGCCTCTCAGTAAATGAATAAAAAAGCTCGAGACGAGCCTTCTGCTCGCGCCGTGTGACGCCCCGCGTCTGCGTAAACGAGCCCTTAGTCGTATAGGTAATACGTCGTTTTGGTGCCTCACCAAGGGGTATCGTGGTAGGCAAACTTTCGGGTCAGTGACTACCTGTAATGACTGTCAGAATGACAGCCTGGATCAATGGTTTAACGCACATTCTGAGGCACGGTGGAAACTCTGAATAGACATGGAACTAACATGATTTGGAGGTCACCTTTTAAGCAAGGAGATGCAATTTTTTGTTTTCTTTTTTTTTGACGGCGCTTATGGTGCAGTGTCTCAAGCTGTTGACTGCTGCACTACATGTCGCGGGTCTCCGCACGAAACAAATATTTGTATGTTCTACAGATAGTTGTTTCGGGTCTAGGTATTTGTGTATGTGAGTTTAAATGTTTGTGAACGCACCCACGATACAGGAAAATTCCTAGTGTGGGGCAACGTTTTAAAAACCAAAATTTTTAAACAAGCTCCTCTCGTTTCAAAATAAGATCAGTTTTAATGCCGCATCTATTCTGCGCACATCTTGAACGTATGAATAACAATAACCCCTCCATACTTCATGAGAACAATCTTTATTGTTTTTGCATTACAGCAGATTGTGGTTAGATCAGAGGGTCAAGTTTGCCTTTGAGCTGATAGTGAAGTTATATTAAATGTCAGTTTGTTTTTAAACGGTTCAGAGAAAAGAAATGGGTTTGAAATCGACTTGTGCAGCGCGACTGCTGAGCATGAGGTTCCGGGTTCGATTTCCAGGTCAGGTGAAGTGTTATAGATTGTTTCTATTTAATTTTGTATACTAGGTAATACTTTCAACATGCCTTGGTTAGACTGGTTGTCATTAGCGGCGATCGGCGGCGGCGACCTCTCGCGTCCGGCCCTGGTGCAAGCCATGGTCCGGGGCGGGGAGGAATGAGACGCCGTCGCCTTCTTCTGCGAAGCAGTGATGCTAGCGAAGGAGGTGGCGGAACGTGAGAGGGAGAGAACCTCTCGTCCCATCCACCGCGGGAGGCGCTAAGGGCGTCGGGGGCCACGTGATGGCTTCCGGCCACCGTAGACGCGTGCCTGTGGACGGTGAGTGATGGTTAAGCTCGCCGTCCATCCGCCTTATGACGACGACAGGCCGTGTCGACGGCGCGTTCGTGTTCCACGCGCGCCTCAAAGAGATGTCCGTGTGGAAGGGGCCCGCAAGGGCTGACGCACGTCGGGGCTGCGGGTTGTTTGCAAGAGATACCGCGACCTCGACAGGTTTTTAGTCAGTAGAAGTCTGACACTCCCTTTCGCTCTGCCCAGGAGCAGGAGGGGTTATTTGATGATTTCCCACCCCCCCAAAAAAAAAAAGACTGGTTGTCATACTTATATCTGTAACGACTGTAGAATATCTAGAAATGACAGCTATGACCAATGGCTTTTAACCCTTCATAAAGGCAACATTTTTATTTCTCACCATTTTTTTCACCTCAAAAATTAAATATTTTGTTACTGTAAGGTATTCTATGATTGTACAGAGCTTATTTGAAGATTTATCAATCACTCATTAAATCAAAAAAGTAAAAAAAACTGAAAAATTATTTTCTACCAATTTTACTTATTCCAATTTGTCCTTATTTTCCGATTGTCAGATCGTTATGCTTAAAAAGGGTTAACGTGCATTTGAGGCACAGAGGAAACTCAGTAACTTGTTATTAATGGTCGCCCACCCACAACTTGCGGCCCACGGATGCCCCTCAAGTAAAAGGGGAAAATATACAAGTCTGTGATTAGACCTGTCGTACTGTATGGATCAGAGTGATGGGCTTTGAAAAAGATGATTCAAAAACGATTGCATGTAGCGGAGATGAGAATGTTGAGATGGATGTGCGGAGTGACAAGAATGGATAAAGTAAGGAATGAGTATAATTAGAGGAAGTTTGAAAGTGGCACCTGTTACAGAAAAAATGAAAGGAAGTCGTTTATCTTGGTGTAATGAGGAGAGATGAAACGCATGTGACTAAAAAAGTGATGGATATAAATATTGATGGATGGAGAGGGAGAGGAAGGCCAAAGAAAAGATGGATGGATTGTGTGAGGATTGATATGAATGAGAAAGGAATAAATGCCACCTTGACGTGTAACAAGGAAGAATGGAAGAAGAAAACGTGTTGCACCGACCCCAAATAGAATGGGATAAGGGCAGGAAGATGATGATGGTCGCCCACCCACAGAAGGATTTTAGAAAGCGCAGTTTACCTTTGAAGATCCATCCTTACGGATGTCATAATTAAGCCATGAGCTCTTTGGGATGATTACAACGACCAGCAAGTTATTTCTGTCCAATTGATAATTTGAAACCAGTATTTCAATATTACTTCAATCGCACTCAATCTCCAAAAAAATGTATCGTCCGCAAAAAAAGGCATTCCAATCGAAAATACCCTCCAAATCGTTATATCACATAACCCAAGCGTTTTAAATCGTCAGCAAAAATAGATTCAGGTTTAGCTGACATGTAAATTACGGTTTCGATATGAATGTATGTAGGTCGGAGAGTTTTCTCTGTAATTATTTTCAGTGTGCAGTTTTTAACATTTTTGAAAGCGAACTGCAAGTGAACACGTTGAGAGTTTTTTTTATATACCTGCTAACTGTACTTTTTGAGTACTTTTGAAGATATTTTATATTTCTGAGGAACTGTATGTCTTCTTTGAGAATTGGAAAGAAGTAATACAGAATAATTATGACAGTTGGAAGAAATGCTGGGTGGCCCAAGGGAGAGTTATTTGTCTTTAGGGCAATATGGGCTAACTATAATAATAATTTTCGGTTTTGCTATAATAAGTTACAGACTCCATAATTATATTTTTAGATGAACCAATAACAATCTTAATCTTGTTTCCTAACTTAATCACTCGGCGGTGCCGCGGTGGCGTGAATTTGCGATTTGCATTCTCGCTCGTCGGACAGAAGGTTGCGATTTCCGATCGTTTTGGTTAGTACAACGTAGAGAGAAAATCAACCATAGCAGAGATGAGACAAAAGGAGAAGATATGTGTTGTTAACACCAATAGAATATCGAAGACCCCTCTAAATTCTTATCAAAATCTGATTAACCGAAACCCCCGAACCGAACTAACAAACCTAACTAATATTTTTATAATAATTTCACGCAGACGAAGATCAGGGAAACAGCCAATTTAGATACTCGTAACTGTAAGATATTCTTCTTTGTTGAATCAGCCAACTTTGACAAGATCTATGCAATTTCCCTTGCAATAGCCATAGTCCACTAATGAAGCTATTAACTGCTATGAGATAGAGGAAAACCCATCATCGTTAAAATTTATCAGACTCCATTCAATCCTGGGTTATAGCGAAAACTTTTGTTGCAGAAAAACTCAATTATATTTTTGCCTATCACTTTGATTACCTGCGGAAAACCAGATAGTGATGGAATTTTTGTACCATGGAATTAACAGGTATTAACACCTAACGTCATCTTAAACGGTTTTCGCACACTGATAAGATCATTTTAACAGAATCCGTCTGAATTTAATGTAAAGAGCACCCCATTCTCCTGCTCTTGTCCCAATTGAAGCGAAGTTGGAGCAACATGTGTATTTTTTCTTCCATAATTTACTATTAGGTACTCGTTAACCCAGCAGTCAGTTCCTATCTAGCCACCACACACACAATCTATCGGTTCTTGGGTCTCCCTCTACTCTGATAGCCATCTACATTCATACTCAAAACTTCCCTCACGACATTTCCTTCATTCCTCCGCATCAAATGTCCATGCAACGTTCATCATCATCATCATCAGCCTATAATGTTTCCACTGCAGGGACTCAGGCCTCCTCTCTAGGCAAGGGATGTGTTATGATCCACCACGCGGGCCTAGTGCAGATTGATAGATGTCACATGTCTTCGATTTTTTTGTTTCTAAGACATGCCGGTTTCTTCACATTGTTTTCTTTCACCGTTTTGAAATAAATTACACAAAGTAATGCGCCTGACTGGGTTCGAACCCACGACTCACTGTTCGTAAGTTGGGTCTGCTACCACTGAGCCACCACTGCTGTAAACGATGCAACGATAAACGATGTTAATTCAAAGATTTTCTTTTTCGATTTCAGAAAAAGTATTTCACGTGTTCAGTCCTCCATTTTGTACGAAAGTGAAGACTTCACGAACATTTTCGTACTGAAAATCAAAATCCAAAAATGTACCAGAGAAATGTTTCGAGCATTGTTGCACTAGTTACTACCGTTACCGCACAGAACAAAAGTCACGTCTACTCCGCATGTAACGTGTTTTGAATGTGATTGTACTAGGAACGGCAGTGAAGCGTGTCCTGGTACATTTTATTCATCATTTATAGAGAGGTTTTGTGTTGCGAACGTTTTTTGATGTACGCAGGAAAGAATTACGGTGATAGTATGGCTAGTCTTAAATATTATTCAGTCACTAAACTTTGGAGGCAGATAGGCAGTTGATCTATGTACCTTCTTCTTCTTAGCGTGTCGATGACTTGAGTCAGCCAGCAGTTTGTCACTTTCAGAAGCGCCCACCAACTCCTGTGATATGCAAACAACAGGATAGGTAGGACAGGATATCACGTGTCCCATCGTTTGTTGGGCAACATCACATTTACGCTCCTGGTACAGATCCTGGTAGGTGTACCTAAGAATACATCCACACTTCCCCAGGTATATGTACGAGTATGTTTTGAGTTCGATTTATGTAATATGGGGTAAGACCATTGCCATCAACCGGACACAAACCCAGACTGTCGTTGCTTCAGAGAAATTCCTGATGACAAAATCCAACTATACCCAATCTTCGACCCGAACCTAGGACCTCAGCAGCTTTCGACTATACCAACGAGACAACGCAATATTTCACAAAAATAAAGTACCTAACATCGCTACAGAATTAAAAGAACCTACCTGTTTGTCATTGACCTACATACTTTTTAAGAAGATTAATTGCTGCCACGCGTAGGTTTTATGATTTTCTCGTCTCACGAAATTGTGATACTTATTATTTTGTTAATTCCCTCTGAAATGAAAGTAATTGAAAATTGTTTTTTGGTTGTTTGTTATGAGATATGGCATGTGCAGATGGACCGGGGGAAGGTGGCAGGATCTGTTGTTGATTTAATTGTATTAAGTTTCATGAAAGTTTGAAGGTATTATTATTTTCTTGTTAAGCTAAAACATAGAATAATGTTCTAGAAGGTTTACTGCGGATTTTTGATTAAAAATGATTGCAAACCACGTAGGAAAAATGTAGTAATGAAAATGATGAGTATTTTCAATCAGAGATACGTGTCTTGGTTTCAAACTCGAGATCTATTAACTCCCGTCGGGGCTGCGGGTTGTTTGAAAGAGATACCGCAGCCTCGACATAAAGGGCTAAGAAGGTTTGGAGTGGTTTTTAGTCAGTAAAAGTCTGACACTCCCTACCGCTCTGCCCAGAGCGGGAGGAGTCATTTTATGAATTCCCACCACCCCCGAAAATAAAAATACCTGTGGCCTGCCAAGAGGATTTTAAGTATGAGATAGAGATAGGAGAAGAATATAATATATAAGCCAAAAATCTTTTGATAGACTGTGTGAAAGAGGATAAGGCGAGAAAGGGGGTTATTACTATGGTACGGTACGGTTGGCGTAGTGGCTAAGAAAAATTAACTGTTATTAATACACCGATAATTAGCAATGTGTAAGCCTTAAGCAATGATAAAATCACAACAAAAAAATATATCCAACAAAACATTTTTCAGCCAATAAAATAAGAAAATAAAAGGTACAATTCTAACAACGTACACCGTATCCACAAAGTTGCGCATGTCTGCACTTGTCTATAGAGCATTTTCAGTGCACAACCTTATTGTTGGTAGTACAATGGTCCTAGTATCGGACGGCTCACAATGCGCTTTTGTTCGTAATGTAGGCGATAGACTAGATAGTGTTACATTCAATGCTTGTTCGATGGAAAAATGAAGTAGTTATGTCTGTTTATTTCTTGGGGTGAAACAGGGGTGATTTCTGTGTTTTGATTTTTTTTTTCACAATATAACACTCGTAGAATGTACCCATATATATAACTAGCTGATGCCCGCGGCTTCACTCGCGTGGATGTCGATCAAATTCCTTCCTCTTGAATCACTCTATCTATTAAAAAACCCGCTTCAAAATCCGTTGCGTAGTATTAAAGATTTATGCACACATAGGGACGGACAGACAGCGACAGCGACAGCGACTTTGTTTTATACTATGTAGTGAAACCTTCCTCTTGAATCACTCTATATATTAAAAAAACCGCTTCAAAATCCGTTGCGTAGTTTTAAAGATTTAAGCATACATAGGGACGGACAGACAGCGACAGCGACTTTGTTTTATACTATGTAGTGAAGTGATAAACATTTCGGCAGGTATACATAGAAATATTATTTATATGCAAATCAAATCAACCAAATCCAGACTCCGTGGCTGCTACAGAGAAATTCTTGATGGAAAAACCCAGTGACACTTTGGCCGACCCAACAATCGACCCCAAGACCTCATAATTATATAACAGCCGTGCTTACAGCTAGTAGAACAAAGAAGCAGGCCGTACATTTTATCTACACTAATAATAATATTATAAAGAGGAAATATTTGTTTGTTTGTTTGTAACGAATAGGCTCCGAAACTACTGGACCGATTTCAAAAATTCTTTCACCGTTGGGAAGCTATACTATCCCCGAGTGACATAGGCTACTTTTTACACGACTGCCCCAAAAAAAAAGAGTGTTATGTTTTTATCCCTGTATTCCAACGGGAACGGGAACTACGTGAGTGAAACCGCGTGACGTCCGCTAGTTTCACATAAACCTTTACGGCCTTGTCAATGTTGAATAGTCAGAAGTTATGTTCACGGTTTGAGTCACACAGGACAAGAAATTAATAATAAGAAAATTGACAAAAAAGAAAACAAGAGAAACACTTAAAAAATAAAACAGATTCAAAAAAGGCCACTACCTCAGCATGGTGCTGCAACATTTTTGACAAATGTCACAGCGCTGGTATTCTGATAGGTGACTCCACTTTCACAGAAATAAAATAAAATATAACAAAAACAATAATTATGGTATGCGAGGATGAATATATAAAAAATAATAATAATAATATATTTATTTATTAATATACAATTTTTTTTTTTTATAATATATTTTAAATATCAAAATAATATGTCACATCCAACGAGCTACAGTATTTGTTTAAGTCAAGAGTGTAAATGGCAACACTGACAAATGCACGGACGCCGTCGGCGCAGCATATTATCTATGCTCTCTTTATTGGAACAATAGTTAAATGTCAGCGTCGGAAAAACAGTCCAACTATCACACTAATTCAAATTATACTCTATAACAAACGTACAAAAAAAACATACAGACGAATTGATGACTGTATTTCGTTACTCCGAAGTTCGAAATACCGATGTACGGTATACAGAAAGTTTGTGACTCCGAATTACGTGAGTCAGAATGTACGCTATGACGAAGTACGTTATTCAGAAAGTTCGTTACTCCGATGTACGTTACTCCGAAAGTTTGCTACTACGAAGTACTGTATTCAGAATGTTCGTCACTCCGATGTACGTTACTCCGAAAGTTTGCTACTACGAAGTACTGTATTCAGAATGTTCATTATCGCGAAGTACGGAACTCCGAAAGTTTGCTATGACCAATTACTCAATAATAATTGAGAATATTTCTCATAACCTCCTCCTTTTTGGAAGTCGGTTAAAATTGGAGCAGAACCGGCAGATAGCTCCACAATGCAGTATGCCTGCTATACAAGATGAAAACGGGCCTTTGACGAAATTAATCCGTCAACAAAGCATTATGTTAATCAAACTAATAAACTCTACACTTTACACACGTATGCCACGCTCTATATTGCTGCAAAAAAAAATTTTTTTTGGGTTTAAAATTACGTTTTACGGTAATGTAGGTAAGGTACTCAAAACATTATGTCAATAGGTGTATGTATTGTACGGGGGACCACAACGATAAAAATATCGCCAACTTCAGGGCCCGTTTACTATTGAATGCATTCACTAGCACGGTGTTTTCAGTGCATTACATACACTGAATTTCATCGTAAAACGTGATTTTTCACACTAAACAAATTCGTTTTCCAGCAATAATGTTTGCGTAGAGTTACTTATTTTCAGTTCAGAAAGCTTAGTTGACAGCTTTGTGAAGGCTCCGTTTACTCTTTATATTTTCCTCACTTTACATTTTTCACGTTACGAACTTTTTTTAAGTTCTGAAGTGGCGACAGGGAACTGGAAGACGTTGCGTTGGAAGACCTCCCACTAGGTAAACCGATGACCTGGTGAAGGTTGCGGGGACCCATTGGATGCGAGACGCACGGGACCGGTCAATGTGTCGATATCTGGGGGAGGCCTATGTCCAGCAGTGGACGTCTTTCGGCTGAAATGATGATGATGATGAACTTTTTGTATTCACAAAGCTATTCAAAAACCGGACAGACTTATAAATCATTAGACATTCCCCGAAACTGATAATTACAAATCTCTTAGAATCAAATATTGGCCTTCAAACTAAAACCTCGATACTAAACTAAGATATTAGTTCAGCTAAAATTTATGCTAAACAATTATGAACAGTTAAATTAAATGTAATTATCCCTATTAGCGCAGCATCGCAATCTCTTTGAAACTGCTACACTGTTTTGACTTTTCACAGAATTTAATTAAAGTGCTTGTAATAATTTTGAGTATTGGTCCAGAGTGATAGGCTGTAGCGGATGCTGAAGCGGCGGCCATTATATCAAATACAGGGTATAAGAGACCGTGTCCGGCCTAGGTTGAATTTACGGTCCAGAGCGAGAGGGAATGGGAAGCCGTCACCTCCTTCTCCGAAGCGGTCATGCTAGCGAATGAGGTGGCATAACATGAAAGGGAGATAACCTCACGTCCCGGGAGACGCCCCGGCCGTAGGGGGCCACGCGGTGGCAAGTGGGCTAGGTCGCCGTCCGTTCTGCTTATGACGACAGGTCGTGTCAACGGCGCGTTCTTGTTCCACGCGTGTAAGGGCCGACGCCTGCCGGGGTTGCGGGACTGTTCGAAAGAGATACCGCGGCACTAAAACACAAAGGGCTAAGACGGAATTAGTTCGTACAAGTCAGAAACTCCCTTCCGCTTCACCCATAGCGGGAGAAGTCATTTGAACGAAAAAAAAACGATGCAAGGAACAGCTTTCCGCAAACTGACAGCTCTTTATTTTGAATCATATTCCATTAGAACTTTGCTAGGAATTTTATCGTTTTTATCATTCAATTACTTCAATAAAAAATTATATTCTCTGTATACAGCACTCCACATTTTATGAAAATAACACGGGTTTATACCCGTGCTATTTTCATAAAATATGGAGTGGTTATCCAAAGAAAACAACAATGGATGTGGAAATACTCTAACGAACGACGTGTGAAAACAGCTGTAGACTCCTGCCTGGATATAGAGTTCATCGAACTCGTCGTCGCGCTTGCCGTTCACTACGTTTAAATTTTTATTTTTTAATTAATTAATTTAAATTTAAATTCCCCGGATTTGTTC
Source organism: Diarsia brunnea (assembly GCA_949774965.1). NCBI lineage: Eukaryota > Metazoa > Arthropoda > Insecta > Lepidoptera > Noctuidae > Diarsia > Diarsia brunnea. Next base: position 7,131,676 of record OX459022.1, read on the forward strand.
TACAATTGTTTTAAGACTTCTACTAAATCTTAGGATTTTCATTTAGCGTATTCCCAGTTTGGTCCCTCAGTTCACACGCACATCGTGCGTTTTGCCAAGTTTAATGATTCATAACGTTCCTCAAATATTTTCTTTGTACCGGTCATCTTAGTATGATTTACCTACTGACTGCCACGTTGGATTAGTAGTTGCAAACCAGCTGTTGAGCATGAGGGTATTGAGGGTCCTAGGTACAATTTCCAAAAAAAAGTCAGGCTAATTGTTATTGGGTTTTATTACATCAGGAAAAAAAAAACAATAGCAGCCACGAAGTCTAGATTTTTGTCCGATTGATAGCAATAAGATCGCCCTATCGCCCCCTATTAGATGGGACTTAAACTTCAGTAGACAAATGCTGGACGTACTGTAAGGTACAGTACCCGGCGATAAATATTGCACATCGACCTTTGGAAAGAGGTGTATTTTATACCCCATCGGGGCTGCGGGTTGTTCGCAAGAGATACCGCGGCCTTGACATGAAGGGCTAAGAAGGAACATGGTGGTTTGAGTCAGTAGAAGTCTGACACTCCCTTTCGCTCTGCCAAAGAGCGGGAGGGGTTATTTGATGATTTTTCACCCGCCAACTCGGAATAGACATGGAACTTACATGATTTAGAGGTCACCTTTTAAGCAAGGAGATGCTTTTTAGATGCCATTTTTTGTTTTTTTTTTTTGACGGCATGTATGGCGCAGTGGCTCAAGCAGTTGACTGCTGCGCTACGTGTCGCGGGTTCAATCCCCGCACGGAACAAATATTCGTATGTTCTACAGATAAAAAAGGTGTATTTTATACAGAGAATAAAAAGAATTATCAAAAGAAGCAAATCATAAATTGTTTTAAGAGCTCCTAATAGATACCGGACTATTTGTATTTCGTGCGACAGAGATAACGCTCTACGAAGCCGAAATTAGCCGATTGTCTTTTTCCAAAGGTCGATGTGCAATATTTATCGCCGGGTACTGTATAAAAAAGGGGTAGGGCAGAGGCCTATAACCCTTTCAGGATAACAAAGCGTGATGTTATGTGAACTCCTTATTGTTTGCGACGACGCGTTTCTTACTCTAGTCGTGGCCTTACTGTTCCTTTGTTTCGGGTCTATGTGAAATTATTATTTAGGGTAGGAATCTTGTTTGCTTAAGGTTCGCCTATTACGTGAATGTTCTAATAGATGCCTTAGGACTTTGAATTCCTGGAGATATTTGATTAGTCTAGACTGGTACGCAAATTATTTTATATGCGGTTTTTGTTAGGTTATTGGGTTATATGGTGGTTTTACCTATATACTTACTTAGTAGATATTATTATTTAATACTACTTAGAATGCCTCGAGTGCACAATACTTTTTTTGAAACAGAAGTGTGGTCACGATAACCTTTGATGACATACATTGACCCTAAAGTTACGTACTTATTATTGTTTATTGGCTAATCATCATCATCATCTTATTAATATAATAATGACGACGGTTGGCGCAGTGGCTGAGCGATTGGACTTCTGCGTTGCGTGTCGCGGGTTCGATCCCCGCACGGACCAAATATTTGTACGGCCCACAGATAGTTGTTTCGGGTCTGGGTGTCTGTGTATGTGAGTTTAAATATTTGTAAACGCACCCACGATACAGGAGAAATTCCTAGTGTGGGGCAAAGTATTAAAAAAAAATGTTTCCACTGCTGTGACACAGGCTTCCTCTCTTTGAGAGGGAGTCTACCACGCGGGCCCAGTGCTGTCTTCACAGTCATGTCTTCGAATTTTTGGTTCTACGACATGCCGGTTTCCTCACGATGATTTCCTTCACAGTTTTGAGAGCAGTGCTAATGAAATAAATTACACAAAGTAATGCAACAGCCCAGGTTCGAACCCACGACTTACTGTTCGTTAGTCGGAGCCGCCACCACTGGGCCACCGCTGATATTGGCTAATAGACTAGTTCAATTCAATTCTTTATTGCAGTCCATTTTACTTTACACCCTATTCCTCATACTCCCCAAATGTCTACCAAATTTTATCCAAATCCGTTCATTAGTTTTTGCGTGAAAGAGTAACAAACATTCATACTTACAAACTTTTGCTTTTTTAACATTAGCGTGATAGTAGGATGTCAGTAAACTAATTTAAGAGAAAGAACATCAATAACATTAACATTGTCTTGTGTTCAACTCAGCGACTATTCTTATCACTTAAGTAGTCGTAAATGGAATAGTAAGCTACAACAATTTACATCCATTCTATTCGAATAGACAGAAACTATAACACCTTAGTATACAGGGTGTAAATCAACCCATCACACAGCCGTCAACCAAGCATTCTGTACATCAAACTAAGTACCCCTACGCAAAAATTTTTGGTGGGAAACGACTTTTTTTTTAGTCAAAAATCTCATTTTATGGTAAAACTCAATGTAGCACTGTTAAAACATTGTGCTAGTGGATGCTTTGAATAGTAAACGGGTCATGGAGGTAATTTAAGTAAAGTTATAACCTGAAAATCTAATTTTTATAAAAACTGCTGTGAAAATTTTGGAACTTCGATTCCCAATATCTCCGTAACTAGGACGTTCCCAGGTATGGTCTAAAACAAAAAAAATATCGCAGTAGTGGAGAGAACAAGTGCCCTTCCTTTACGTTAAGGGTACTTTTACACCCTATATACCACCTGCTTCCACCATACACCAACTAATGCTCCTGCACTAAATCTTGGCTCACATCCCACGTATCAAGTTCCAAGTGAAGCCTGGCCCTTAACGGGTGAAAGTGACGCTAGTATTTGCACAGTCTAGCCTAGGCTTAATTGGATCGCGTAAGGGTAGTAAACACGGGAGTCCTTGGAGGCTTGCAGTGAGCTCGATATTGCGTGGTTTGTAGGGTTGGTTTGTTTTGTAAACATTTGTTACTTTAGCGGATCTGGCTTTTTTTTTTGTACGATTCTGTGAAAAAAAAGAACCGTTTCGAAGATTATAATATCAATATTATAATTTTGTGTGGCGACAGCGACATCTATCGCAACACATGCGAACTAAATTGGCAAATCTTACATCGCGCTATCAACTTTATCCGCGACATTAGCCTATATAGAAAATCCCGACTTACATAAATGTCGGGTAGTTAGCCCACCTGCAGACACAACATTGAAACGGGAGAATGCTCCGAACAGACGGGTCTGTTCGGAGCATTCTCCCGTTTCAATGGGGAATGAGGAACTTTACACCCTGTTCCTTTTACCCCCCAAATGTGTATAACGGTGATATAGTTAAGATTAAGCCGCGCTTGCCTAATTTAATCTGTGGATAGGTGAGATTTTAAAACGAGTTTGATCCGTACCTCGGAAAGCCGTTGATCTCAGCTGTTATTTGCAAATCTTTGGCAGTCTTTATAGACAGTCAGAGACCTGAAAGTCAGACAAACAGTCTTACCAAGTGATTTCTTATTACCCAGTACTAACTGGGTTGTGGAGGTCAGATAGACTCTCCTTATAATATACTGGTACTCAACTGCATCCGTTTATACTGGAAACCGACCCTAATATAGGGTGCAAAAGTACCCTTAACGCAAACGAAGGGCACTTGTTCTCCCCACCACTGCGATATTTTTTTGTTCTAGACCATACCTGGGAACCTCCTAGTTACGGAGATATTGGGGGTCAAAGTTCCAAATTTTTCTTAATAGGTACTAGTTTTTCAGGTTTTTTCTTTACTAAAATTACCTCCATGACCCGTTTACTATTCAAAGCATCCACTAGCACAATGTTAAAACTAAAAGCCGTATAATGAAACCTGTAAGCCAAGAAAATAAAGAAATAACAATATTAGGCTACTTACATAATCGGTAAACCAGCCAAGTAAAATAGCATTTCCTCATTAAAAAATTCTATCCGTACACGTATAGCGTACTAGCATTAGATTTTTTAATCCACGTTGCAGTACACCTAATGAACTTTTATAACGCCGTCAACCCTACTCTACGGAGTCTCACACGGGGCATTAATTTGCATTATACTCCCGTGGTGCATAACCCTATAAAATGTTGTAATGGACAAGCTTATACGCCATAAAGTGCTATTTCGCATGAGCTCGGAATCAGCCTCGCCGTTCTGTTTGATGAGCCGATTAGATTCGAGCGCAAGCAATTCTCGTCTTTATCACTTTCTGCGAGTTTATTGGAAGTGATTCGGGAATTGAGATCGTTCGTTCTGTATTTTGGGAATGTCGTGCATATAGAATGCGTGATAGGAATAACTTGTGGAGTAATATTTGATTTGGAGTCGAAAATGTTATAATTCCGGTTCTATTCCTGCCTGTTTAAAATTGTGATGGCGACCGGCGTAAATTATATTTATCTGTGTGGTTTAAAGCAACGCTTTTACGCGTTAGTAATAAAGTATATTTTATTACTACCTAGATCTTACACAACGTCAAAGGTCACATACAATCTCTTTAAAAGCCCAGACACAATCTTGGTTAAGACTCATGAGTTTCTGTGTTGGTGTCTAAGGTAGTCTAATTATTATTAAAATTGTTAGATACTCGTACTAGCTTATGTCCACGGCTTTACCTGTGTGCCTTCACACTAACAGGCAAAGTCGTTTGGTAGTTGTCAGAATCGAGCTGCCGCGATAAATATTATACGATACGATATGATTTAGGTTAGAAACATAGATCCGTGTACTAAATTTCACCTCAATCCGCTTTATCAAATGGATATCCATCCTCATAAACTTTCGCATTTTTAGCTAGTCATTAATTATTCTCACTATTTTCTCAAAGTTCGCTGGAATTTCGCCAATCGTCTAGTTTAATTCGCTGAAAGGTTAATACGTAGTAATTTAGTGCCCTCTTAATAGTTTTATCCGCTTAAAATAGTTACAAATTACAAAGTCACTGGCTATGGTTCAAGGACCTGCATAAAGCAGTTAACTCTCTCTCATACTTTAATCGGAATAGGCATTGTTACTTAATCATCATCATCATTTCAGTCAAAAGACGTCCACTGCTGGACATAGGCCTCCCCTAGGTGACGCCACATTGACCGGTCCCGTGCGTCTCGCATCCAGCGGGTCCCCGAAACCTTCACCAGGTCATCGGTTCACCTAGTGGGAGACCTTCCAACGCAACGTCTTCCGGTTCGCGGTCGCCACTCCAGAACTTTTCGGCCCCATAAGCCATCCGTTCTGCGAGCAATGTGCCCTGCCCATTGAAAACGGTGCGGTGGGTGCAGGCTGACTTAAGCCTTATAATTACAACATAAGGCTAGCTTGTGCCCGCTGTGCCAAATAAAATTGTTATTGAATTGAATTGAATGTTGTGTATGTAATGTGAGTGTGTGAATTTATTATTATTTCTTTTATGAGTCAGTTATACTTGAATTAAATAAAGAACTGCCACTCGGGTCGATCTTTAGGTAAAGCTGTGCTTGCCTAGGTCGGTCTGTGGATGGGTGACCGCCCGACATACCGAGTTTCCTCCGTGCCTCGGAAAGCACGTTAAGCTGTTGGTCCCGGCTGCTATAGATCTTTGGCAGTCGTTACAGGTAGTCAGTGACCTGAAATTCTGACATCCAGTCTTACCAAAGAGTATCGTATTACCTAGTGTTAACTGGGTGGTGAAGGTCAGAGAGGCAGTCGGTCTATGTAAAATACTGGTATTCAGCTGCATCCGGTTAGACTGGAAGCCGACCCCAACATAGTTGGGAAAAGGCTAGGCAGATGATATTATACTTGAATTAAATGATTTTATTTATTTATTATTGCCACTTAAGTCTGGCGATTCTTCGGGTTACGTCGGTAACCTTGGTTCTCATGCGGTCTAACCGGTGTGAGGGCATTGTTACTTAAGAAAAGTTATTAGTATGAATATCGATGTGTGTAACACTAAAGAAACCTTGGTTGGACAGTGTAAAGGATGACATGATAAGAAAGGCGGTGTCTGATGAGATGAAGATTGATAGAGTAGTACGGAAGAAGAAGACATGCAGCGCCAAGCCCAAATGAGTCGGGATAAGGGCAAGAGAATATGGAAGCATTCTTACTCCTTTTTTGGTGGTGTTAGCTTTACTATTTTTTACATGAAAATAACATCACGTTTTTATTCTCGAAGGGTAAGGTACCTTATAGTACATTTCACCAGTTACGTTACCAATACCATCAATCGGGCATACATTTAGTCGAGACTACATGGCTGCTATTGAGAAATTTCTGATGTAAAACACAATTCTTTATTAGGCAATTAAACTTATTCGTTATTTTTTCTGAAAACCCTACCCCCTAATCCTTAAAAGAAATATTACAATTTTTTTTTGTTTGTCTTTATAATAACGTTGCCCCACTCTAGGAATTTCTCCTGTATCGTGGGTGCGTTCAAAAACATTTAAACTCACATACACAAATACCCAGACCCGCAACAATTATCTGTAGGCCATACAAATATTTGTTCCGTGCGGGGATTGAACCCGCGACACGTAGGGCAGCAGTCAACTGCTTGAGCCACTGCACCAACCGTGTCGTCGAATACATTGCCAGTTAAATTATTGACTAGGCAACGTAATTTAAATTGATTATTTATGTCTTGTATGTAAATATCCCGATTTTTTACCAGGATGCAAAACTGTACCTCTTAGGGGAACAAAACCTCTTTCCTAAGCATCCCTATATCAGCATAGTACATACTACAATAACTGTTAGTAACAAGCAGTGTTCCGCGCATACGCTCATAGTATTTCAGAACGCCTCAGGTCGGTTCCAGAAAGGAAAGTTTTACGTTACCGTGGAACAACTGACATGCTAACGTTATCAAGCGGGTTGCAGATCTAGAGATGATGGAAGGTGCTTAATATTGTACACAAGAAACTAATGTTCAAGACTTTCGAAACTCGAAAGATCATGCCATAAAATGTGTGTCAAAAGTTAATCTAGTTCTACGATTTCGTACCACCTTGAATCGTAGAACTAGTGGGAAAAAAGGAATTAAAATCCCACTAGTTCTATCGTAGGACTGTGCAGTAGAACTAGTGAGAATGATCCAGTAATCAACCGAGCACAAATTTGCACTCCGTGTCTGCTACTAAGAAATTTCTGAAACTGAAAAACCCTGTAACAATTTACCCAAACTGGGAATTGACCCCGTGAACAACAAGTGCCGTCAAGTAAAGAGTCAAGGTAGAGGCCAAAGAAAAAGAACTGAAATGATTGGAATCCGAAGATAGGAAGAACGAAAGAGAAAGCATTTTGGCGTACCCAGTATTTTGTGAGTCCTTATACTATAATTATATCCCCCTTTTCCAGACCAATAAGTTGCTTTACTTTGTAGGCTATTGGAAATAGAGAAGACACTTATAAGAGTTGTAGTTCAAAATGTTAATGTGTACCTATGTATTTGATAGGTACCCAATTCATTATTTTTATATCTTTTATTTTAAGTTTTAAGTTTTGCATACCAGAAATGGTTAATATGAGGATCTTTTTTGTAAATGATTTGATTTGATTTATACATCAATGCCGTTGTAAAAATAATAGGCTGTCAGCACGATTAATAACGGAGCCAACAGCCCTTTAAATACCAAGACTCAAACTAGTCCGCCCATGGCAGTCAATTGATGAAGATAATCCCTAGTTGCGCCACAACACCATATTAGCGCACCAATTATATGACACCTACAATAGGGTAGTTAACAAAAAAAATCTAATTAGTCCGTCAGATAGATTTTCAAAAAATATTGGACACGTATTTTTTCTTTTTTCGCGTAAACAAACAATGAAGACGATACATTACTTTGAAAACTCGTGTGACGTCATATTCTAAGACATTAGTATGACATTTTTTACCGGTGAGTGACGTCACAACCCACTCAAATCTTTGACGCGTTTTATCTTCGTCAATTTTTATTGATTTGATAAAACAAAAAATACGTATCCAATATTTTTCGATAATCTAACAGACGGACTAATTAGAATCATTTTTTTTTTAGTCCGTAAACATCCCTATTTTCTTAGTCCTTCCAGCAATACAACATCAGACCTTACCCATTAAATCGTGCTAAGTAAAATTTACAGCCGGTGTGTGAAGGAGCGTTACATGTATAATCCATTCTTTGCGTGAAAGGAGTTTTATTGTTGCCGCCGCTAGAGGGCGCTCTGTACTTTGAAGTGTGTCTTAACTGACACAGTTACTGTAATTTTGAGGGTGTTAAGGTTTATGTGAGGGTGATTGAAGGACTAAGTCATAGCAAAGTTTTTATATACATACATAATAACATCACGCCTGTTATGTAATCCTCGAAGGGTTGGCGGAGGTGTGCGAGTGATTTAGGGGGGCGAGCCTATTGCCGTCAACCGGGCATAAATCCAGACTTCGAGGATCATCATCATCAGCCTATAATGTTCCCACTGCAGGGACTCAGGCCTCCTCTCTAAGAGAGGGATGGGCTATAATCCACCACGTGGGCCTAGTGCGGGTTGGTAGATGTCAATGTTTTCAAATGTTTGTTCTAAGACATGCCTGCCGTGTGAAGGAAAATATCGCGAGGAAACTCTCGCGATATTTTCCTTCACCGTCTTGAAAGCAGTGGTGATGAAATAAATTACACAAAGTAATGCGCCTGCCTGGGTTGGAACTTACTGTTCGCAAGTCGGGGCCGCCACCACTGGGCCACCGAGCACTGGGCCCATGGTGTTACTGAGAAACTACTGATGGATTTAACGATTTTCTCGAGCTGGAAATCAAACCCAGGACTGCATACACAGCAGTCTCGTTTGCGTCCATTAGTCCAATGAGGCAGTGCAAAAACCTTAAATTCCTAAAGGAATAATATCTCAGTTTAGTTATGTTTCTGTCACTTGAAACGTTTCATAAAAGTGAATCTTCGAAAATAATAGATAGAAATTAAACTAAAAAGTCAGACCAAATATCATGAAAATATAACTCACCAAACCTGCCAACTTTTCTCGATAATTTCTTCGGCAACACAACAAATCTTACAATTCTTCCATCTCAAGCCCTATTAAACAAAACTTCTAAGAAACATAATCCCAGAATCCTATCATCGGGAACAACAAACAATCAAAATAATAAGTGAAAATTCTATAACAAATGATTGTAGTAGATAAGTACTGGTGTAACGTAGTACGTTACACTTCTCAGTTATTAACATAATTAGCATAATAACAATAAAAACACATCAAAAATGCAATGTTTACATTCATGTGTCAACTGACAAGGACGAGCCACAGATAAAAATAAGTAGTGCGGTGACAATCAATACTTACTAAGAGCCAGATAATGCATAATATCGGTCGCGCAAGTGAGGATTTGTCTACGGCTCGCATATGTCCCATCGCTATTTAGGCTGCCAACTCCATCTTTTCGTTTGACATAAGGAATTTTAGTCCCGAAGCGATCACACGTCTCACCAGATCCTAATTGTCCAGTGAATTACACACGTGTCTTAACTCGCCATTATCCGGGCCTAAACATAACTTAATCCAAATTATTCTCCGCCATCGAGCATTTAAATTCGGTGTCTTTGAAAACCCCATACTGGGTAAGTGTTGGAAAGCTTAATCATGTGCATATTTTTGTGTTTCTTTTGTCTTTGCAGGTTAACTTGGCATGTATGCTTGTTTTATCTAAATTTGTGCTACGCCAATGTTCATTTAATTAAATATAAATGCCTTCAGCTCAACTCATTTTTGTATTTTGTGCTTCACACCGAAAATGTACTGTCATGCCGTTTTTCCACGCATGAGATCATGTAAACTCCGTCTGATTGTGACAATCCACCAGCATCCTCCATTATCGCACGGTGCTTGCTTTGCTTGGCTTGGTGTCGCAACCAGCGGAGATGACCTTTAACCATCTCGTGACACGCTGGACGTCATTTTCCAGGGTCCAAGGTTCCGGCTGACGTCCCCCGTTACATCCGTCAGTTCGGCTGCACATCAGCGGCTACTGGAACCCGTTTTGGTTCCGTCGCCTGTTCCGGCATCCCACCGTTGGGCATACCTGCCACGTGGGCCGCGTCGAGTTACATCGGGTCGACACCGACACCTGAGCCCTGGTGTCTTCCAGCGTGGCACCTCGCTGCGGGCATCGCCACACCGGCTATCAGGGCAGTACTGTGCTCCCCTACAAGACAATCTCTGGGTTTGTGAACCACAAACTTGCCCACACCCCTTTTATTGTTGAAATATATTTTATGTTGACGAGGTTACGTGGTCTTATTTTATAACCTGCGCCACGTACACCGGTTCCGTCACATTGGCGCCCAACGTGGGGCGACAACAAAACAGAGTACGATGAGTGTGTAAACCTATATAAGTCGATGGTGATAAAATCAAGTGAACTACTCGCATCAGCTTCGGACCCCTTATCATCAGTTAGTAATCAACCTCTATCCACACATAGCTTGGCTTCTCCTATTCACGTGTCAGTGTCATGTGATGGTGGTCAAAATAGATTTGCAAAATTAAAATTCGAGGGAAATTCTTGCGTACGTTCCTTCTTACAGCGGGTAAATGAACTTTGTCTTGCCAAAGGAATACCAACGGATAAAATCCTCACTCACGCGACCGAGATTTTTACTGGCGGCGCGCTCCACTGGTACAGAAGCATTAGGGATTCAGTATCTAGCTGGGATGAACTTGCAAATTTATTAAAACGCGACTTTGATCAGTCTGACTATGATTATAGACTTTTAACTGAAATCAGAGCACGAACCCAAGGGGAGTCAGAAAACATAGTTATTTACTTGTCAATAATGACAGGCTTGTTTTCGAGGTTGACAAAAGCACTATCGGAGGATGATAAACTAGAACTACTTTTACATAACATTCGTCCATGCTATGCTAACATCTTATCATCAGTTGCCGAAATAAAATCAATCGAACAGCTGAGGACTCTTTGTCGTAACTACGAAAACATTCAATCACGCCTTGCTCAATTTAAAGAACCACCAAGACCCTCATCAAGTACTTTAGCACCCGAGTTTGCATATTCGGGAAATTTAACAGAAAGTAAAAGTAACAATAATTATAACAAAAAATTCAATCAGTTCAATAGACATAAAGACAGTAATAGTAATAATAGAACAGAAGAAAAAGTTTCACATAACAGTAACGATTCCTCCATATCCCCTAACTATGTTCATGCAATAAATAAAGGATCACATAAAAAGATTCCTTATTGCCCACGCTGTCGTAGTAACGAGCATGCTTACAGGAATTGTACTGTAAAGACGGACGAGATCTTTTGTTTTGGCTGCGGACAGAAGGACATTAAGCGTCCTGCCTGCAAGAAATGTAGTAAGAACAGTCCCAGTAAGAAAAAAAACTAATCACCGAGAATTGTGTCGTTAACAACTTTGACAGACAAGACTGGGAAAAGTGGTTGCACACAGTTAAATGGTTCCACAAGTCTTTCAAGGTACACACAATTCTCGATAAAAAAGATAATTTAGATAACAGACCTTATGTTTTAGTACAGATCGAAGGAGTACCAGCCACTGGACTCTTAGACTCGGGTTCAGCCGTCACAATTTTGGGTAACGGTGCTCATACGATTTTATTAGACCGAGGAATGTCTCTTATCACGGACGACTGCATTGCAGTTAGGGCAGCAGGCGGACAAAATTTGCAAAGCATCGGTTACATTCATATACCAGTTCACTTTGAAAACCAATTCCACTTACTTAAAGCTTTTGTAATACCAGATATCAAATCGAATCTCATTCTAGGTGTGGACTTCTGGCGAAAATTTGAATTGTGTCCCAAGTATGTTGGTAGTGTAATGATTTCAAACAACTCATTGGAAAATTGTACTCTAGAGAGCAGCAATCGTACCACAATAACGGGTTACAACAACTTAGAGGAATCACAAAAGCATTTGGCAGATAATGTGATTAATCAGTATGAGAACATTTCATCACAGCACAAGGGTCTCGGAGTAACCGATCTAATAACTCACCACATTGATACAGGTGACAGTCAACCAATCCGTCAGCGTTATTATCGATTATCTCCTGAAAAACAACGTATCCTGGTAGAACAGGTGGACGAGATGCTTTCTCTCGATGTAGTCGAGCCTTGCGAAAGCGCGTGGTCATCACCGGTTCTCCTTGTCACCAAGAAAAACGGACAACCTCGATTTTGTTTAGATAGTCGGAAGCTAAATTCAGTCACTAAACGCGATGCATACAACTTACCCTACATCTCAGAGATACTAGATAACCTCAGGGACGCGCGTTACCTTTCCAGCATTGACTTATCGAAGGCTTTTTGGCAAATACCGATAGCTGAGGAGGATCGCGATAAAACAGCATTTTATGTTCCGGGCAGGGGCACCTTTCGCTTTAAAAGGACTGCTTTTGGTCTTACGAATGCCCCGGCCACTCAACAGCGTTTAGTTGACCTGCTGTTCGCTGAATTCGATCTTAAGGTCTTCGCATATTTAGATGATATAATAATAATTAGTAGCGATTTCAATAGCCACGTGAACTTACTTTTACGGGTTTTAGAAAAGCTCAAAAAGGCGAACTTAACAATCAACTTAGAGAAATGTAATTTTTTTAGTTCGCAATTGAAATACTTAGGCTACGTAGTAGATGCCTCAGGTTTGCGGACTGATCCTTCCAAAGTCGATGTTATACTAAAGTACCCAGCACCAACCAATAAGAAGGAACTTAAACGTTTTCTAGGTACGGCGACCTGGTACAGACGTTTCGTTCCTAACTTCAGTACTATAGCTGGTCCCTTAAACAAATTAACATCGACTAAGAAAGGTACCCCGCCATTCAAATGGACATCAGAGGCCGACGCCGCTTTCCAGAAATTGAAGGAAAGTCTAGTGTCAGCTCCAGTCTTATCATGTCCAGATTACAATAAACCGTTTGAGGTGCATACGGATGCAAGCGATTTTGGCCTCGGCGCAATGCTCACCCAAACAATTGATGGCAAAGAACATCCAATTGCCTACATGAGTAAGTCATTGAACGGGGCTGAGAAAAATTACAGCATTACCGAACGCGAGACGCTGGCCGTCGTAACCGCCCTAGAATATTGGCGTTGTTACATCGAAAATGGGCAACAGTTCACTGTCTACACTGACCACAGCGCGCTCAAGTGGTTTCTCTCAATAAGCAATCCAACGGGTCGTTTGGCTCGTTGGGGAGTTCGTTTGTCAGCATTCAATTTTGTTCTTAAACATCGGCGTGGCGTGGATAACGTCATACCAGATGCTTTATCTAGGATCGTCCCAATTAGTGCCATTAGTACTTCCAACTCTTATTTGGACACTAAAGACTCTTGGTACAGGAATATTTATGACGGTTGCCTAATTGATCCTACTAAATTTAAAAACTACATAATTAAAAATAACGCTTTATATAGATTATCGAAGAATAAATACAACTTAACTTCAGAATTCGCGTGGAAGGAGGTCGTGCCAACCGAATTACGTGAGCAAATCATACATGAAAACCATTCAGTACCCACGGCTGGACATATGGGCATATTTAAAACATATCGTAGTCTTGCTCTACGCTACTACTGGCCAGGCATGTACCAGGCAGTAGTAAAATTCATAGGTACTTGCGACAAATGTTTAGCCTACAAGTCCCAAAATCACCAGACACTGGGAGAAATGGGTCGTCCAAAAGATTGCTCACGACCATTCCAAATGTTATCAATGGATCTTATGGGTCCACTTCCAACTTCGCGAAAGCAAAATAATTACATATTAGTTATTACATGTTGTTTTTCAAAATATTGCTTAATATATCCAATAAAAAGAGCAACCGCTGAGATCATTACCAAAATTTTGGAGGAATCTGTGTTTCTCGTTCACGGTGTACCGCAGGCTATACTAATGGACAATGGAACCCAATTTACAGGGAAGGTCGCAGATGCCTTGTTTAAGAAATATGCAATCCCAAACGTTTTCTACACTCCAAAATATACCCCACAGGTCAACTTAGTGGAACGTTATAATAGAACGATAATAACATGTATTTCAACGTATGTGGATGATGATCACAGATCCTGGGACTTATATATCCCTAAGGTGCAATTTGCCATGAACAGCTCCGTTAGCGAGGCCACTGGATTTACTCCAGCTTTCCTGGTCTTCGGTCGCGAACTCGTAACTTGCGGTACTCATTACACGAACAACGACCTCGGCAACGAGATAGTGTTCTTGCCACGTGACGCTTACGCCGAAAACTTAGGTTGCCTTTCTAGCGTTTTCGATACGGTGCAATCCAGACTTTGGCAAGCTCATTTAAAGAACACTTCGCACTACAACTTGCGTCGAAAAATTGCAGAGTTTAACGTTGGTGATGTGGTCATGAAACGCGCTTATTTCTTGAGTGACAAGGGGAACAGGTTCACGAAAAAGCTGGCTCCAAAGTTTATTAAGGCAAAAGTCATAGCCAAGAAATCACCATTGGTCTATGTTCTGCAGGATATGTTAGGTAAAGACTTAGGTTCCTGGCATATAAAGGACTTAAAATTAGTAGGAGTTAATAAGTAACATCTTTAACATTTTAATTTTTTTACTTTTATTTATATATTTATGCTACTGCATAAGCCAGTGCATGAATATTATCCTCTGACGGAGACACGCTCACTCGATGTCCTCATCAGTGACATAATACGTGTCTTAATCCGTCATTTATTCGGCCTCCTATTTCAGCCCCGATGGAGAACCACGCTCACTTGTTTTGTCTTGTGCCTTACCCGTGGTCTCTCCACCTTTAATCGGAACCTCTGAATGGGTAGTCGCCTAACTCGGTACATTTTTACCGGGAGTAAATAAAAATATCTGAGCGGTTTGCAACTCGATAATTAAGCCATTGCAGGAGCGGGTGGTTACTCCTGAAATAAGCCTACATCCAATTTTCTTTTTAATATACAAAAATAACTTCTGAGCGGGTTGCAACTCAATAATTAAGCCTTTGCAGGAGCGGGTGATTACTCCTTAAATAAGCCTTAATCGATCTCAATTTTATAGTCCCAGTAGACTTCTTTTGCCTTCTTTTGCACTTCTGTTTTCCGCGAGTATCAAGTCAACTACGGACATGGAACTCTCACATAGCTGCTAGGGCGCGGACTCACCTCATGTTAAGGTGGTCTGCCAGCATGCAAGGAATACGAGTATGAGTTATGATGGATGAATGATGAAGAATAAAAGGGGTCGTAAAACAGATGTAAGTGCAATGGGAGAAAAGGATTTTTACTGGAGTAAAAACCCTCACCAAGCGGCGGGGTACTGTAACGTAGTACGTTACACTTCTCAGTTATTAACATAATTAGCATAATAACAATAAAAACACATCAAAAATGCAATGTTTACATTCATGTGTCAACTGACAAGGACGAGCCACAGATAAAAATAAGTAGTGCGGTGACAATCAATACTTACTAAGAGCCAGATAATGCATAATATCGGTCGCGCAAGTGAGGATTTGTCTACGGCTCGCATATGTCCCATCGCTATTTAGGCTGCCAACTCCATCTTTTCGTTTGACATAAGGAATTTTAGTCCCGAAGCGATCACACGTCTCACCAGATCCTAATTGTCCAGTGAATTACACACGTGTCTTAACTCGCCATTATCCGGGCCTAAACATAACTTAATCCAAATTATTCTCCGCCATCGAGCATTTAAATTCGGTGTCTTTGAAAACCCCATACTGGGTAAGTGTTGGAAAGCTTAATCATGTGCATATTTTTGTGTTTCTTTTGTCTTTGCAGGTTAACTTGGCATGTATGCTTGTTTTATCTAAATTTGTGCTACGCCAATGTTCATTTAATTAAATATAAATGCCTTCAGCTCAACTCATTTTTGTATTTTGTGCTTCACACCGAAAATGTACTGTCATGCCGTTTTTCCACGCATGAGATCATGTAAACTCCGTCTGATTGTGACAATCCACCAGCATCCTCCATTATCGCACGGTGCTTGCTTTGCTTGGCTTGGTGTCGCAACCAGCGGAGATGACCTTTAACCATCTCGTGACACGCTGGACGTCATTTTCCAGGGTCCAAGGTTCCGGCTGACGTCCCCCGTTACATCCGTCAGTTCGGCTGCACATCAGCGGCTACTGGAACCCGTTTTGGTTCCGTCGCCTGTTCCGGCATCCCACCGTTGGGCATACCTGCCACGTGGGCCGCGTCGAGTTACATCGGGTCGACACCGACACCTGAGCCCTGGTGTCTTCCAGCGTGGCACCTCGCTGCGGGCATCGCCACACCGGCTATCAGGGCAGTACTGTGCTCCCCTACAAGACAATCTCTGGGTTTGTGAACCACAAACTTGCCCACACCCCTTTTATTGTTGAAATATATTTTATGTTGACGAGGTTACGTGGTCTTATTTTATAACCTGCGCCACGTACACCGGTTCCGTCACACTGGAGCCCTTATAATTAATGAACTGGCAATCCTTTCCACATCGGACTTAATGAAGTTGGAAAGGGACACACGGGCATGAAGTGGATCCAGCTGATGGGATTAAGCTCTGTCCAAATTATCCAGTTCCAGTCAGAGGTTACTAAATCTGATGTCATTGTTCTCTGATGCTGTTTGGCGAGACGGTTTAGGACAAAATAACGATATAAGTAGATATTTCTGTAATTAGGCATGCAATTTTGTCAGCAAATTGAATATTGAAGAATTGATATTTTTTAAAAAAAATATCTACCTACTGGAAAGATATTTTCAAAGAGTTGAAAAAAATTATAAGAAAAAAAAAGGTTTTCTAACTCTACTATATTATTCACTAATAGGTATATTGTTTACAAACTATATAGTCTTAAGTGGCATTTTGTGGTTTCAGCCTACCCCCATAGGAAAAGCGCGTGAGTTTATGTATGTGTGTATTTGTCTCATAATACAAATTAGTACAGGTATCAAAACGAGAAAAGAATCACAAGGTGTAAAATCGTATACGTCGCTGTCAATAAGAAAACTGCCCAGAAGGCTGACAGTATTGCCACGTTAGATAAAAATGGTGATTCATTGGCGATATTCCAAAAGACTTGCACTTGAACCCCATGACCTTAATATTTCAACTCCAAACGGCTGAAACTAGTTATAACTATCAATGAAGTTATTTTACTTGTGACATTCGTTTCACCATAATTTATTTATATTCATGTGTCAGTAGTTATTTGAGTTGCTTCAAACCAGCCACACTATTTATGATTCATTTTTTTTTTTAAAAAAAACGCTGCCCCACAATAGGAATTTCTCCTGTATCGTGGGTGCGTTTACAAACATTTAAACTCACATACACAAATACCCAGACCCGAAACAACTATCTGTAGGTCATACAAATATTTGTTCCGTGCGGGAATCGAATCCACGACACGCACCGCAGCAGTCCAATCGCTCAGCCACTGCGTCAACCGTGCCGTCAACCGTGCCGTCATTGCAACTTCTTAAATCCAGAATCAACAGTGGTGACCACAAGAAACCAAGTATAATATGATGCTATCTGGTTTCGACTGCAATCCTGTTGACGAAGCTCTTCGTTCTCCCCAGCAGTATGTCCAAAGAAATAGATCCAGCCACTCCACCGGGATTGATTTACGCGGCCTTCTAATTATCAGCGGAGAGATTGAAAGTAATTCACTGAAACAACGTCTACCAGGATAAGCGGTAACAGATTGGATGAAATTTATCCAATTCATCGATTTTGTTGTTTATTGATCATGGGCTGAGGGTCGAAAGAAGCAATTTCTGTACGGGTAAGTAACAAAAAAATGTAATACCGGTTTTCATTACCCGACTGCGACGAAGCCCAAAAGGAGGGTTATGTGTTTGACGTGTATGTATGTATGTCTGTTTCTTTGTTCCCTCAAAACTCCTAAACGGATGAAAGGATCTGAATGAAATATACGTCGTTAGATTCGTCTTGATGGCGCGAGTGTCACTAGCTACATTAAAAAAACACAGAAAAATTGCGGATTTTGGAGGCCTTATCGTGCAAATTTTTGTTTTCAGTATCATCGAGTAGGGTATCAAAATGAAGGGTTTTATTAGGAGATTACAAAAATATAAAATACTTATATGTTTAAAATAAATTCAAAGTGACAAATCCTATAAACAAACACCAAAGTTAAATCATCAGCGAAGAATTTTACGCGATCAAGGAAAGAACAAACACAAAAGAACAAAAAAGTTGGAAATAAAAAAAGTAGTTAAAAAACTAAAAAACCCGACTGAATAAACTGAAAAGCAAAAAACAAGCACATTTTAAATAAAATAATTTTGTTTTATTTAAAATGTTTTTTGCTTTTTTGATCATCACCATTATTTTACCCTTAACACAATTCGTTTTGGGGTCGGCGCAGCATGTCTTCTTCTTCCATAATTTTCTATTACTCGTCATCTCATCACACACCTCTTTTCTTGCCGTATCATTCTTCACACAGTTCATCCATCGTTTCATTGGTCTTTCTCTACACATACAGGTTGTAAATCAACCCATAACACAGCCGTCAACCAAGCATTCTGTACATCAAACTAAGTAAGTACCTCTACGAAAAATTTTTTTGCTGGGAAACTACTTTTTTTTTAGGGGTCAAAAATCACATTTTACGATAAAACTCAAAGTAGCACTGTTAAAACATTGTGGTAGTGGATGCTTTGAATCATAAACGGGTCATGGAGGTAATTTAAGTAAAGTTATAACCTAAAATACTAGTATTTGCAAAAACAGCTGTGAAAAATTTGGAACTTTGACCCCCAATATCTCCGTAACTAGGAGTTTCCCAGGTATGGTCTAGAACAAAAAAAATATCGCAGTGGTAGGGAGAAAAAGTGCTCTTCGTTTGCGTTAAGGGTTCTTTTACACCCTTTTTACCCCTTCACATTCATACTCAAAACATTACACTTACTTTACACGGCATGTAAATAAATACTCCACAGACAATGGCGCACATTCCCTCTTCCGCTGCATGCACACCTGCGCTCTTGACGATCTCATGGCAGCATCAGCGTGCGGGGTTCGCATCAGCTGATATTTCGGCTAAATATTATATTTAACTAGCTGACCCACGCAACTACGTCTGCGTCACATAATATAGCTTTTAGCCTTTCTCGATAAACCGACTATTCAACATTTATTAAATTGAGTTTAATCGTACTCGTATCAAACAAAAAATTTTACCTTTCCTCTTTATAATACCTATTAGTTTAGATTGGTTTCGATTATATTATTAAAGTGACAATTACTATAGGTATCTCTTACTGTTAAATATACAGTAACACCTTGTACACATTATGGTGCAGTAAATATTTTGAATTTGAATTTCTCCGGAGCCCCCGGAGGCCAGAATCCGCACTTACCTACCGCACCGGACCGAATGACTGCCGCGTGCGTAATTATTCTGTCGCGCGGATATTTTGATATTGCGATATCTTCTAAGGTAATTGTTTAAACTGTATAGAGTAAAGGGCACAAACATTCTATATTAAATTTCCGTGGTAGCAAACATATTTATTTAGATATAGATTAATATCATATGGGTTAAATAAGCATTGCAAAATATCTTTCATTTTAATCTAACATTTTAATATTAAAAAATGGTTACAGTGAGTCAATCTTAAAAGATAGACATATGCTGTCGCGGACTTTTTTTTAGAACATTTCAAGGGGAACAATTCTTTTATACATGATATTTGCGTAACTTAAACCGTTTTCGCAGCGCACGCAAAGGAAGCTCTCAAAAAAGAATTTCTTTTCCCGTTTTTGCAACATTTTTCATTTATGCTCCGCTCCTATTGGTCTTAGCGTGATGTTATATAGCCTAAAGCCTTCCTCGATAAATGGACTATCCAACACAAAAAGAGTTTTTCTATTCCAACCAGTAGTCCCTGAGTTTACCGCGTTCAAACAAACAAACAAACAAACAAACAAACTCTTCAGCTTTATAATATTAGTATAGATGAAAATTTTCCATCGAAGCACTAAGAAGAAAAATAAAGTACTTTGCCAGCAGCAGTCACGGGATCTGGATTAGTGCGCGGTTGATAACATAGTTTTGTTTAAGTCCCTTAATAATAGTATTAGTATAGATACGGTCAGCATCAGAAATAGCCTAACATTTCGGAATTTTAATTATTTAATGTACAGGACTCCAGCTGTTATTTTTAATGTTTCAAAACATTATTCTTTTAAATATTCCTTACTCTTCAATAATTTGTTAGTAACGAGTAATATCTATCAACTTTTTATTAAAAAACCTGCTTTGTGACTTTAAGTAGTGTTACGTTAGTTTACTCCGGACGCTCTTAACTTGCACGTCTTGCTACATAGTTCTCACATAATATACCATCCCAACATGAATGATGTAATATACCAAGATTTTGTAACAATATTCTGATTTAAAAGAGTGTCCATGAAGTTTCTTGCCCGTTCTTCTCCATAGAGATCTACGCTAGGGAATGGGCAACTACAGTACTTTCACAAGTTATTATGCCTTGTGACTGTGACTGTAGCTTAGGAGTGCAATACGTCGTCCCGGGGGTTGCTGCGTCGGGTTGCGCGTCGCCGGATGTCTGCGGCGGCGTGTGCTGTGGGTGCGGGGGCGCGCGGCGGCGCGTGCCGTGGCGGTGGGTGCGCGGGGCTCCGGGTCGCGGGCGGCGGTTGCGCGTTGCGGCGTGCATTCGTTGTTTCGTGATTTGGAGTCTCGTGCATTCGTTGTTGCGGTGTGCGTCGCTGCGTGCTTTCGTGCTCGCAGAGTTCGTTGTTGCGGGCATTCGGCGGCGTGTGGCTCGGCGTGGTGGCTTTCGGGATGACGTATTGCACTCGTAGTTTAGTTTTGTTTTATGAATTATTGTTCTTCTGACATTCAAAAGTGCCTGTAATGGTTTAATTGAAATAAATGCTTTGAGTTTGAGTTTTGAGTTTGAGTTAAGCTACTTCTGCTGGTGACCGTACTAATGGGCAGGTACACCATTGCCTAATTCTTTGGGGATTACAGTAATGGGATGTTGTGTTATCACGAGAAAACTACTTCTCCTTCTTAGCGTGTCGATGGCAATCTAAATTGTGCCGACCCAGAATTTGTGACACTAGTTTGGACGCTACCGAAAGTCCATCAGTTCCTGTAGTGAACAACTGTTACTAGCAGGACAGGCAGGCTACTAGTGGCGCGTTCGTGTTTCACGCGCGCCTCAAAGAGATGTCAGCAGCATGGAAGGAGCTTGCAAGGGCTGACGCCCGTCGGGGCTGCGGGTTGTTCGCAAGAGACACCGCGGCCTCGACATGAAGGGCTAAAAAGGAACATGGGTGGTTTTTAGTCAGTAGAAGTCTGACACTCCCTTTCGCCCTGCCCAGAGCGGGAGGGGTTATCTGATGATTTCCCACCGCCCCCAAAAAAAAAAGGCAGGCTACTAGTTACCGAAAAGTCATGCGAATGCCGATAAAAATCGCATTGCAAGCTATTGTCATATACGAGTATCTAGCTTGACTTCAGCTGACACGTGTGTAATACTAGAACCTGACAAGGAGATAGATCAATGTTAGTCTCGCTACGCATAACCTATTTAGCTTGTCAGTGACAATCCTATAATTGCTTAACTAAATATTCTGTCGTCCGTATCAGCATACTGCGGAATAGCTCGTAGGTATGTACTCGTATAACATGCACCTATATGCGTATGCAATAGAAGTTCAACATGGTTCAGGCAAAGAAACCCGTGCTTTATTCTAAACTAGCTGATGCCCGCGGCTTCACCCGCGTGGATGTCGGTCAAATTATATACTAAAACCTTCCTCTTGAATCACTCTATCTACTAAAAAAAACCGCATCAAAATCCGTTGCGTAGTTTTAAACATTTAAGCATACATAGGGATATAGGGACAGAGAAAGCGACTTTGTTTTATACTATGTAGTGATAGTGATGATACAGATTAGTTTGTGATTTTTCATGTGTGACCGTGTTTTTCAGTTTTTTAAATTTCACAATGGTAGTTCTTTGAAATAATATAACATTCAAATTCAGACTACATGTCTGAATTATTATTGGCTATTTGACTACTGCTAAAAGTACACAAAAATGATATATTATTTCAAAGAACTAACAGAAATAACACGATGTGTGAAAAAAGTAATAATATCGATCAAAAAATGGCTTAGTTTTGACTGATTTTAAATGATGTGTTAGACAAAAACAACGCTACAGCCACGTGACGTCATATTTTATACCGCCATAGTTACGTCACGGTTACGTAGTACAAATGGCCGTTTCGCGCGACAAGCATAGAAAGTGCCCCAACCAAAAACTTCTAAAGCATGTAGCTACTCCATTTTTTGATCGATTTTATTAATTTTTTCACACATCGTGTCATTTTTGTTAGTTCTTTGAAATAACATAACATTTTCGTAAATTTTTAACAGTAGTCAAATAGCCAATTTGTGCCCTGTAAACGGCAATAGACTCGCCTTCAATTACATGAGATCAAAACATAACTCAAGAAAGGTGTTTTCACTAATAAGTACACCTCTGCCTAACCTTTCGGGGATTACAGGCGTGATGTTACTTAATTAAGGTTAAAAAAAATGTAGTTCAGGATCTGGAACTAGGTCCAAGCTACCTGGCAGTCAGAGCTCCAGAGAAAGGAACCTACCAACAATACGAGTCGTTTCCGGGAGTACCGCTTTTTGAATCGAGCCTTTGATCCAGCTGCCTAACGATAACGAGAGCCTTTTCAGGTGTATTGTCTTGGCAATTAAGCCACTAGGTTTTTTTTGGCGGGTGGAAAATCATCGAATAACCCCTCCCGCTCTTGAGCAGAGCGAAAGGGAGTGTCAGACTTCTACTGACTAAAAACCACCCATGTTCCAACCCTTCATGTCAAGGCCGCAGTATCTCTTGCGAGCAACCCGCAACCCCGACGGGCATTAGCTGAAACGACTATCGTCACAATGAGTTTATATCCCACATTTCGATAACATCGTGAACCAAGTCAAGATACATGATTTCCTAAATAAATAAAAGATTTTTATTATGTTATTTAAAATAAAGTTTGTATTGCTTAGTATTACTATTTACTTTTTAACTTAACGCGGACAAAGTCGCGGGTAACAGCTAGTTTAAACATACATACATAAACTCATAAACTCACGCCCTTTTCCCATGGGGGTAGGCAGAAACCACAGAACGCCACTTGCTACGATCCTTACATACTCCTTTTGCCTCGTCCACATTCATACATCTGGTCATACACGCACGCCGGTTACGAGTACTACGCACCTGTCCTTTCAGAAGAACGGCACCAATATGATCAGTGTATGTCTTTCTAGGGCGTCCCTTCCCGGCATTACCACTCACATCTGCCTTGTAAATACCTTTTGTTAATCGCCTTTCATTCATCCTTTCCACATGACCGAACCACCTTAGCATACTCTTTTCAATTTTTGTCACTACATCTTCTTTTAAACCGCAACGTTCTCGTATAACCTCATTCCTCTATAACCTCATTCCTAGTTTAAAATAAATGAGTATTACTAAAAAACAGAAGCAGCTTTTATTAAAATAAGATAATTACTTTAAATAACATAGTGTTGCTCAGAATTAAAAAACTGAAAAACACGGTCACACATGAAAAATCACAAACTAATCTGTATCATCACTATCACTACATAGTATAAAACAAAGTCGCTTTCTCTGTCCCTATATCCCTATGTATGCTTAAATCTTTAAAACTACGCAACGGATTTTGAAGTGGTTTTTTTTAATAGATAGAGTGATTCAAGAGGAAGTTTTCAGTATATAATTTGACCGACATCCACGCGGGTGAAGCCGCGGGCGTCAGCTAGTTATAAATAAACTAATTACATATTTAAGTGTTTAAGCATTATTTTCATTAGTGAAAGGAAACCTCGCTCTTTCTTTTGACCTTCTCCATTAAGCCAGGAAAATTCCATTGAAATTCCAAATAGATCATTTTGAACGGAGATTTCCGTTAAATTAGTAATTAGTTTATTTATAACTAGCTGACGCCCGCGGCTTCACCCGCGTGGATGTCGGTCAAATTATATACTGAAAACTTCCTCTTGAATCACTCTATCTATTAAAAAAAACCACTTCAAAATCCGTTGCGTAGTTTTAAAGATTTAATCATACATAGGGATATAGGGACAGAGAAAGCGACTTTGTTTTATACTATGTAGTGATAGTGATGATACAGATTAGTTTGTGATTTTTCATGTGTGACCGTGTTTTTCAGTTTTTTAATTCTGAGCAACACTATGTTATTTAAAGTAATTATCTTATTTTAATAAAAGCTGCTTCTGTTTTTTAGTAATACTCATTTATTTTAAACTAGGAATGAGGTTATAGAGGAATGAGGTTATACGAGAACGTTGCGGTTTAAAAGAAGATGTAGTGACAAAAATTGAAAAGAGTATGCTAAGGTGGTTCGGTCATGTGGAAAGGATGAATAAAAGGCGATTAACAAAAGGTATTTACAAGGCAGATGTGAGTGGTAATGCCGGGAAGGGACGCCCTAGAAAGACATACACTGATCATATTGGTGCCGTTCTTCTGAAAGGACAGGTGCGTAGTACTCGTAACCGGCGTGCGTGTATGACCAGATGTATGAATGTGGACGAGGCAAAAGGAGTATGTAAGGATCGTAGCAAGTGGCGTTCTGTGGTTTCTGCCTACCCCCATGGGAAAAGGGCGTGAGTTTATGAGTTTATGTATGTATGTTTAAACTAGCTGTTACCCGCGACTTTGTCCGCGTTAAGTTAAAAAGTAAATAGTAATACTAAGCAATACAAACTTTATTTTAAATAACATAATAAAAATCTTTTATTTATTTAGGAAATCATGTATCTTGACTTGGTTCACGATGTTATCGAAATGTGGGATATAAACTCATTGTGACGATAGTCGTTTCAGCTAATGCCCGTCGGGGTTGCGGGTTGCTCGCAAGAGATACTGCGGCCTTGACATGAAGGGTTGGAACATGGGTGGTTTTTAGTCAGTAGAAGTCTGACACTCCCTTTCGCTCTGCTCAAGAGCGGGAGGGGTTATTCGATGATTTTCCACCCGCCAAAAAAAACCTAGTGGCTTAATTGCCAAGACAATACACCTGAAAAGGCTCTCGTTATCGTTAGGCAGCTGGATCAAAGGCTCGATTCAAAAAGCGGTACTCCCGGAAACGACTCGTATTGTTGGTAGGTTCCTTTCTCTGGAGCTCTGACTGCCAGGTAGCTTGGACCTAGTTCCAGATCCTGAACTACATTTTTTTTAACCTTAATTAAGTAACATCACGCCTGTAATCCCCGAAAGGTTAGGCAGAGGTGTACTTATTAGTGAAAACACCTTTCTTGAGTTATGTTTTGATCTCATGTAATTGAAGGCGAGTCTATTGCCGTTTACAGGGCACAAATTGGCTATTTGACTACTGTTAAAAATTTACGAAAATGTTATGTTATTTCAAAGAACTAACAAAAATGACACGATGTGTGAAAAAATTAATAAAATCGATCAAAAAATGGAGTAGCTACATGCTTTAGAAGTTTTTGGTTGGGGCACTTTCTATGCTTGTCGCGCGAAACGGCCATTTGTACTACGTAACCGTGACGTAACTATGGCGGTATAAAATATGACGTCACGTGGCTGTAGCGTTGTTTTTGTCTAACACATCATTTAAAATCAGTCAAAACTAAGCCATTTTTTGATCGATATTATTACTTTTTTCACACATCGTGTTATTTCTGTTAGTTCTTTGAAATAATATATCATTTTTGTGTACTTTTAGCAGTAGTCAAATAGCCAATAATAATTCAGACATGTAGTCTGAATTTGAATGTTATATTATTTCAAAGAACTACCATTGTGAAATTTAAAAAACTGAAAAACACGGTCACACATGAAAAATCACAAACTAATCTGTATCATCACTATCACTACATAGTATAAAACAAAGTCGCTTTCTCTGTCCCTATATCCCTATGTATGCTTAAATCTTTAAAACTACGCAACGGATTTTGAAGTGGTTTTTTTTAATAGATAGAGTGATTCAAGAGGAAGTTTTCAGTATATAATTTGACCGACATCCACGCGGGTGAAGCCGCGGGCGTCAGCTAGTTATAAATAAACTAATTACATATTTAAGTGTTTAAGCATTATTTTCATTAGTGAAAGGAAACCTCGCTCTTTCTTTTGACCTTCTCCATTAAGCCAGGAAAATTCCATTGAAATTCCAAATAGATCATTTTGAACGGAGATTTCCGTTCAAAATGATCTATTTTAACCCAAAGAACAAAGGATTTAAATTTCACAAAGTCGCAAAGTTCTTATTATTAAACTATAAATAGAACATTTGAATGGTTAAAATAAAGGAATTATTTACAACAAAAAGCTAAAGACAAACTTTATGATAACATATTAGGAAAAAAACCCTTCGCCACGTCTGTCTGTCTGTTCGCGATAAACCCGAAAACTCCTGCACCGATTTTTATGCTGTTTTTCCCAATGGATAGGCCATGGTTTCCGAGGAAGGTTTTAGTATATTCTTTTAAATTCGGCCCCTTAGGCTGCGGGTTGTTTGCAAGAGATACCGCGACCTCGAGATGAAGGGCTAAGAAGGAACATGGGTTTTTAGTCAGTACAAGTCTGACACTCCCTTTTGCTATTCCCAAGAGCGGAGGGGTTATTTGATGATTTTCCACCCCACAAAAAAAAACAACAAAAAAAGGGAGATAAATAGGGGATGATAGCTTGTTGGGATATTATTCGACATCCACACGGGTGAAACCGCGGTCAAAAGCTAGTTATTAATAAAACAACCAACGAGTAATTAAAATATACGAATTTACATAGTTATCGAAGTGGGTCTTTGCCATTTTACAATGCCCCGTATCTAGGCCGCAGCCTTTCATTCACCTAGGGCATTTCCATGGGATACTTAATCAACGTGACATAATATAATCCATCACCTTTAAGAACCTTAAGAACTTCCCCTTTCAATTCATTATGTCGGTCCCAATGATAAAACGGTTGCAATTTTTCAAAGATATGACTATAAAAGCTTTAAATATCTATTCAATTTATTTTTTTTTTCTTGAAAAATTGCGTCGAACACTGGGCAATGAGATGGAAGCGTTTCACTGTAGGTATTAATAATCAATAATTTTATGGAACTGTTTCGTTGGTCTAGTACGATTGCTGATCATGAAGGCCTTTTTTTTTTTTTGTGGGGGGGTGTGAAATTATCAAAAATAACCCCTCCCGCTCATGGGCAGAGCGAACGGGAGTGTCAGACTTCTACTGACTAAAAACCACCCAAGTTCCTTCTTAGCCCTTCATGTCAAGGTCGCGGTATCTTATGCGAACAACCCGCAGCCCCGACGGGTCATCATGAAGGCCTTGGTTCGATTCCCGGGTCGAGCAAAGTGTTTTTTCCATCAGGAATTTCTCAGTAGCAGCCACCGAGTCTAGATTTTTGATGGCTAAAGACTTGCCCCCTATCTTGTGTGTGTGTGTGTTATGTTTGTGGCGACAGCGACATCTATCGTAACACAGGCGAACTACATTGGCAAATCCTACATCGCGCTATCAACTTTATCCGCGACATTAGCGTATATAGAAAATCCCGACTTACATATATTATGTCGGGCAGTTAGCCCACCAGACACAACACCCGTCTGGTCGGAGGATCCTTCCTTTTCTATGGGGAATGAGGAACTTTACACCCTGTTCCTCATACCCTTCAAATGTTTAAGTCCTATGTAGGGCTTAAACATAACTGGTGAATAATGAGTGTGTCAAATTTCATACATCTCTTCCTCTGCCTAACCCTTTGGGGATTACAGGCATGATGTTATGTTATATCTATTCAATCAATTAATTTACTTGAAAAGTTGCGTGTTGGAACACTGGGCAATGAGGCGGCAACGTTTCATTGTGTTCAAAATCAGTGATTTTAGGAGAATAACGATGGGATCGTGTTTTTGTCTGTCGACATCAATTAAAATTCGATTTGGCTTTGAATGGAATCGCGTTCCGAGTGTACTGCTCGAGAATTTTAGAACAAGTTTCAATTTGTTGTGTTTACGTTGGGTGTTCTATAATTTTATTAGTGAATGACTTTTATTTCAAAATCCAGGAACCAAGTTATTCAGAAATTCGATGGAGATTCTTCTTTTTGTTAGGTTTTTACCCGACTGCAAGGGAAGGGTAATGTTTTTTATATTATGTTACTGTCGATGACATAAAGACAATTTTTTTATATACTTTGATTATAATAACTAAACTAAATAAAAGTAATATTTTTTTTTACTTTACTCCGTATATGTTTTTGTATTAATTATCATTTCTAATAATAAGGAGCTCGTGGCTTAATAAGAACTGCCACTCGGGTCGATCTTTAGGTAAAGCTGTGCTTGCCTAGGTCGGTCTGTGGATGGGTGATCGCCCGACATACCGTGTTTCCTCCGTGCCTCGGAAAGCACGTTAAGCTGTTGGTCCCGGCTGCCATATATAGATCTTTGGCAGTCGTTACAGGTAGTCAGTGACCTGAAATTCTGACATCCAGTTTTACCAAAGAGTATCGTATTACCTAGTATTGACTGGGTTGTGGAGGTCAAATAGGCAGTCGCTCCATGTAAAATACTCGTATTCAGCTGCATCCGGTTAGACTGGAAGCCGACCCCAACATAGTTGGGAAAAGGCTAGGCAGATGATATGGTTTCTAATATTGACATAATACATGTTTCACATGTACCTGCCGGGAGTCCGGACGATTTTTTTTTGTCAAAACTTCCCGCTGTAAACTATGCACAGTATTTTAGGAACCAAACCTTCAATCTTCTTTGGATTAGCCTACCTCAGCGATCAATCGGAGGGGCTGACAAATCCGACCTCGCGTCGATCTATTGTCGAGGGCCTGTCGTGGGCGAAATACTTGCAAAGTGCATTTTTCCGAAGGTATTGATCAAACGGATTTTTCCAATATTTTTACCGAGTTCAAAAGTGTAAGGTACGGAGGTGTTGAATACATACGATCTACTTTCAATAAGTTGTCTGCTGTTATCACACGTAGTTTGAAGATTTATTTTTTGAACCATCACATCCTTTTTTTTTGGGAGGTGGGAAATTATCAAATAACCCCTCCCGCACTTGGGCAGAGCGGAAAGGAGTGTCAGACTTCTACTGATTAAAAACCACCCATGTTCCTTTTTAGCCCTTGTATCGAGGCCGCGGTATCTCTTTCGAACAACCCGCACCCCCGACGGAAACCATCACATCCTCAGGTCAGTAATCGCCTAATTTTTAGAGGTACCCGTTAGTATACTAACATTTTGCCAGTTATGATTAAGTCCCTTGTTATAGGGAGCGAGCTTATTGCCATCAACCTAGCACAAATCCAGACTCCATGGCTGCTACTGAAAAATTACTGATGGCAAACTCAATAGCACTTTGCCTGTCCTAGGAATCAAACACAGGACCTCATGACCGCATTATTATAAAATAAATAACTAACTGATGCCCGCGGCTTAAACCTTCCTCGAGAACCACTTTATCCATTGATGTAAACAGCATGAAAATCAGTGCAGTAGTTTTTGAGTTTATCTCGAACAGACAGACCCGACGGAGGACCTTGTTTTACTATATGTAGTGATTCATTCTAGAATAACTACAACACATTGTTTTTCAAAGAATCACAAGAAACCTAATAAGTTTCCAAGAAAATACTGGTTAAAGTTGTTAAAATTATTTTAACTCGTCCAAAGTAGACAGGTTGATTTTCAGTTATTATGACTGTCTGATTACAGTTTTAACTGTAACACGTGCATTTCATTGCTCGCCACTGTACAAACGTAGACTGCTAAAACCATAACCCTCCCAGGTGACAATAAAGTGACATCACTGCATGCCAGTGCATAAAAATCGGCCACTTTACTCCAAAAGGTTTATGGCAACATTTCCTGGCTATAACTGCATAAGTTTACTAAACCGAACGTTCTACACGTGAGTATGTTGGTAATATCCGCTCAAGTAACGGACTTTCTGTATAGACTAGAAATAGAAGCTTCTGGAAGGAAGTTGTGTGCACATTTTATTTTAAAACATGTGTTTGTATTTAGGTACGAGGGGAATGAAGAGGTTGTGTTCAAATGTGGTTGTAATTTTTCTGAGTATGAGGCCTGGACTTCACTAAAGCGAATATGTGCAATGCGGATAGGAGAGATAACTGTGTAAGAGATAGGATGTATCCACCGATGCTATACGGAGTTGTGCAAAGCGGAGAAGAGATCATGCGTAAGACCTAGAATGTATCCACCGATGCTACACAGAGTTGTGCAAAGCGGAGAGGAGATGTGTAGGACCTAGGATGTTTTCATCAAAACTGTGGGAAGTTGTACAAAGCGGTGAGGAGAGAAGATGTGTAAGAGCTAGGATGTTTCCACCGAAGCTATGCGGAGTTTTGCAAAACGTAGTAGTAGCAGTACACTGCTCACCACATTCCGCTCACAGCACACCATTTGCAATGCGCAATACGCCACTCGTGAGTGGCGTATTGCGCAGCAGTGATCAGAAGAGACGTGTCTCTTCTGGTCTCTGCTTCGGTGAAACCCGACACAATTTTTTGTATGCGACGCCTCACCACACTACCTATTCCCAAACCACTGAAACTCTTGTAAGCCAGAATCAACAGTGGCGACCACTAGAAAAGCGCCGAGATAATTAAGCTGGACAAAGTCCCAGAGAAACGATTTAACTGTCTTGGATCCCGCAACAAAATGAATTAGAAAAGAATAGCGGACGAGTAGGAAGACCCGTCTATCTAATGTTATAGAACAGTCAGCACGTGTATCGAAGCAGTGTGTAAGAATCGTAGCTTATGGCGTTCTGTGGTTTCTGCCTCCCCCCATGAAAAAAATCATGAGTCTATTTAATCATCATCATCATCATCATTCTCTTGCCCCTTTGCCAATTCATTTGGGGTCGGCGCAGCATGTCTTCTTCCATACTTCTCTGTTAGTTTATTTACTCACTAGCGGACGTCACGTGGTTTCACCCGCGTAGTTCCCGTTCCCGTGGGAATACAGGGATAAAAAGTAGCCTATGTCTAGTGTAGCTAGTGTAGCTTCCCAACGGTGAAAGAAGTTTTGAAATCGGTTCAGTAGTTTCGGAGCCTATTCGTTACAAACAAACGAATCTTTCCTCTTTATAATATTAGTGTAGATGTATAAACTAAAAACTTGAAATCAATTTGGTTCGAAAAACATAACACAGTGCAAAGTTAGGCACATACCAATGTCGTTTATGACAAAAAGTAAGTTAAAAAGAGACAAAAACATATTCTTTGAGTTTTTTCCTTCATCGGATAGCCATTTAACCTCTCGAACAGAAAGTGGAGCTTCTTTAAAAGGATATTAGGAACTACCTCACGTGTGAAACATTCTGTATCGCTGCCAGTTAGCCCTCGTAACAGATGGCGTTTGCTAGAATACATAAAAGATGATCGAGAAGTCTTGTGCTGTTCTGTTCGAGTTGTGCGATTGTAAAGGAATGAAAGTCAGTTCAATTTAGTCCCAGTTATGTAAAGACTTAACATTACATTATAATTATATATTAGAGGCAGACTGAAGCCTAAAAATTACTTGTATTCATCAAAACTGCTCGTACTCTCATCGGTTGGCTCAGTGGCTGAGCGATTGGACTGCTGCGCTGCGTGTCGCGGGTTCGATCGCCGTACGCAACAAATATTTGTTTGGTCTGCAGATAGTAATTTCGGGTCTGGCTGTGTTTGTGTATGTGAGTGAGTGTTTATAAAACGCACCCACGATACATGAGAAATTCCTAGTGTGGGGGAACGTCTTTCTATTAAAAAAAAAAAAAAATGTTAGTTGATGCATTCCCAAATTACTTTTAAGTTATGAACCGGAAGACGTTACGTTCATTGACGACCGGTCAATGTGGGGATACCTGGGGGAGGATTATGTCCAGCAGTGGACGTTTTTCGGCTGAAATGATGACGATGATGAAAATTACTACCTCGATGATCTAGTGGTCGCAATCGTGACCGCTAACCACTGTTATTTGTTGTAATTGGATTTTTCTGTCAAAAATTTCACAGTGGCAGCCACGGGACTGAAATTGTGCCTAGTATATGACAATAAGCTCCTTATTACATGGGACTGAACAGCAGTGAGAGCAGCAGTGGTCCAGTGGTGGCGGTCCCGACTTACGAACAGTAAGTCGTGGTTTCGAACCCAGGCAGGCGCATTACTTTGTGTAATTTATTTCATCACCATTGCTCTCAAAACGGTGAAGGAAAACATCGTGAGGAAACCGGCTGTGATGTGTATGTCTTAGAACCAAAAATTCGAACACATGTGACATCTACCAACCCGCACTGGGCACACGTGGTGGATAATAGCCCATCCCTCTCCTAGAAAGGAGGCCTGAGTTCCTGCAGTGGAAACATTATAGGCTGATGATGTTGAACATAATTGGCGAAATATAAGTGTAGTATACAGGCTCTATTGTAGAAGTATGCCTGACTTACAGAACCCTTTCCTCAATCCGTAACTCAATTTCTGTAACACCAAGATATACATTAAGCCATAATCCCTCTCCTCATCAAACTTTCTCATTAAAATTCCCAAAAAGTACAATTTCTTTGACAAAAAGCTAACTTCATAAAAGTGAAAAGTATAACGATTCCCGTGACGCGAACTTAACCCTTCCGCCGCCACTCGGGGGGAGTGGTCGCGCATGTCCAAGGACAGATGTCTCGCGTCGGCAGGGTTAACTCGCATAATGGATGTTAAAAAGGTTTGGTGGTACTTTTTGTCATTCATTTACGCTTCGCAACTTTGTGAGAGTCTGAAAAGAACAAGTGATGTCTCATTTTGCTAGATTGTTCAAAACGTTATTCTTAAATACGACATCATGCCTGCATTTCCTGTAGGGCTTGGCAGAGATTTACATAATAGGGGATCGGACAAAAAAAAACTAATTAGTCCGTCTGATGGATTTCCAAAAAATATTGAACACATATTTTTTCTTTTTTCACATGAAAAAAAAATTAAGATGATACAGTGCTTCGAAAACTCGTGAACTCTTCGAAAACGTCACATGTCAGCACATTTTTTACCTACAACTGACGTCGCAACCCCCCTCTCATGATCTTTGACGCGTTTTATCTTCGGCAATTTTTATTAATTTGATAAAACAAAAAACACGTATCCAATATTTTTCGATAATCTAACTGACGGACTAATTAGAATCATATTTTTTTGACTCAGTCCGATCCCCTATTCTACATTTTTACATTTTGCCAGTACCTAATGTTTCAGTCTCATCTGATAGGAGACGTGCTTGTTGCCCAATAATATTTTGTCCGACCTGGAACACGAACTCTGGATCTTATACTCAACAGTAAACGTTATTTTGCAACATTATTATGAAAACAACAATGGCTTCGTACTCAAAACATGGATGATGCAAAATAATTTTGTATGGATCGTAGCAGGTGGCGTTCTGCGCTTTTTAACCCATAGCTTGCCTGCAACTAAAATAGAATGTATTCTCAATCCCCTTATTTTGATGGGTGGCAAATCATCAAATGACTACTCCAGCTTAGGGCGGAGCGGAAGGAGTGTCGGACTGCTGCTGACTAAAAACCACCATGTTCCTTCATAGCCCTTTAAAATGTTTTCCGAGGCCGCGGTATCATTTTCGAACAACCAGTAGCCCCATTCTCAATCCCCTTAAAACAGAAACACAAAATTGTACTTCGTGCGTAGCACTTCGTAGCAATGTCTGCCTATAGTACGATGCTACACGCACGAGCTACGTTACGCGCTTGCTACGACGTCCGAACGCGCTACGCTTTTTAAAACGTAGCACCGTTTAATGAAAGTAAATAAAACTGGTACTTTCAAATTAGTTAAGGAGTCCACCAAACAGTTCAAAAGTTGAAGGTAACTGCCCGTTTGGAAACGCTGACCTACATGGAGAAGAATGAGCAAGAAAATGATATAAAGTTAATTGTTACTAGCTACTATGTGTACCGTAGTAACTTCCTCATCATCATCTGCCTTGTCTTTTCCCACCAATCCTTGGGTTTGTTTCCAGTCTAAACGGAGCAACTCAATATCAGTACTTTATAGAGGAGCAGTCGCTTTATGTTAAATCAACCAGGCAGTCGCCTATCTGACCTCCACCACCCGGTTATTAATGGGAAATACGATTCCACTTGGTAAGACAGGTTATCAGAATTTCGGGCCACTGCACTATCTGTAACAAATCAATTGTTATAGATCTTCAAGTGACTGCCAGGACCAACGGCTTAATGTGCTTTCCGAAGCACGGAGAAAACTCCTTATCTAATGGACCCGTACCAGTGGCGGGTGACGATGCAGGTTTTGCCTAGGTTTGTCAGTATCAGCCTTGGCAAGACCAGCTTTACCTTGAAGATTGACCCGAGAAGATGTTATAATGACGAGCACCACGAGCTAAGTACTTTCCTCGTAATACACAAAACAACAGAAAGACGAAATAATTCATGGTACAGCACACTTCATCATAAATCTATGTTCTCAGACAGTTCGTATGGCGAGAAAATAATACGAACTATATTAACTTTTCCCAACACTACATAATAACGAAAAAACTCACTTCGAACAGGAAAACGTTATTAAATAACTGCGAATCACGTTCCAAGCGACTGTCAAAAGGGGAATTCATCTTTCATGGTTGCCTCATGGAGTAAGATATTCTGTCTATTAGATTTGAATCACTGTAGTATGGTATTTATAGTAGGCATTTTCATTTGTGGGTATCGTAAAAAATAGAGACTAATCGTTCATAATAAATAAATTACGTACGTATTTTTTGTAGAAAATCTTTATCATGCCTTATATTAATAATAAGGTATTATATAATATTAGCGCAAAATGACGAATATACACGGTGAATGGGACACCAACGCTAAAATAGTTTCCAATTATTAAGTACATCATTCTAAATTAACGTCAGCCACTAAAAAAGTAAAGTAAACGACAGTAGCGGTGGCCCAGTGGTGGGTGCCCCGACTTACGAACAATAAGTCGTGGGCTCGAACCCAGGCAGGTGCATTACTTTGTGTAATTTATTTCATCACCGCTGCTCTCAAAACGGTGAAGAAAAACATTGTGAGGAAACCGGCATGTCTTAGAACCAAAAAAAATCGAAGACATGTGACATCTACTAACCCGCACTGCCGTTAATAGCCCATACCTCTCCTACAGAGGAGGCCTGAGTCCCTGCAGTGGGAACATTATAGGCTGCTGATGATGATGATGACTAAAAAATGCTAAAAAAGCTGTTTCCTCAAAACTGCAATAACTCCGTGGTCAAAATATATGGAACAGCTCCAATCGCTTTCTAATTTTCCTCTTGTAATTATTGATAAAAAAATGTATAATTATGTGTGTCGGTACATGTTCAGATTGATGTACTGAATAGATGGTAACCGTTTAAACTTATGTGTCCCTTCCTTATATTCAGAAAAAACTAAAAAAATAAATAAGGAAAAGACATTAATATTTTACGTCACCCCCAAATTAACACTAAAACTGAAACCCTAATTACCAATTACTTGTTTCTTGTCACCAAAGTAATATTGTGGAGTGGCATTTTTATACTTCCATAAAAATCGACACCGTTACATAACATCTCAGAAAATAACAATTTAAGTAATAGCGTAATACAATTATGGTATCAATTTCGTTCGTGAACGTGTCGGAAAAATTCCCGGTCGGAATTACCCTGGCTTCGGAAAAAATCCGAATCGGAATTACCCTGGCTCTAGAAGAATCGTAGATTCCTTCGTAATAAGGCACTTTTTTGCCGAAGTGTGGGCTGATGATGTCATATGGATTGTATGAGTTAAAAATAATGGTGCGGAAGCTTCGTAATAGGCTCTACTCGTAAGGATTGGATGACGTTAAGGAAAATTAGGGTGGATCTTTTCTTTGTATTTTGGTACTTGACTTGATTTGTATTTCGATTGATGTCTGACGATTGAGCGAAATTCGACGAAGCTTATTTAAAGAATGTATGACTTAAAATCAGAATCAGGTTTTTGATAATATTGGAAATCGCATATCCGAACTCAAATGGAGTTGGCGGGATACCTAAAAAGGCACAGTGATGATAGGTGGAATAAGGCTGTCACCGAATGACTTCCAAGATCTGGTAGAAGAAATGTGGGCCGTCCAGCGGCGAGATAGGCAGACGACATTCGTCTTTAGGGAAAAAACCTGGATGAGGCTGACATAAGACCGTGGAGAAGAAAAGAGTGGGTGACACAGCAGTGGGTGAGGTGATGATGATGGGGTGCCATGTATATTCTAAACTTTGATTATAGTCAAATAATTAAGATTAATATCTATGCACGCATGCCTATGTATGTCGTCATTAATGAAAAATAAGGACTCGTAGTGAAACAATACAAAATTCAGTGTGACACAGAGACAGCACCAAAAAATACTGATTCAAAATAATAATTATTTTTGAATCAGTATTTTTGTACCTGACAGTTATTGTCAGTACAAAAGTGAAGTTGCATACAAAAGTAAAAAGAACAGGTACAAAATAACAGGTCACGGTGACACAGGAACTGTTATAAATCACAGTATAACGTGTCGTAGAGAGGTGCTTTCTATGGAAGCGATATGTAAAATATCGAGGTAAACTTGATTGTGTCCTATGTCCATAAAATACAGTAGACACGGAAAAACAGTTTTGTGCTGATGTAGTGATGGATTTACGCCACAAAGACTTTAGATTCGATTCCCAAGTCAGGAAAAAAAGTCATTGGGTTTTATCATCAAGAATCTCTCAGAAGCAGCCACAGAATTTGGATTTCAGACAATCACGATTAAATAATTTGATTTGTTTTGTGTGGTATTTTTAAAACGCCATACAAAAAAAAATCTATAGACAATACCTCAATTTAAAACAAAATCTTCATGCCGATATAATCATAATACTGTTTATTAATTAACAGCAGTACCTACACAGAGCCAATTACAATGATAAATACCCTTTTTTAACGATAATATTTCAACATTCACAGGCTCTATATCAAACAGTTCCTGCAAAAATATTCAAGACACAATAAAAACTAAACACCAAACTGCCTTCTCACGCCGAACACAGCCATAAAATCAGAGCAGCACCATAAAGGCATACATCATTCATGAGCATAATGTTAATATGAGGGAACTAGCCATAAAAACAGTATTAGACCTCGTTCACACCGACAATTTTTACCCTGCAATGAATTTTCAACCCAATGCTTAGACATCGAGAGCTGATAGTCCAACAGTGCGCTTTTTCTACGTGCTGAAATGCGGACTGTTGGATTCTCAATGCTCGGGTCAATACCGAAGGTTGAAAATACAAAAAATTCTCAAGCTAAGCCTACTGAGCAAAAACTGCTAACGTTACTGACTACACAGAATGGTCTCGTATTATACCATAGAACAATGACCACTTTAGAACCCTTGAGGGCCCTTGAAACAAGGGAAGGGGGAGTACCTACTAAGAAAAATCTGTTAGTCAAGGGACACCATTTTTGTAGGTGTGCTTCACACTATACTTGTTCGAGTTTGATATTTAATCCGGAAGTGTTTTTAGGGTTAAATACCTCCCGTCGGGGCTGCGGGTTGTTCGCAAGAGATACTGCGGCCTCGACATGAAGGGCAAAGAAGGAACATGGGTGGTTTTTAGTCAATAGAAGTCTGACACTACCTTTCGCTCTGCCCAGAGCGGGAGGAGTCATTTAAAGATTTCCTTCACTCCACAAAAAAGGGTTAAATACCTGTTATTATTACTAAGAACCTCCGCTATGCGTCCGTCTGTCAGCTGGTTGTATCTTATATATCCGTAATAGGTAGATAGTTGAAGTCTTATAAACTGTGTACTATGTTAAGAAAGTCAAGTTCATAGTGTGAACACTGATGTGCCTTTTCTTGAACAAATATACATACCTAATTATATTCAATTTTACCACCCACCTGAACCGGAGAAGGTGTGTAACAAGCCTTAATTTTTTCAGCATGTGCTATCTCGGCTTTTGGGGGAGTGACATGATATAACAAGTATGCTTCAGCCTTTTGATCATTTTATTATATCGTTGCATAAAGGTAGGTACTGTAATAGAGAATGAAATTTTCTTCTTCATTCTTCAATTCTGGAGTAATTTTTAGGCTTCCGTACCTCAAAATTAAAAAAACGGAACCCCAATAGGTTCACTCGTGTCTGTTTGTCTGTCCAGCCATTCCTCCTCCCACTTATCTCCGAAACTGATGAGCATAAAATTTTGAAAAAATACAGAAATCACAAGAACACACCTACAAGAAGAAAACAAAAAAACCTATAAGAAGTCTATGGTGGTAAAATAACATGGGAAATTTCTCAATATCTACTTCAATGGTACGGAACCCTTCATGTGCAAGTCCGACTTGCACATGGGTTCCATATTCACATGAACAGATTTTTTTTAGATAAAAACGTTTTTTACATTCATTTAAATATTTTTCTTTTTTAAATATAGGCATTGGTAGAAGAGCCGTGAGATCAGCCATGCAAGACTTTCGCGACCCCTGCAGTCCAGTCCGTCTCCGGGAGCCAAACTAACTTCTTTGGCGATGTACGCCTGTACGGGCTTACCCGAGACACTGCCACCACTGAGGGCCTTGCAATGCAACGAGTGACGATGGAGTTCTTCTAGGAGCCTGACAGACTCTTATTGACTGAAACCACACCGGAGTTCCGAGGGTTCAGGGGGCTGCGCTGGACTTGTTCCCACTTGACCGCGACGTCACTGTATCAACCTCGTTCATGATTTACCCACGATGGCAGCAATATAGTCTCCCTTTTTTTTGGCGGGTACAAAATCATCAAATAACCCCTCCCGCTCTTGGGCAGAGCAAAAGGGAGTGTCAGACTTCTACTGACTAAAAACAACCCATATTCCTTCTTAGCTCTTCATGTCGAGGCCGCGGTATCTCTTGCTAACAACCCGCAGCCCTGACGGGCAATATAGTCTCCCTATGGTTCACTTTTAACTAAAGGTAAAATGACAGTTTCACGTTTCATTAACCTTTAGTGCAATGCTAATAAAGTTAAAGTATATCGCGACCTTTATGGAGGTATGCATTATTATGGCATCATTACTTAATAGGTCACTAGTTACTCATACTGCGTTAGTTTGCGCTACAACTTCAAACTTTTTAAGTACTCCATGTATAATATAATTACTAGCAATTTGATATTCATTAAAGTTGAAGTAATAGCCAATAATTGGATCCCACCCTTGTTATATGAAGATCTTTGACAGTCCAAAAAGTGGCCCAAAAGTCCGACAACCAGTTTTATCCAGGGGTATCATATTACTCAATACTGTTGAGTTGTGGAGGTCAGATACGCAGTCTCTCCGTGGAAAATATTGGTATTCAGCGGCATCCGTTAAGACTGGACCCTAACATAGTTTAGCAAAAGGCTAGGCAGATGATGAAAATTGGAAACAAAGATTTAAATGATTTTTTTTACAAATGTGAGTACTGCTACAACTACATAAATATTACTCCGATTTTTGTGCCGTTCCAACAAATTACCTGATTCCTTAATTAAATTTTCAAAACGAACTTCCACGAGGTCCAAAATGTAATATCGAATTTCAAACAAAATAAATCAACCTTTCCCATTGCACCCCACTTGAATTCAAAACAGAAATTACAAAAAGAGAAAAAATATCATACCTTCACTCTTTTGAATTTTCAACAATGCTCTACGTTCCCATATTTCAAACGGACTATGCAAGCACAAAAAAGAGAAGTACAGAAGGTCGTTTACATACATCTGCCTAGCCTTTTCCCAACTATGTTCTGGTCGGCTTCCAGTCTAATTGGGTGCTGCTGCTTACCAGTTGGAACGAAGTACCTTATCGCGCGTTGTGAAAGGGGACTAGACGGAAAAAATTCTTACGTAAAGTTGTCACGACACTTTTTGCTATAATAAGCTATTGTAAGCTGTGCGGCGTCGCATGTTTCTCTGTCTGTCTCTCTCTCTCTTATAGAAAGCAAGCCAGATATTTTCATTTCTACATTTCTTTTTTTTCTTTTTTTTTTTTTTTTACATAATAAAAAATAATAACAATAACTTCGTTCCATCCGAGTGTTCCTTGACACCTCTCAAGATTTTTTTAATATGGAGGGTCTGGCTATTTGACCTCCACAAACCAGTTAGTACTGGTTAATGTGTTTTATTTTGTGTGTTAGTTCCGGTTAATCTCCGAAACGGCTGGAATGATTTTGACGTGACTTTTATTGATAGATTGCTCATGTTTTAACAACTACCTTGGTTACTTTTATTTTAGGATAAAAATTAGGGTTCCGTGCAAAAAGTTCGATTCCAAAGTGATATTTTGAATAATAATTAACCGCGAATGGAAATCGCGGGTAACAGCCAGAACACCATAACATACCTCAGGACACCATGTGTCATGGACATCCACGTTACGTAGACATTCCGCATTCTATAATTTCCGCTTTGCGAGTCGCAAGTGCGCTTGCATTCGCTGCCGCGCTGCACGTAAAACGTTTCTATGTGTGTGTGAAGACCTTTAACAATTAATGACTGTCGCAAGTGAACTTGCACTCGCTATACGTGAAGCGTGTCTATGTGTGTGTGTTGATTTCAAACAAATGACAGCCGCGAGTGCGCTTGCACTCGCTGTACGTGAAGCTTGTAGGTGTGCAAGCGTTTTTGATCATTGTATCGAATCGAACTTCTGTATTTATGTTCTTTGTGATGTAAGGGAGTGCCGATCAACAAACAATTTTTCGTCTTATTAAGGAGGGGAATTTATCAATTTATTCCCCCCTCCCCCTTGAGTTTAAGGTAAGATTATGTAAATTGAGAGTAAAACGATAAATGGAGTGTTTTTACGTCTTTGACAATGGTAGATTGTTTTATATAAGAATGGTTTAGAGCTAAATTGATCAGTGCCGATTATCTGCTTCGATTTTGGGAGTTTAGATCGGTAGGTATTATAATATTTGCCTATTGTTCTTGTTCGGCGTTCAATTTTCTTGAGCAAATTTGTGAGATTTTTGCTTTATATGTGGGATTTTCATCTTTCGTTGTTAAATTGAGAAACAAATATAAAGAACTAGAGATCTGCGTCTGCTTTACAAAGGTAAAACTAAATTGTAGTGCTATCAAAATTCAAAGTTTCATAGTTCACCTCAAACATTTGCTTTGTTTTGTATTATTAATAGAATAGTAAATGAGTAACAAGAGATACACAAATAAATTAATAAATGTAGTTGCATTGAGAAATTAAAAATATTTCAAATTATGTCAAACTCAAAGCCGTTATTTCAATTAAACCAATTGTAGTATAAGCACTTTTGAATGTCAGAAAAATAAAGATAATGAAGCGACAGTCGCAAGGTATAATAACTTGTCAAAGAACTGTAGTTTTTGTTGTCCATTCCAAAAGGTAGCTCTTTGGAGAAGAATGGACAAGAAACTCCATGGACACGTTGGACACTCTCTTTTCGATTTTTCTTTTTCTGTATTCACATTTTAAGTCATAGTTATTTCAAACATGCAACAAAAAAGCTTTTACCCAACAAAACTATACCGTTCCACAATTATTATTGTTACATACAATTTAACATTACCGTCATAATGTATTTGGTCAATAAATTTTATCGTGCAAATTCATAGGAACTCATGAATTATGCACTATTGTTAAATATTAATGAGCATAATCATATTGCTGTCAGGTTGTATTGTTATGAACGAGGGCACTAAACTAGTGTTAGGTTCAGTTAGTGTAATACCTAGAATGCTAAATCAAAATAATTATGGAGTTTAAATTACAGGAAGTTTCGGGACGCAGTCTAGACTACCTGGAATATTTGGTCTAGTGGATGCAAGCGTGACTGCTGTGCATGAGATTCTGGGTTTGATGTCTAGGTCGGGTAAAGGTAAAGTGTTATTGGGTTTTTCCATC
Organism: Diarsia brunnea; assembly: GCA_949774965.1. Taxonomy (NCBI): domain Eukaryota; kingdom Metazoa; phylum Arthropoda; class Insecta; order Lepidoptera; family Noctuidae; genus Diarsia; species Diarsia brunnea. The sequence continues at coordinate 7,173,750 of OX459022.1, forward strand.
AGAAAATCCTCAGTAGCAGCCACGGAGTCTGGATTCGTGATCGGTTGATGGCTGGGTGGTTGTGGCCCAAAAATTGGGACTTAATAGTAACTAACGAAATTTGGGTGTACTTGTGGCAACAGCGACATCTATCGCAACACATGCGAACTAAATTGGCAAATCCTACATCGCGCTATCAACTTAATCCGCAATATTAGAGTATATAGAAAATCCTGACTTCTATATGTCGGGCAGTTAGCCCGCCAGACACAACACCCGTCTGGTCGGAGGATCCTCCCTTTTCTATGGGGGATGAGTAACTTTACACCCTGTTCCTCACTACCCCCCAAATACCAATCGGCACACCTCTGCTTAACCCTTTGAGGATTACAAGTGTGATGTTTTCTCTATCTCCCTGAACTCCACCTAAAGGTTGAAACGAACGCTTTTAGCGATAAAATCGCTCATTGTGTCACGCGATGCATATTTTTTCATTATTTCTACCTTTCATTTGTACGGTGCTTGGAAGGATTCTAATGTATGAACTTTCCTGGGAACCTTCTAGTTACTGGCAATGTCATGTTGGGGGTTAACATTCCAACTTTTAAACAACTTATACCTTTTTTTTTTCGCGGGTTGAAAATCATCAAATAACCCCTCCCGCTCTTGGGCAGAGCGAAAGGGAGTGTCAGACTTCTACTGACTAAAAACCACCCATGTTCCTTTTTAGCCCTTCATGTCGAGGCTGCGGTATCTCTTGTGAACAACTCGAAGCCCCGACGGGGAACAACTTATACCTTTACTTTAAATACTTCACAAACCTCGTACTATTGAATGTATACCCCACGGCCCTCATACTATAGGGTGTAAAAGTACCCTTAACGCAAACGAAGGGCATTTGTTCTCCCTACCACTGCGATCATTTTTTTGTTCTAGACCATACCTGGGAACCTCCTTGTTACGGAGATATTAGGGGTCAAAAATCCAAATTTTTCACAGCTGTTTTTGTAAATACTAGTTTATCAGGTTTTAACTTTACTTAAATTACCTCCATGACCCGTTTACTATTCAAAGCATGCACTAGCACAATGTTTTAACAGTGTTACATTGAGTTTTACCGTAAAATGTGATTTTTGACCCCAAAAAAAAAATCGTTTCCCAGCAAAAATTTTTGCGTAGGGGTACTTAGATTGATGTACAGAATGCTTGGTTGACGGCTGTGTGATGGGTTGATTTACACCCTGTATATTATTTAAAGCATAGATCAGTACAATGTTTTGAATGGATTTCACTGAGTCCTACCGCATAAAGTGACTTTTCATCCCAAAAACAATCATTTCTAAGCAATATTTTTTGCAAAGAGTAACTTAGTTTGATATACAGAATGCTTGTATGACGGCTTCGTGAAATATCCGTTTACAGCTAGTTTATCTTACCAAAGGTATTTTTTTTAGAAAATAGTACAAGTACCTACAAATGAGTAGGTAAGCACATTTAAATATAAATACCGAACTCCCAATCAGCCTTGTTACCTTTCATCCTCACATAATCCTCCTTTTCCTTCAAAATAATTTCGTTTTCCACCATTACCCAAAGATAAATGGCTCAAAAACAAATTTTCGAGGCAACAGAACCGTTTTTAATGGCGCCTGTATTATAAATCGTTATGATAATTGCCTTATCGGTACAAACGGATAAAGTGTATTGAATGCTGTATTCTTTGGGGAGCCTAATTGGAGTTCGCTCTTTGCTGCGTGTCAATGGGTTATTGTTAAGATATTTAATTTTGTGTTATATTTTTGGGGTTTTGTTCTTAAAAAAATCATAGTTGTTAATAGGGATGTTTAGTGACTAAAAAAATATGATTCTAATTAGTCCGTCTGTTAGATTATCGAAAAATATTGGATATGTATTTTTTGTTTTATCAAATTAGTAAACATTGGCGAAGATAAAACGCGTCAAAGATTTGATTGGGGTTTGTGACGTCACTCACCGGTAATAAATGTCATACTAATGTCTTAGAATATGACATGACACGAGTTTTCAAAGCACTGTATCGTCTCCATTGTTTGTTTACGTGAAAAAGAAAAAATAAGTGTCCAATATGTTTGGATCATTCCCACTAGTTCTACTGCACAGTCCTACGATAGAACTAGTGGGATTTTTTCCCCTACTAGTTTTACGATTCAAGGTGGTACGAAATCGTAGAACTAGTGGGAACAAAAATTTCCACTAGTTCTACGATATAATTTAGGGGTGCTACAAAATCCTAAAACCAGCGGGACTCAAGTTTCTCATTCGTTCTATCACACAGTTTAGGGTACAACTACGGCACAAACTACCAGGAGAATGGAAGTAGCCAGGAGGTATTGAATCAGTCTTTATTTGTTAACTACCCTATTATAACCAAGACGATATTGATCAAAAATATGTACTCATATTTTTAAAATCTGTATAAAAAATAAATAAAGGGTCATAAATTGTTGCGCATCAAAGGCAACGGAAATAATGACTAAGAAGGCTTTGGATAGAAATGCTTGTTTTATGGCCAAACAAGACCACGGGAAGACTCGACTAAGCGCTTGTGCATTGACTCGAAAGGACTTGGTGGCGACTTTTAAAACATCCTTTAACAAAAAAAAAATCAAAATTTCAAAAAAAATCTACATCTCTTTTCAGGATTACAAACACTGTGACACAAGATATTTATAACAATATGTATGTTAGAACCACCCCAAACATTATGATCCGCTTTTCCTTTTTACTTGAAAAGAAAACTTCGTTTGTGTCATTTTAAAGCCTTTTTCATGTTAAACTTTGGATGAGGGCTCGATAAATTTGATTTGGGAACTTTGTGATCTCTTTTTCTTGAAAATTAGGTCATTGACGTCTGTTTACTTTTTAGTAAATTATATTTATGTGAGTGCGTGCGGCATGCTGGGTACTGTTATATTGTTTTAGATTTAAGTTATTATGATTTTACATGTATTTAGTTGGTAAATATACAAAAAAATAAGAAGTGATTATTTACTGTTGATATATTGTGTTCTATTTTTTTTTGCATATTTTATATTTAATGTTGATTTATATGATGGTCAATCAAGGTTGATTTTTGTAAAAGAGTTGTATTTTGTTAGTTTCTAGGACATTGTGATTTTGTATGTGTTAATCTTATTTGAAATAAACATGATAATTATCTACCGAATTACTATATTTTTTATTTTAGCCTTTTCTGCGCGACTGTACCAGGACTACCAAGCTGCAGTATACACATATACATTGTACTTATATTAGAAGAATTAATAAAAATAAATATTCTTCAGGGGACGAATGGGCCCCTCAAAAATTCCAGGGGACGAGTGGGCACAGGGTGCGAATCTTAGGGGACGAATAGGCTCTGGCCCGTTGTAAAGGACAAGGATGAAGAAAGATTTAATGTAGCGGAGATGAGTCAAAGTCAAAGTCAAAATTATTTATTTGCAACAAATGTGGTACAAAAGATGGTAAAATAATAATTATACATTGTAGTGCAATGACTCATTTCGCCATTAAGTTGGCATGCAAACATTAATGATTATGTTCAAAACACAGTTACTGTGAAACAGGCATTAAATTAGATATAACTAAGTGCATTTCTAAGTTTAAGTTTAACTCAACAAACAAATTTTGCTGTTAAACAATGAGGATGTTGAAGTTTTTTTAACTTAACTTTACGAGTTCCTGAGAAAAAGAGTCTTAACAGACAGACGGAAACCAAAGTGGTTCTGTTAGGGTTACTTTTCCTTTTCGTACGGTACCCTAACAAACAGCTTATAATAATCCAAAACCAAATAAAAGCGTAAAAAAACTCGTTTCATTAGCAAATAAACACAAACAAATATTGCTATTTATCTCGAAGCAAATATATCTTTTTCTCACAACATACGAGGTGAAGATACATAATCATCCCAGTTTGATCTCGGCTCCCAATTTACTGATACCATAATAAATTGAGATAGCAAAGTAATTTGCAGATAATAACAAGCATATTTCTGAGAACACTCCATCTCAGTATATTATTGACGAAGATTTGAAAGAACATAACATAACATCACGCCTGTAATCCCCGAAGGGTTAGGCAGAGGTGTACCTAATAGTACACCCACATTTCGCCAGTTATGTTTTAAGTCCCATGTAATAGGGGGCGAGCCTATTGCCATCAACCGGGCACAAATCCAGACTCCGTGGCTGTTACTGATAAATTCCTGATGGAAAAAGCCAATAACACTTTGCCCGACCCGGGAATCGAACCCAGGACCTCATACTCAGCAGTCGCGCTTGCAACCGCTAGACCAACGAGGCAGGATTTGAAAGAAATATATTATTATTCACTAGCTTTTGCCAGCGGTTTGGCCCGCATGGGGGAATGACTTCCAGGGTATATTGTAACTTGATCTGGAGGCGATAGTCCTCGCTCGCCTGCTTGAATGGCGCGCGGAGGCGCTGCACCGGGGGTCACTCCGTTGCCGCGGCAAATTGCCGCTCGGCGGACAGACCTCAGTATAAAACAAAGCAGCTGTCGTTGTCTGTCCGTCCGTAATCGTATGCTTAAATCTTTAAAACTACGCAACGGATTTTGAAGCGGTTTTCTTTAATAGATAGAGTGATTCAAGAGGAAGGTTTTAGTATACAATTTGACTGACATTCACGCGGGCGAAGCCACGGGCATCAGCTAGATTATAATATTAGTAGGGATTAGATAGTAAAGTTAACATTCAATTACGAAGGTAAACAAAAACTAACTAGCCCATAATATCTCCAACAATTAATGTTATGTTTTGATCTTCTACGATACTATTACTTTACTAGCTGTGCCCGCGACTTCGTTCGCGTGCTTGTCGGAAACTAAAATGCGTCGCTTAGATAAAAGTACATTTAATCATTGCCCTGCGTTAACTTACTGACGCTGTAGAAAATAAGAAGAGAGTAATGCAAAGTACTGACTATGTCTCATACTAAAGTTTAGATGGATGGGTGTTTGTTAATCAACCACGTCAGAACGGCCGAACGGATCTTGAAGAAATTTGAAACAGGTACATTATAGTCGACAGGCAGATAGATTGTCGTTGGCGCGTTCGTGTTCCACGCGCGCCTCAAAGATATGTCAGCAACAATTAAGGGGCCCCAAAGGGACGTCTGCCGGGGCTGAGGGTTGTCCGCAAGAGATACCACGGCCCCGAAACACAAAGGGCTAAGAAGGAACGTGGGTGGTTTTTAGTCAGTAGAAGTCTGACACTTTCTTCTGCTCCGCCCAGAGCGGGATGAGTCATTTGATAATTTACGAACGCAAAAAAAAGGGAGGATTAGAGGGTGTTTCGAGAGGGTACCTGTACCGAATCTGGGACATCGAATCTGAAATGGCTGCCACCTCCTTCTGCGAAGCAGTAATGCTAGCGAAAGAGGTGGCGGAACGTGAGAGGGAGACATCTCGTCCCAGCCGCCGCGGGAGACACTCCGGGCATCGGGGGCCACGTGATGGCTTCCGGCCACCGTAGGCGCGGGCCTGTGAACGGTGAGTAACGGGCTAGTTAATCGTTCGTCCGTCCTATGACGATGGAGGCGCGTTCGTGTTCCACGCGCGACTCAAAGAGATGTCAGCAACATAGAAGGGGCCCCCAAGGACCGAGACCCGTTGGGGCTGCGGGCTGTTCGAAAGAGATACCGCGGCCTCGACACATAGGGCTAACAACACACCACATCGTTGGCGACATGGTTGGCGCAATGGCTGGACGATTAACAGTAGCACTGCGTGTCGCAGGTTCGATTCCCACACGGTACAAAAAAAAAATGTCGTGGGTTGTGAAATTTTAATTTAGTTTAAAAAAAAATAGTATTTTAATACTGTGTAATTGGTAATTTTTTATTTGTTGACTATTCACGAAACATAATGTGTGTATTTTTACTATCACCGCGGTTCAGAAAATGACATCAAATGAATAACGCCATCTGTCGAAGACGAAGATAAACTGCTAAAAAAGAGCGATCAAACACTATAAGGTTTAGGCTATGTAGATTTTGAAAGCAGCGTCATTTAGACTTATATCTACGTACCTTTTGCTATCATAACTTTTTTAAAGTTATCTTGTGAAGGCATTTAGTAATAATTACCATATTCGTTCAATAGATGTCGTTGCTTGTCTCATTCTTGACCATAACGATAAGTTCTTCTTGAAAACTATAAATTCATATATCTTTTGATAGAGAGCACCGATTACGATGAAACAAAGACTAAGTAATAGCCCAAGTTACGCACAATATTTATGTATAAAAGTTACCTACATTCGTTTCGTAAATTTGACGTGATGCTTAGTCATCGAAACAGACAAACAGATAAACAGACAAACAGACAAAAATTCCAAAAATGCTGGAAATGTGTTCTGTTGGTTATACTTTAATACCCTGACAATTTTTTTTTTAATATTTTCGATGTACAAAAACGATTTCTCTACAGATTTATTATATGTATAGATATAGAAGATATAGAAGATTTGGAGACTAACTGCCGCACTCAGAGAGCGCTAAAGGTTTTGAGAGTTTTGTCATACAAAAGAATGTCCAATCTTTACTAAGTGACGGCTTAAGTAATCATTAAACATCTCTGAGTGCGGCAGTAAGCTGTCTTATTCGACATCTCGAGTTCGGTCAGCAACAGAAATAGCCTAACATTTAGGAATTTTAATTATTTGATGTACAGGACTCCAGCTATTACTTTAAATGTTTCAGATATTATTCTTTAAAATACTCCTTTCTCTTCAATTATTTGTTAGTAACGAGTAATATTTAACAAGTTTTTATAATAAAAACCTGCTTTGAAACTTTGTATAGTGTTAATCTATTTCTGTTGCTGATCATACCACAAAAAGGTCATCAATGAGTTGATAGTCCAAGAAAAAGGAGAAAACATCTCATTTGTGGCACCGCAAGGATACTGGAAACTTAATTAGAAGTAGGCACACATAACATAACATCACGCCTGTAATTCCCGATGGAAGAGGCAATGATATTCCTAATTGTACACCCACAATTCACTAGTTATATTTTAGTACCTATTGGCATCAATCGGGCACAAATCCAGCCTCAAGGCCGTCAATGAGAGTGTCTGGTCGATAACCCAATAACCCTTTTCCCGGCCTGGGAATCAAACCCAGGACCTTATGCTCGATAGTCGCGCTTGTGACTCGAGTTGAGGTAAAAAACCTAAATATTTAAACAGTCCTCAAATTACCTATACAAAGTTATTCTGGCCACTAAGGGTCTGCTCACACAGATTTTTTATCACGTTTAAAACAGAGTTTTGAATTTTTGTAATAAGGTTTATTTTTACATGTCACTTTTTTATTATTGAGAATGATTGGGAGCAAACCTAACGCGCTTAAGGGTCCTCTCTCGAAAAAGCTTAAAAACAGCGTGCAGATGAAGCGGTTTTTCACCGGCACTTACAGAGAAATTACATCTAAGAAATTTTTTTAGTAATCTACATGATATGACACGTAATTTGGTTTAGCCACAATTTTTGTATCGGTATCACATAATAAGAAAAAAAATCCACAAAATCACCTCCAAATCGTTGAATGGAACCATTTTACTCCTTCATTTTTTAACAAAATAATATAAAAAAAATATCTTCTGCTTTGAAATACAAAGGAAAATAATTTGGTTTTGTTACTTTTTAAAAACATGTATTATTTTAATTATAATAAATGAAAAACGCGTCCGTTTAGAGTCCGTATCTACGACCGAGAGAGGTAGTTTGTATGCACAAGGTCATTGGCGTGAATACAAGCCTTAATGTGAAATAATAAGGGCTGCCTCTGATGACGTAGTCTTCCGCACTCGCACGGCCGACCGGCTCCAATTGCGCGGCGGTCGGTGTGTAAAGAAGAGCGCCGACCGATGCTGTTCGAGCCGGTCTGTGTGAACGGACCCTAACCATTACCTACGTACGTACACACGGCTACACATCAAGCTATACATTTCCAGTTTACGCTGATCCCGCACTGAACGGAAATCCTATACAATGCGAGACCAGCTTGTACTGGTAATGTATAGCTTGATGTGTAGCCGTGTGTACGCTACAATTTTAATTTCATAAAACAATATTAATTTTCTTGAGGAAACGTTAAGCACCGTGGCGAAGTCGGTTCAGTGAGAAATAATAGAACTTGCCAGCAGTTAGTTTGCTTTAGTACTCGCATATTAAAAATAAATTGCAGATGTGATTTGTTGATATTAAAAAGTTTTAGTTATCCTTGCAATTGTCGGTTATTAGTAGAGTTATTTAATCACTAAGCTCATGGTTATTGTTGGCTCTTAGTTAAAAAATACCAACCGTAGATACTTGACGGCACGGTTCAGGCAGTGGCTGAAGCAGTTGACTGCTGCGCTACGTGTCGCGGGTTCGATTTCCGTACGCAACAAACATTTGTATGGCCTACAGATAGTTGTTTCGGGTCTGGGTATTAGTGTATTTTAAATGTCAGTCTGTCAACGTACCCACGGTACAGGAGAATCTCCTAGTGTGGGGAAACGATTTTTAAAAAGAGATAGGAAGAAGGTAGAATGAATTCACTCTTTAAGATGAAAAGGTGAACATTTCAACAGTTTCAAGATGGCTGACCATTCATTACATACCTTCCATGGGCCTAAGACTTGGCTTAACATTATTATCGTCTTCGTATCCTTGTCCCATTTTATTTGGGGTCACAACACGTTTTTATCTTCTATTCTCCTCTTTTTACCCGACTGCAAGGAAAGGGTAATGTTTTATCCTTTTTTTTGTTTTTGGAGAATGGGAAATCATTAAATGACTCCGCCCAGAGCAGGAACGCTCTGGGCGGAGTGGAAGGGATTGCCAGACTTCAACTGACTATGAGCCACCCATGTTCCTTCTTAGCCCTTTGTGTCCGGGGCCGCGGTATCGCTTTCGATCAACCTGCAGCTTTCATTCTCCTCTGACTTGGCTTTACGTCAAGAAATATCTCTCAAGCATGCTGGTTTCATCACGATGTTTTCCATAACCGAAGCAAGTGATAATTATACAATACGCACAAGAATCTAAAAAAATAGAGTATGTGACTTGGGTTCGAACTTGAGAACTATGACTTGAAAGTCTGACAGTCCCACCACTAGACTATTACTGTTGTGTCATCATCAGCCTGTTAATGTTCCCACAGCTGGGACTCCAGGAAAGCTAATATCTATGCTATGGCTATAATCCACCACGCAGGCCGAGTGCGGGTTGGTAGATGTCACATGTCTTCGAAGACGGTTTCCTCACGATGTTTTCTTTCACCGTTTTGAGAGCAGCGGTGATCAAATAAATTACACAAAGTAATGCGCGTACCTGGTTTCCAACCCACGTTTTACTGTTAGTAAGTCGTGGCCGCCACCATTGGGCTACCGCTGCACATTAGGGATAGTGCCAATTTTTTGTTCAAAACCACCTAGAGATTGCAAATATAAACCAAATGAGACAATTTTTGGACAGAAATGTTTGAAATTAAATTCTAAAGAGACTGACAAAGCCAGATTTCTAATATTCCTTTAATCTAAAACTTCATAACCCACTAAAACCAAGGTAAAGCGAGTTTTACCTTGTTCTTTAACCCTTTCAGTCACGCATTTCAACTAGCACTTGCATGAAAATGCAATATACGCTTCCGATGTATTTTTTGACGCTGAAAACGAATCAGTCATAATAAAAAATAAAAAAAAATTATATTCAATTCATATGCATTTTTTATAAAAAAAAAAAAATTATAACCTAACTTCGCAAATCGGGCTTTGTGAGTTTCTTTGGTAATTTCAAATATTTCTGTGAAAAATGGTTCAATTTGGTTAATATTTGAGGTCTCTAGGTGGTTTGGAACATTCTGTCCCCAATGTGCGCTGCTCTCTCTTCTTTATGAAACAAAGATAACTGTTCTACGTCACTTCAAAACTGCGCCACATTGTTGAACGATAAAATAACTTAAGTGTCTCTTAATATCTCTAAATGAAACGCTAGCGGAATCAAGATTGCACCGAACACTTTCCACTTTCAAATAAATTGGAAAGAATTCTAAAAAAAAGAGAAAAACGTCCTAAAAGAGACATTACGGGCCTTTATCTAAGATCTGAAGTTGTTGCTACCATAAAACGTAGCTGCACGAAGTTTTTATTTAATTCTATTGGTAAAGGTATGGTCTCATTTTTGTGCGTAAGCTTGGTTTAATGCTTTCTTTTGAAGCATTCGTGTATCGCCATTACTAAATTCATCAATTATCTCATCTTCTTGTTATTGTTTCATGTTAGTTCAGTGAAGCAAAAGGTTTTCATTGCCTTTCTCTCCATCCCCAAATAACCCCAAAGATCATCAAGCCGGATTAACATTCACAATACTTGATGATCTTTCCCTGTTTGAGCTGAACAGAAACTTTAAAACACATTTTTTCAGTTCTTATTGAGACTGAGATCCTTAAGCGTTACTATAACGCCTAGATTCTTTGAACTAACGTTATAACTCTCACAAAATTACAACAGTCAAACTCAGTAAGTAGGTAGATACGAGGAAGTAAGTGCTAAACTGAAATATACTTAAGGAAAATTAAGATTTAAGTTACGTTACGATCGATCGTTCGATCTAAGTGAAGTATGTTTCGAGATCGCGATCTTAACAAAACATTGTTAATGCATTAAATCAAATCACAAAATCATTCTTCAAATAATAAAAAAAACCTTTCAAAGTTGAAGTGGTACCGAATATCACGATAGGATTTTGTTTCAATCATTCGAATCAATTAAATTTATTTCTATTTAATTCATTTGATTCCAACGAACAAATGTTTTGAAATAAACCAATTTGGAATCAGTTAGTAAATTAATTCCATTTAGATTAGGGTTCGTATTATGTAGTGCTATGCTGTACCAAACTAAATCTAGTCTGTATTGAATTCGGTTGTGGCAATCAGTTTACCGAATGACGCTTATTGAGCCTATGCCACTTAACTGGATAAACAGAGTTAATTTATTGGTACTCTATAATTTTGTAAATTATTTGTTACGTACCTACTATGTTTTCAACATCAGACGTGATGGTATAATTATAGTTTGTATTATGGTGTTAGGTTTTAATTTCTAGTTTTTTATTGTTATGTTTAGTTTCAGGTTCCGTAATTTCTAGTTTGTTCGTAAGCATAACCTCTTTTTCTACTCTTATAGACATTTAGATTCATACTCAACATTTTCCTCATTCCTCCGCATCACATGTCCATACCACGATAACCGATTACCACACGAGTTTTCAGTCACCGGAGCCACTTTCAAACTTCCTCTTATGTCCGCATCTTGGGTCTAAAATGACTCAACTCTTACCAACAAATATTTCCCTTAAAGATTACTACCACCCAACTACTCAAAGATCCCGGGTAAAGGACTGCAGGGAGTGACCGACAATCCCCTGTCCTAATTCTCGCATAAAAATGTGTCAACTAAACAAGGCAGGAGCCGGGTCCATGTTTACCCATAATTTGCCATTAAAACGGGCTAATTGAGGGGAATGTCGGCTGGAGGAAATTTGGCGGAGTGACTTTCCTTGTAAGCTGAGGTAATTGTGGGCTGGCGGGGACTATTGCGTGTTTTGCGCCTACTATATTTCTTGGGTGCGGGCTGAGGTGTAAGATTTTTGGGATTTAGAAAGGTAGTGTTTAAATCTCGATCTTCGGATCAATCTTCTGCCTTGCCTAGGTTGGTATGTGGATAGGTGTCCATCCGTAACAAACTGAGTTTCCTCCGTGTCTCGGAAAACACGATAAACCGTTGGTAGCTTATGGCAAGCGTCACAGATCAGAAATTATGTTCTAAATAACTGTCTTCATGTCTGTACGGAGTTGCTAATTTCAATAATAATTATAAAATCATAACCTTCTGGTCTGGCGAAGTTTGTTACAGCTCATTATATTTATTTTATTATTCCCTTTTACTAAATTTGGGTAAAAATAGATTAAAGGAATAATAAAATCAAACTTTCTGGTCTTGCGAAGTTTATTACAGCTTATTATATATTTCTTCCGAAATAACTAATTATAATTTTCAATGTTTGACTTTCTTATGCATTATTTCCGACTCTCTTACTCGTATTTTCCCTCTCCTAGTTCCCACTGCAGCCTCCTCGGCTTGAGCCCTGCAGTGGGGACATTATAGATTCACGATGACGATGATGATGATTTCCGACTAGAAATAACCGTGATTTAATCAACATTAAAAGAGTCCAAAGCCAAATGACTTTGCTTAAGTGCCTTCAGTCCTTCTCCAAGATTTATTTTTAAAATATCTTTCTTCATCGCTTCCTTCATCTTCTGCCTAGCCTTTTACCAAGAATATCGTCTTCGGCTTCCAGTCTAACCAGATGCAGCTGACTACCAGTATATTACATGGAGCGACCTGGGTTGTGGAGGAGATAGAGGTAATACCAGGTAAAAGACTGGTTGTCAGACTTTCAGGTCTCTGACTACCTTTACCTTTCTTCACCGCTTCCTTGTATAACTTAATACCTCACCCAATAATATAGCATCAAGTCTGTAAGTTCGTCTTTAAATACGTCTGAACTTCAAGTTTAAAGATAAAAACTTAATACCGCTGTTATTATCAGAAACTTACCAACTTGTGGAATCCTAGTTCGTTTTAGTACTTTTTCGTTCGTTTGTAGCCTTTGACATTCTTATTCCTACTCTGATTCGTGTTAGTTTGAAAATTGTTTATGTAGATTTTTTTTCGTTTTCTACTGCTGTTAATGAGATTTCTTTGTGGTTGTTTTATTCGTGAATTATGAAAGTAAATGATGGTTTATTTGGAGTGTTATTCAGTTCTTTCTTTATTTCACTCAATCCTACTTCTACATCTGTATGATACTATATATTTTTATCAAGTGTTAAGAAACTGCCTCGTTGGTCAAGTGGTCGCAAATACGACTCTGAGCATGTGGTCCTGAGTTCGATTCCCGGGTCAGGCAAAGTATGTTTGTGTTTTTCCGTCACAATTTTCTCGGGAGCAGCCATGGAGTCTGAATTTGTGCCCGGGTGATGGCAATAGGTTCGTCCCCTATTACATGAGACTTAAACACAACTTGTGAAATATAGGTGTACCTACTATTAGATACACTTATATCCAGCACTTTGGGGATTACAGGCGTGATGTTATGTCATTCAACACTCGTCTAGTTTACAAGATTCTTTTGGCTCCGTTCGGTGGCCACGTAGGTCACGTTTGATATCAAACATTTAGAGTGAAATAATCTAAAAGAGACAACTGGTGGCTCTGATGAATTGTATTAGCGGTTGGTCAATGTTTATGTGTCTTTGTGAGTTTTCATAACCTGAACAGTATCGAATTATTCCAAAATTTTATAATTTACCAAAACATCCCCAAGATTATCTTCCAAACCCCTTTCAAATAACCTTGGCCCACCAAAACACCATACTCGTTCAAATACACCTACTTACCCTATCTCAAAACTGAATCAGTTGCCACTGAATCTAATTGAAACAGTAGACCCAATTGCGAGACCTAACTATAACCTCTACGAAGGTAACAGGCATTACGGACCGTTTTCTGCCCCATTCAATTATTTTTTACGATCAGGTGGGACAAAATGGCCAACAGATAAAACTGGGATACCCCACGTCCGACGTATAACAACCTTCAAGGTATTTCCACGGATCATATTTGAAAAGTTCCGTTATTTTTGCGCGTTTGGTAGGTCTTAATTGAACCACAGTGTAAATTGGACCGGGAGGTTAAATTGGGCCGTTTTAATGTCTGTTATATAATTTTGTTTGAGTTTATCGCTTTGGATGTTTAATTTTTATATTTTTTTGTGTTACATTTAAATGTTGGGCAGTAGGTATAATGTTTTATATAATCGAAAACTAAAACTTATTTTATAAAAAAAATGTTTTTTAAATCATTCTTGTCTAATTAAAAAAATATCTCTAACTTTAAAAAAAAATTCAGACGCTTGTAAATACAAGTGTCTGAATTTTTGTTGGTTTGAGTGTCTGGAAAAAGTTGCTTTGGCTGGAACAACCACGAACATCATTGCATTAGTACCCATTAATTTGTCCAAATTCCTTTATCATTCAAATTAATAAAGTTATGAAAAATTAATCGAATATTGAACCCAAAAGAAGGTGTTTCAGTGCGTATCTATTGTACGGAGAATAGAACAAAATGCATTTAGTTTAAATACCACAAAATAGTAACTACATTGAAGTAACGCCAACACGCGATTTGTCTGCAGCCCAAAAATTGAATCCATAGACTACAAAACTGCTACAAAATCAGGACTAAACATTTTATACAGGGAGCGTGTCTCTGTATAGTAAAATTCATTTCCAGCAGAATTGATCGGAACACCAAATAATGCTTTCCGTTCGGAATATTTGCGTTTGGTTTAAATACAATTAATATTTGTAGGACGATGCCTCCTGTTTGTGTAGAGGTGGACGGTGTTATGAGAGAGTCAACTATTTATTTATGTAACTAGCCGTTACCCAACACCTTGAGTGCGTGTATTTTGGATTTATCAGCTTTTTAGTACACAAATATAAGATTTGAAAAAGCCTTCAGCGCCATCTTCCACTGGGCCCTATAATAACAGCTTAACTTACTTTTCGAAGCACAGAGAGAACTCATTATGTAATCAAGGTCAACCATTCACGAATTCGTCTATCACGTCGGCAGGCACTGCTTAACCTTGTAGATTGACCCGTGCGGCAATTAATATTACGATGCAAAAATCAAAAGAGATACCACGGCCCCGGACACAAAGGGCTAAGAAGGAACATGAGTGTTTTTTAGCCAGTTGAAGTCTGACAGTCCCTTCCGCTCCGACCAGAGTGGGAGGAGTCATTTGATGATTTTCTCACCATGCAAAAAAAAAAGGATTTAAACCTATGTTCTTTTTATTTTTAATTCTTGTACACCTTTAACATAAACCAGTCCCATAGCAGTGTGAACGTTGTAATCAATGTCGTTTGTGTTTACCATGGCTGCATTCGCTGCAGTTTCACTCGCGCCGATATTCACAGGTATTCCGAATTCAATGACATTCCCGTAATTTACGGTCAATTCCTGGTTTTTTTATTTGTAGGTATATTTTATCTTTTGTTGATGGGTTTTGTAGGTGATTTTAATTGGGTACGCTTTTTGAATTTGGTTGGAAGAATTGTGTTTACTTGAAAATAAATTATTAAAAAAAATTGTATAAAGTTACTCGTCACATGGCTCCTCGGAGAGTTAGCAGCGTTGGGTGTACTAAGTATTGAAGCTGAAGCTTGTCATAGAAGGCTATCCTATTCCCATCGACTGGGAATAAATCAGACAGCTGACCGCCTTTGAGAAACTCTTGACGAAAAAACCCAGTAACATTTTGTCTAACCAGGGAATCAAGCCCAGAACAGAAACTACACCCTACCAATCATAAAACCAACGCTAAAGTATCAGTGGTGATTAAAATGTAAAAAAAAAATACAAATCACAATTTTAAGTCTGTTTAATATTGCTTTTTCTTTATTAATTTTTCTCAAAATGGTGAAGGAAAACATCGTGAGGAAACTGGCATGTCTTATAACCAAAAAAATTTAAGACATGTGATGTCTACCAATCCGCACTGGGCCCGTGTGGATTATAGTCCATCCCTCCCATAGAGAGGAGGCCTGAGTCCCAGCAGTGGGAACATTACAGGCTGATGATGAATGATTGTAAATAAGTAAAGTAAATTTTGACGTTCGAAAAGTGCTGATTATCAGCCTATTTTGAATAAATGAGTTTTGATTTTGATTGATGAATCTTACATACTATTAAGATTTCGAATTATTTTTAAAACTAAAAGTAGATAAAATCATTTAAAATATGTAATAAGTGTACCAGCATTGGGAACAGTGTCCAAGCAACTGGTGGTCAGACCTTTTTAGAGACGAACCAGCAAACAATACACATCGTGTCTAAAACTACTGCTTTCTGAATAAAGCTCTCAAACAATGTTGTTTACCTAACAAAAACTTGCTCTATCTCGCATAAACCGATCCCGTAGTGTGAACACAATAATCAATGTTGTTTGTGTTTATTACAAACTGCACCCCGTTACAGCCGCGACCAAGAATCCCGGGATGTTCCCGTGTTCCGGATTTACTGACATTTCTGAGCCAAGACTCTTTGCACAGATTTCTGAGATGTAACTGTCTCAGCAACAGATGCTGTCTGATAAAACAACTGACAACTATTATAAATCCTGGTGTTCCTGGAATTTGCTGGATGATTTAGAGTTAGGAGAACCTCGTTGTAATTTCTGAAGAGTTGAGTTATTCAATGACTTTGTTGGTTCATTTGTAATGGGCGATTCATATACCAAATTAACAACTATTTTGTTTTTAATAAGCAGCCGTTTTTAATAAGTATTTAATTGTGATGGCTACTTTTTTGGCCCCTAGCACACGGTGTATTTTAAACGCGTTTCTGGAATGCGCGTCGTCGGTGTCTAACATGCCAATTTTTGCGTTTTTATAGATTCAAACGCGCGTAAAACACGACACAAACGCACGTGTGAAGCGCGTTTGAAACTCATTTGAAGCACGTCCAAAGGGTCTGTATACGCGCCAACGAAGCGCGTTTTACGATCGCCCCGTGTGCTAAGGTTACAAGATTGCGTTCAAATCTCGTTTTAAGAACGTATACGCGCGTCATCAGCGCGCCGTCGTTGCCGTAGAAAATACACAGTATGCTATGGGCCCTACAACCTTCTCTACTACTCGTAATTACATTAGACACCTATTTTTGAATAACATTATATTTTTTTTTTTTGGCTGGTGGAAAATCATCAAAAAACCCCTCCCGCTCTTGGGTAGAACGAAAGGGAGTGTCAGATTTCTAGTGACTAAAAACCACCCATGTTCCTTCTTAGCCCTTTATGTCGAGGCCGTGGTATCTCTTGCGAACAACCCACAGCCCCAACGGGAACATTATACTTCACTAATCCGCTCATCGTCTCTTTGGTCTTCCTCTACTCTGATTGTAGAGATTGTATATCAACATTTTTCTCATTCCTCTGCATCACATGCCCATATCACGGCAACCAATTACCTTTCTCTTTCCAATTGGCTTTCTCATGAAACACGAAAATAAACAATACACGTATAGAAAACAAACTAGAAACAGTACAAAATTACTATTCCTATCTATTAATTCCAACACATCTATTAAAGCGCAGATCTCATATATCTGCTTTATCTACCCATTATTCTGTACTGATTCTGGTAAGATTTCCATTTTCGTTCCAGTAAGATCCAAGGATTATTTGAATGGGTTCTTTTAATTTATTGGTTGTACCATCAATAGTCTAGCGTTCGGTACAAGTCTTGGATTCAATTACTGAGTTTAGCGAAGA
Organism: Diarsia brunnea; assembly: GCA_949774965.1. Classification (NCBI taxonomy): domain Eukaryota; kingdom Metazoa; phylum Arthropoda; class Insecta; order Lepidoptera; family Noctuidae; genus Diarsia; species Diarsia brunnea. The sequence continues at coordinate 7,191,187 of OX459022.1, forward strand.
AGCGAAGTGCGATTCGGAAATGCAATTACATTGGTGTTCGATTGGAAATGGAATTATTTTGATAGATAAATAGGTAATATTATTGTTTAACACCTATGTATTAAATAATGACTGAATATTGAATAACGACTCAATATTCTCCTGCCCTTTTTTTTTGGCGGGTGTAAAATCATCAAATAACCCCTCCCGCTTTTGGGCAGAGCGAAAGGGAGTGTCAGAGTTCTACTGACTAAAACCCACCCATGTTCCTTCTTAGCCCTTCATGTCGAGGCCACGGTGTTTCTTGCAAAAAACCCGCAGCCCCGACGGGACATTCTCCTGCCCTAATCCCAATTAATTTGGGGTCGGCACTGCATGTCATATTCTTCCATACTTTTATATGACTCGTCATCTCATAAGAATCCTCCTTTTTTACACGACTGCCCCAAAAAAAAGAGTGTTATGTTTTTAGCGTTCATGTATGTATGTATGTATGTATGTTTGTTTGTGAGTTTCTTTATTCCACCATAACTTCTAAACGCCCGAACCGATTTTGATGTATGTGGTATCGTTAGATTCGTTACGTCATCCCGGGTAACATAGGCTAGAGAAAATATCAAAAAACATAATAGGGTGGCCATGGTTTAGAAATAAAAATAACTTTTAATTTGTTTTCATTGAAATTTCAATGAAAAATATAATCATCGTCTAGAACTTATTAAGTAGATTACAAAAATATACCACAGTAGTATTCAATATCTAGTGTTTTCTAGTAATACTACTTAACAAATGATATGGTGACATTTTAAACCCGGGATTCGATACGAATAAGCTACATATCAATAGATTATCTGTAATGAAAGAAATAAAACTGGCTAGGTTACAACTCCCAAATCCATCCACGACGGCACCTAAATGGTTTTTAAGTTTGTATGAAAAGTCAGTATGTGTGAATCAATTTACTAGAAACATGGCGAAAAAATATCGATATATCACTAAAAGATATGAAATAAAAAACAAATAATTTAAAAAATTAAAAAACACGCCTGCCATGACAAAAAGTAAACTAAAAAATAAAAAACAAGTCAAAGGAATTCAGCGATGAATGGGAGCAAGGTCCCGTAAATGTATTCGAAAATGGAAAACTGAAATCTAAAACTTTTATTGCAGTCGGGGGACCTGTAAAGAATTGTTCCACCGAACTGTTCCCCTCCTTTGACTTGTTTTTTATTTTTTAGTTTACTTTTTGTCATGGCAGGCGTGTTTTTTAATTTTTTAAATTATTTTTCCATATCATCTATGACACAGTCCATGAATCTTTTCTTTGTAATAACTAGGACCATTAAAGTTTAAACATTAAGAAACATTTGATGAGTAATCCATAAGAATTGAAGAGCTCAAATAATTATAACAAACGACCGGGTCGATTTTTAGGCCGTACCTATTATTCTATACCGAGTTTACTCCGTGCTTGGGAAATAACGTTTTTGTCTTAGCTTTCAAATTAAGATCGTAGACACCCACATTTCGCCAGTTTCAGTCCCACGAAGGAGCGAGCCTATGCCATCAACCGGGGACAAATCCAGAATCCGCGGGTGAAAATGAGAAATTCGTGTTGGAAAAATCCAAAAACACTTTGCCCGTCCCTGGAATCGAACCCAGAACCTCATGCACAGCAGTCGCGTTTGTGACCACTAGACCAACGAGGCAGTGAATTTACTGAATTATATTCAGTAAATTATAACTGAATTATAGAAAAGTCAATAGTCCGGTCAAATTAGACCAAAAAATAGGGGTAAGGTTACATTAATTCAAACCCAGCTGAAAATTGGTAGAATTGTTCAAAACACCATTATAAATGAAATGTGAAAAGTCCTCATCGACCCCAATCCCGGAAAAAAAGTTATTCGGGGTCAAAGGTCACAAAAACGGGTTTTTGGTAATTTTCAGCAAAACGGTAAGTTTTATCAAAAAATACAGCCTGGTGACAGACACACGACGACGACACGGTTGGCGCAGTGGCTGAGCGATTGGACTGCTGCGTTGCGTGTCGCGGGTTCGATCCCCGCACGGAACAAATATTTGTATGGCCTGCAGATAGTTGTTTCGGGTCTGGGTGTGTTTGTGTATGTGAGTTTAAATGTTTGTAAACGCACCCACGATACAGGACAAATTCTTAGTGTGGGGCAACGTTTTTTTTTTTAAAAAAAAGAAAAAGAAAAAAAGACGGACGGACGGATACACGGACAAATGGACGGACAGCGAAGTCTTAGTAATAGGGTCCCGTTTTTACCATTTAGGTACGGAACCCTAAAAAATAAATATTGGCACTAAGCTTATTATAACCAACGGATTCCTTTAAATAAATCGAGTTGCCAATAACCCGGAATATCGCGAAAATGGAAGACACCAAATAACTTCTTCATCACAACGAAATGAAATTTCAAAAGCGTCAATTATAACTTCAGTGTTGCCCTTTGTTTCTTCAAATGTCCACCGCTCAAGTAATTTGTACCTTGTTTACAAAAGTTTTCTCATTTCATGTTTATCCAACCTTCTGAGAGGCTTAATCAAATGCCTTGAAAGCTTTATGAGCAAAACTTTAGGGACTCGGATGAATTAAAAGAATCGTTGACTTGAAAAATATTGTACTTTTTTTCTTCTGTGAGCATACGGCCTTAGGAATGTCGTGTTAAGAGTTGATAGGGTAAAATTTTCCCGAAAAGTTCTCTTTTTAAAGTTTGAATAAGGTTTTACATTTTGGACCGGGCTATCCCGGCCAAATGTTGCCATTTATGAAAATTTACAAATGACGTGTTTATAGATTTTAATTTAGCAACGCGTATTCGTTTTTTTATTAACACTTGAGAATGTAAACTTTGCAACCAGTAATACTGTTGCCGTTTACAGTTTTAACGCCAATAATTATTGGTATTTATTTATTATGAGCATCGAAACATGTTGGCAATTAAAGCTTTGTGTTGTTTCCCAATTAAAACTAAAAATGAACACCCAGAAATTGGTTAATTATAAACAACATACAGGTAAAGCCAAAAATAATGAGAACTCATTTGCTTTCATGTAATTCACGTTCCTTTAACGGCTTTGCAGAATGATTAAACAAAATTCAAAAAGTAAATCGAACATTACATTCTATTACGTTCAAAATTCGGAATTTCCAAAATACAGGATCATTACGAATTCCGCCAATCACAGTTTAGAACATCAAATCCCAATTCGATTTGTTTTTACGATTGAATTTACGAGTGTGCAGTACCTTAATTTACGATTAAAGTTTAGTTTATATCGATTTAAAATCGATTAATGGTGTCTATTCGAGTTGCTTCTCGATGTTTTATGGGTTTGTGAGTGAGACAATGGATAATGGGTTTTATTTAAATGATGTTTGAAATCAATTTGGTGTTCATTGCATGTTTAGTCAACGGAGAAAACTGTTAAAGTAATAAAACTAAAACTACGATTACCTAGACTGCCTTCTTTTGTAGAAAATCGCCGTTCAAAAAAAAGTATCTGATGTACTGATGGCAACCATATGTTTGCCACCTACCTTCCTACGTCTAAACTACATAGATAATATCTTACTCCTTTTTCTTAGGCCACGTTTGGCTGTCACTAACCAACGACCGATAAACGTAAAATATTATAAACTTTCGTAGATATTTTTAGATTTATAACTGGATTATAAACATAAATCTTAAAATAAAATAGAAATAGATAGGTATTTTATTTGCCACTACACTAGTAACAACTCTCGTTACAGAACTGTAAGGTACCTTTTTATTGAAATAATCACCAAACCACATTTATTCACCCCCAAATCCTCATGAAATTAGATCTGCGTGTACTATTTTTACATCGACCTTCCTAACTTAATTCACCTTTATAAACAGACTTTGGCGTCTAATTTTGTTTCAAAATCGAGTCCAATTTTATCACGTTCTCTCATAAATATAATTATCTTATACCCGTATATTTAGTAATTCGCTTACGTACCTAAATCCTGCGTATAAAGCTAGATTAGCTTTTGCACAAGGTCGTTGGTTAGGCAAGAACGTGGTAGGTGTGTTCACGGCTTATATATGAGACTGGAGAAAATATTATTGGATTGTGGCGAATTCTTGGGCTATAAGCCTTTGTTATATGACGACATATTTCATAATTGCTTGTAAATTTGCTTATTTAATGCTGGAGTAAGTGGCGACATGATCTGGACGGTACCGCGAGGTCTGGTTCAAGGAGGTACGAGAAAAGAGCATATGGAAGAAACTGGGGCAGGCCTTTGCCCAGCAGCGGGACAGTAAAGGCTTATAAATAAAAATAAAAAATCTGTAACATTTCGTTTTTTTTATTTTTTAACCTACCTACATAAATGTTAATTACATAACTGATTCTCCCTTATCCAATGGATTGGCGATCTCATCTTCTTGTGTGTCGATTGCCACATAAAGGAATTCGCCCTCGAAAACAGCATCCAGTTAGACTGGAAGCTGACCCACATAATAATATGTTAGGAAAAGGCTAGGCAGATTATGACCTCCCTTCTAACTATAACATCCAACATTTCAACTAGTACTACCAAGGGCATCGTATTACCCATTACTAACTGGGTTGTGGAGGCCTGTCGGATAGGCTTCCACAACCCAGTCGCTTCTTGTATATTACTGGTTTTCATCTATATCCGGCTAGACTGGAAGCCAACCCCAACATAAATGGGTAAAGGCTAGGAGGCATTTATGATGATGATGATACAGTCCATTCAAATTCATGGTCAATAGTTTTTCTTTATGAATGTCTTTCTAACAACCCGAACTGCCTCCGTGATCGAGAAGTTAAGGTGTATACCTTATGACCCGATGGTCGTGGGTTCGATTAATATGGGAAGCATAATTTTGTAAAAACATTTGGACATTGCAGGCTTGAATCACCTGATTGTCTGACAAAAAAGATGATTACGTGCTTCGGAAGGCACGTATAAGCCGGTGGCCCCCGCCACCAAATGGCGGTTGTCAAACCATGTCAGAAGCTCTTGAGGCGGTTTAGAAACCCTGATATCAAGGTGTGTCGTAAGACCTTTCTACCCACACGATAAGAAGAAGACAACCCGAAGTCTAAATTTTTACTGCGTTGATAGCAATAGACTCACACTCTCCTAATAACTGGCGGAATGTGGGTGTAAAGGTGGGTGAATGTGGGTGTAAATGTGAGTGGATGTGAATGTAAACACACACAACACAATATGACTGCCCACCCTTTAGAGTATTACAGGCCTTTTTTATTTTTTGGCGGGTGGAAAATCATCAAATAGCCCCTCCCGCTCTTGGGCAGAGCGAAAAGGAGTGTCAGACTTCTACTGGCTAAAACCACCCATGTTCCTTCTTAGCCCTTCATGTTGTGGCCGCGGTATCTATTGCGAACAACCCGCAGCTCCGACGGGCCTGTTTTGTAGGGTAAATTGTTTTTTAAAAGTACCCTTTCACCTCATTTGAACAAACCTAACAGTACACCAGACTTTTTGTCCCATTTTAGTTGTCTAAGTTATTTTCTCCCACGTTACCATAGAATGTCGTGGTACAGTTACAGACAAAAAAGAGGATTAGATTCACGATACGTATTGTTTCTGAGTTCTTGGTAGTTCGATAGAGTTATAATACACGCGACTTGTGTAGGTGCGCTGTTCAGTAATAGAACACTTGTTTACAAAACAACACACATCATCATTTGCCTGGCCTTTTCTCATCTTTGTTGGGGTCGGCTTCCAGTCTAACTGGATGCAGCTGAATACTAGTATTTTACATGGAACGACTGCCTTTCTGACCTCCACAAGCCAGTTAATATTGGGTAATACGTTACCCAAGTTCGACCCGAGTGGCAGTTATTAGTACGCCACGAGCAACACACATACAAGGTGCAATTTTGCAACCTCGTTAAATTCAGGAGATTGTCATAAAATACGAAAATAATCAATTTAAATGCTTCTGTTATAAAATTCACCAATACAGGTTACATTAGGCAGGTTACATTGTGATGATTTAAGGTCTGATAATCCTTCTAATATTATAAATGTGAAAGTTTGTAAGGATGCAAGGATCCCGTCGGGGCTGCGGGTTGTTCGCAAGAGATACCACGGCCTCGACATATAGGGCTCAGAAGGAACATGGGTGGTTTTTAGTCAGTAGAAGTCTGACACTCCCTTTCGCTCTGCCCAAGAGCGGGAGGGGTTATTTCATGATTTTCTAACCACCAAAAAAATTCAAAATTCAAAAACTACTGAACGCATTTAGATAAAATTTTGCACTCAGATAAATAAAAATAAATTTTGCACTGAATAACCTAGATTAATATATAGAATACTTTTTATCCCGGTAGTATCATCCCGTGGGACAATTATAAAATTTCACGGGGACGAAGGCGCCGGGCATAAGCTAGTACAAAATAAACCTGAACGTGGTAGATAAATGGTCAAAGGTTTGACCCATTTTATCCAGAATGACATAAAGCTGTAATCCTCGTATTCATTGACTAACTAACAGGGAACAAAGCAATCACGGCTGCACAATAAATTGAAATAACCTCTCACCCAGTACAAAAGAAACGCCCTCTCCTTTGTAACCCTATGCAGGACGATTTAAAACTGCACTGTCCCGGTATTGTTATAGAACAATCGTGTGTAGAAGCGACACTACTTCTGATAAATTAAAATAACATTACATCATAATGGCGGTCGTCAAACCATGTCAGAGGCCTTTGAGGCGGTTTAGAAACTCAGAGACTAGGGTGTGTGGGGTCGTTTAGACCTTACTGCCCACACGATAAGAAGAAGATCATAATAGAACTGGTAGCACGCACGTGTTGTAGAGTTTTGATTTGGCAGACATCTTGATTTCCTTGTTCTTCATAATTTCAGTTCTAACCTATGGCTGCCAAACCTGGGTTCTCACCAAAGCACAAAGCAAACAACTAGAAACTTGCCAGACAGCAATGGAGAGAAGCATGATCCAAAACCAAGAAAGGCTAGTGAACCTTTTACGTCAGTTTAAAAAAACTGATATTCTACACAAAAGACCAAAACCCTGAACGGTCAAAATATAGAACCAGTTGTTTTATTCCACGATGTCCCCCTTTCACTGTGTACAAGTCTCGCCTCTATTCCACTTCCTCAGTTTTCTTATTCTTTGGTATTGCTAATAAAGCGCCAAGCATTTGACGTCGCAAGTGCCGGCCATTTTATTTTTTACTGCTGAGCCAGTTTGAGATGGAACTTGAGTTGTTTTTTATCGTTGTCAGTAAATAAATGTTCTCGAAAAAGGTCCTTAAGGCTACTAAGAGATTCCTTCATTTCTATAGTGGAGAAGATTGCTGGTTTGGGTACCTACTTACCTTTTCTTAACATTTTTTTTGGCGGATGGTAACTCGGTCAGGTGACGTCCTTGTCTATTTTAGCGAAAATGATGTTAATTTTGAACCTTCAATTCTGGACAAGGTGTCAATTTTGCTATTCATGGCACAATTTTCATAGAGTTGCGTAAAAAATAAGTATAATCGCAGCTTTACTGTAGTGTTTGGACGGTAGCAGAGTTAATATGGATTGTATGCCACTAAAATGCCATTTCTGCATTAAACATTCAAAACTCTTCAGCCTACTTTATTAAAAATCAGCATCATCAGCCTATAATGTTCCCACTGCAGGGACTCAAGCTTCCTCTCTAGGAGAGGGATGGGCTATATTCCACCACGCGTGCCCAGTGCGGGTTGGTAGATATCACATGTCTTCGATTTTTTTGGTTCTAAGACATTCGTTTCCTCACGATGTTTTCCTTCACCAATTTGAGAGCAGTGGTGATGAAATAAATTACACAAGGTAATGTCTAGAAAAAATATAAACACACAAATGAACAAAAAAACTGACCTATTTAAAAAGCTGTTCAATATTATTACAAATTAAAACCGCTAATTACATTTTCAATTCATGACACTTAAATTCAATTCAAACTCGAACAAACTCAATCCAAGCACCACAATCCGTCGCACGCGTTCATCGAACAAACTCCAACAACAATACAATACACTTCCTACACGTAATCGGAAATTATGATTTAATCATTAACCAGGTGTTTTAGCTGTTTTTGTTGCTCTAAGGAAGCTTATGATACCTTGCAAGGTTGTGAACTGAGAATCCAAGAGTTAAAAATGATTAGAACACAATGTGTAACGGAACAATGTAATAAGTTAAAAAAAAATATTGTGCGTGGAGAGTAGTCAACTATCTAATTTAAGTACTTTTATAAAACACACATTCTTATTTCTAGTGTTAGCGGCCCCGGCATGAAGGGCAAGAAGAAACATGGGTGGTTTTTAGTCAGTAGAAGTCTGACACTCCCTTTCGCTCTGCAGCTTTGGATTTGTGGAAAAATATTTAAGAATAAATAGACTGCTTTGTTGGTGTAGTGGTCGCATGCGCGACTGCTGTCTTGGGTTCGATTCCCAGCATGGCTATTGCGTATCTTTTTAAATATCAGTTGCTATCATAGTGTCCATGGTTTAACTGTCAAATGGTTCCATTTTGTACCAAACCATAACCATTTGACAGTTAATCGATGGACACTATGATAGCTACTGACATTTAAAAACATATGCAATAGCCCTGCACGTCAGGCAAAGTGTCTTTAGGTTTTTTGGTCAGAATTTTTTCAGTAGGAGTCTGGCTTTGTGCCCGGTTGATGGAAGTAGATTGTATGGACCAAAGTTGTCATAGAAAGTGGGTTTACTATTAAATAGGGTTGGGTTGATTAATGATCGGCTTTTATTTCCCCACATCATTGGTTAGTAAGGCCCATATCAACCCCTTTATAAATATTCAAATAAAAAAGAAACTTGAGAGGTGTCAAGGAACACCCGGATGAAACGAAGTTATTGTTATTATTTTTTATTATGTAAGAAAAAAAAAAAAAAAAAGAAAAAATAAAGAAAGAAAAAAAAAAAAAAAAAAAAGAAATGTAGAAATGAAAATAATATCTGGCTTGCTTTCTATAAGAGAGAGAGAGACAGACAGAGAAACATGCGACGCTGCACAGCTTACAATAGCTTACTATAGCAAAAAGTGTCGTGACAACTTTTCGTAAGAATTTTTTCCGTCTAGCCCCCTTTCACAACGCGCGATAAGGAACTTAGTTCCAATAAACGTTTTTATCTTTAAAATATCGTAACCCCCACTTGGGTTAATTTCATAAAATTTCAACTCCATCCCGCCACACAAATAAAACAAAGTAAATAAACATGTACACTTATCTGTACGTCACTTTAGTGCTGGGACATTAATTCCCTAGCGATGCCATAGTGTAGAACAGAAGGTCAGTTTAATATTACATAATCAGCTAGTAACACACTGCTAGGACACAAGCCTCCACTCTAAGAGGAAAAGGCGTAATCCACCACGCAGGCTCAATGCAAATGTCACAATTGTCTTCGTATTTCCTGCACCGTGATGAGAGCAGTTGTAATGAAATTAAATCTACACTTAATTTATAGTAGAAAGTTGAAGAGTATGTTTGGTTGAACACGTTAATCTCAGGAACTGCTAGTTCGAATTGAAGAAATATATTAGTTTTAAATAGCCCGTTTATCGGGGAAGGCTATGGGATATACGATATTACGCTACGACCAAGTAGGGTACAGCATCAATGAAAAATGTTGCAAAAACGGGAAAAAAATGTTATTTTTTAAAAGCTTTGATTGTGTGCGCTGCGTCAACGGTTAAAGTTACATAACAATCGTGTATGCACGCTTCACGTACAGCCAATGCAGGCGAATGCAAGCGAACGCATGCAATTGTCATTAGTTTGAGATCTCCACGCAAACAAAGACACTCTTCACGTACAGCGAGTGAAACTCACGACTCGCATTTGTTTAAAATTGGTGAACGTTCGCGTCTGTGCGCCTGTTTTCACATTTTGTAAGTAGTTGACCTTCTGTGTTACTATAGTTATTCTGCACCAATGGTTACAATTTAATTACTGTTCGCAACCCGAATCGAGCCCGAAAGTATAACTTAATGCTCATCATGTGCAGCGGTTATTAATTATTAAGTAAGGTTATTGCATAACAAGCGTAATCTGAGCTTGCTATTAATGTGAAATACGGCCGATGGTACACATTAAACTATTTATAATAGGTAAGAGACATGAGTATGACCAACAGGGCTATTGGTTATCTTTTAAATGTCAGTGGCTATCATAGTGTCCATCAATTAACTGTCAAATGGTTATAATTTGGTAAAAAATGGAACCATTTGACAGTTAATCGATGGACACTATGATAGCCACTGACATTTAAAAAGATACGCAAAATCTCTGCTGGTGTATTAATGAACATGGACGAGTCGAAATGAGTATTTAAGGATCGTAGCTAGTGGCGATCTATAGTTTCTGCCTACCCCAATGGAAAGAAGAAGTGAGTTTATGTTATGTTTGAGAGACAAGCATGTGTAACGTGGTTAAGCAATGCTCTTGATAACGCAAGCAAATGCCAAATAAACTGCCCATTTTGTTGTTTGTATCAAAACAAAGGGCCAGACATTCTATCACGGATACCAATGATGGAAAAGTTGAAAATCTGTGGGACTGACAGAAGCCACAGAAAAACTACACTAAATATACTAATACTATTGGGAGCGAGATTACTGACGTGATGTTATGATATTTAATGGGCGCCTGTGCGTACTGTATGAAACAAACATAATAATTCACTCGTTCCGTTCAGGTGAACGAATCTATGTCAGTCACCATTCGCAACCTGTCGGTGTAACACATTGCCTTTATTGTACCTTGTGCATAATTTTAAATACAGTCCACTTTAATTCCTATTTATGTGGTTTCATTACCAGCGACTCCCACATAAAAATGGTCCTTCGAGCCGGATCTAAACCAGCGACCTATGGATAAAAAAAAAATGGACATTTATGTTTACCCAGGGCCAGATAACTGCTTATCAATTTTGTCAGCCAGTGCAGCTTGAATATGTCATTCATAGAAAGCTTTTTTTTTTAAATCCAATCATGAACATCGTACAAAAATCGAATCGCAAAAACAACTAAAGCCTGCCACACATGTTCAGTAATGAACGCATCGACCTACTTTGTCTAGTGGTACACTCTGGCACTGCTAGATACTCTGTTTTTTTAATTAAACATTGTCTCTTCGCAATCAAGACGGTATATCAAATAGTAATACTAGCGGGGACGGGGTAAGGGTGAGGTTCGATTGAAAGCGGGGGTTGTTTTAACGTGAAATGACAAAGGAAAATTGGGTTGGTTTTTGTGAAAGTATAAGTATTTTGTGTTGATTTGTTTAAGTTTAATTTAGTTCTGGATATGTTCTTACGTATGCAAAAATAAATTTACACAACAAAACATAACATCACGCCTGTAATTTCGAAGGAATGGAGAGTTGTACATAATAATACACCCACAATTTAGACAGTTATGTTTAAGTTCCATGTTATAGAGAGCGAGTCGAAATCCAGACTCCGTGGCTGCTTCTGAGAAATTTGGAACGGAAAAACTCAATATCTCTTTACTCGAACTGAAACTCGAACCCAAGAACCCTTGCTCAGCAGTCGCGCTTGAGAGCACTTGTCCAACGAAGTATAACAATAAGTTATTTTTTTATCTTACTCGCTCCCACTCCTGGGTAAAGGCTTCCCTCCTCTCTGTCCACTTTTCGCTAACCCGCACACCAGTTCTGAGATAACCTATCCAGTGCCCAGTAATTTACGTTGCTTGTTATAGCCTTACCAGAAATCACTCGGTAAAGATCATTCGCTCCTGTATGCGGCTTCCTAAATCGCTCCGCTTATCGTAGAACCTCACCCCATCAGCGCAGTCCATTGTCACCGGTACAATAGTCTGATTAATACCAAACAGGCACCGAGATTGGCTCTGTACAATGTCTCTGTTTACGCCGATGATGGTTTTGGTGATTTACGTGTGTTACCAGTCTAAAATATAAGGGCTTTTGTCTTATGGAAATCTTGTGGCGTCTTTGTGTGTGCTTTGCTTAAATTATTATTATGGGGTGTGGATTTTTGGGATTAAAAGGATTTTAGAATTAAAGGGTGGGTTTGTGATTCATCAAGGAGAGGCGTATTATGCGTAATTTTCTGTGTTTGAAATTCAGATTTTTCTGATTGTTTGTCTCTTGAACTGTGCAAGAAAGCTTGAAAGTTAGCTGTTAATGATTGAAGGATTAATTAAGAAATAAATTAAGTATAAATTAATTAAGAAAGGTTAAAGAAGAAATGAATAAAGGATCGATTAAACGTTGGTCCACGTTTGTCATGTTTTACGCCCATCGCGTAATTTTACAAGGAAGCCTGATACAGTGGTTCGTCCAACAATTTTAATTGTAGCCCAAAATCTTATGCTACAGATTCTTAAAATTTTATTGATGTAGTTAACAAAAGTCCGCTTCGTTAGTCTATTCGCAAGCGCGACACTGTGCATAAGTCTTTTTTTTTTGACCTGGTGAAGGTTGCAGGAATTCGCTGGATGTAAGACACACGGGACTGGTCTATGTGGCGACACCCGGGGGAGGCCTATGTCCAGCGGTGGACGTCTTTTGGCTGACATGATGATGATGATGAAATGTTTTTACTGTGATAACTTAACGTTAAATAATTTCACAAACCACGTATATAGTAAATATATGTATATTTTTTTGTGTTTTTTTCAAGTGGGTGGTATAATAAATGTCTTTATTTGGAATAAAGATTTTTTAAACGATTTATCCATCAGCCATAATGTTTTGAAAACGTTACATTGAGTCCTACTGAAAAGCTTGATTTTTCACCCAAAACCCGTTACCTAGCTATAATTTTTACGTAGCTACTTAGTTTGATATACTTGATTGGTTTGGTTGGCAGTTTCATGAAGCATCCATTCACACCTTGCACAGCCCCATGAACCTCGAAATCCCACTATTGATATCCACTACCCCTTTTTTTTTTTTGGGGGGGGGTGGGAAATCATCAAATAACCCCTCCCGCTCTTGGGCAGAGCGAAGGGAGTGTCAGACTTCTACTGACTAAAAACCACCCATGTTCCTTCTTGTCCTTAAAAACTGTTCGGGTTCTGAGTGCTCAATTCTAGTGTAAACATACTAACATAGCCGGCCGGCAGTTAAAACAAACCAAAGTGAGAATTAGAAGCAAGGTCACAGGAAGCAAGCTCCGAAAACTGGTGAGTCCATGAACATCCTCATCTTTCTCCCGCTCCACCCGCTCCGCAGATTACAGTCCACACCACCCCGCTAGGTTAGAAATAATTTTCTGACCATTTTTTTGGTTCTGACCAATTTAATGTCATTTACTTCAAAAAAACTTCTTTATTGGATGTTAACAATTTCGTGCAAAAATTATAAAAAAGGGATGGCGTCGCGGCAGAGCCGCGGAGGATCTGGATACGTCCGTTCGAGATGACGGTCGCGGGGCACTCTCCTCACTCCTGCGCCGCTCGCACGTTGGCTGCGAGGCGTTGCAACCACAGAGTAGAGAAACCACAGCCTACTCGATATGATTTTATTTCCCCGCGCTATATCCTCCCCCTCTAGCCTAACCAAGTGTCCTCGCAGTTGGGCTAGTTTAAATACCTGCGCGGTCTACCACGTTTGCGTTTTTCGCGAACAGGAGGCTCTACTTGACCCGCGAAAGGCGTGAGGTGCGAAACGTGATATTTTCCTACGTTTGCCCCGGTCTGTATGTTTTCCAGACCATAAGTGGTCGGGCTGATAATTTTCCCTATCTTATATGGGCCGTCACGACGTGGGATAAACTTCGCGGTCTGTCCGCGGCCTGCGTCATTAGGTCCCTGCGTTTTTAATAAAACTAGGTCGCCTACCTTGTACTCTGGTGGCGGCCTCCTCTTTTGGTCAGCATTCTCTTTCTGGACGGCCTGCGCCTTCTCGTGAATGTCCCTAGCCTCGTCTAGGGTCGCAGCCATTTTCTTTAGGTAAGGCGTAATGTTGGGCACGAAATTGTCGTGTTCTACAATAGCCCTCATGTCCAATGCGGAGTCGGAAGGAGCTCGTAACTCTCTCCCGAAGGTAAGGTACGCCGGCGAATACCCTGTGCTACTGGTAATCGCGGAGTTCATAGCAAACCTGATTGCAGCAAGGTGTATGTCCCAGGTGGTATGTTCGTGGCCTACGAGTATGGCTAGTTGAGGTTTAAGGTCGCGGTTCTTCCTCTCTATCGGGTTGGCTTCGGGATGATAGTAAGGCGTGAGTGCCTGGCTAATCCCCAGAACGTGACATACCTGTTGCATGACCTCACTCACGAATTGCACGCCGTTGTCGCTGATAAGGCGGCGTGGCACTCCATACCTCAGGAAAACTTCATTTGCGAGTGTCTGAGCGCATTCAACGCTGGTGGCATTCTCCAATGGAAACAATTCCACCCAGCGCGAGCAGACATCCTCAACGATCAGCACCCACCTGTTCTTCCTAGGCGTCTCTACGAGTGGACCGAACAAGTCCACGGAAACTACCTCGAATCGTCTCGCCACAGCAGGGGTTTGTAGCAATCCGGCTGGCTTGCGATTGTCAGCTTTATACCTCTGGCAAGGCACGCACTCCCTTATGTAGTTCGTGATGAATGTGCGCATGCCAGGCCAATAATACCTAGCACGAACGCGGCTTAACGTGCGCTCCACGCCGAAATGGCCAGCTGTCGGCGCATCATGGAAGTCAGCCATAACCTGCCTGCGTTCGTGTTCAGGTACAACTAGACAACAGTCCTCGCCAGTTTAAAGTCATTTACTTCAAAAAACTTTTTTATTGGATGTTAACAATTTCGGGCAAAAATTATAAAAAAGGATGGCATCGCGGCAGAGCCGCGGAGGATCTGAATACGTCCGTTCGAAATGACGGTCGCGGGGCACTCTATCTCTTTGTAACGGTCGTAGCGATTCGGCCACTAGTTTGGGCGCCAGTTTAATGGCATTTCTTAATTCTTCATGTCGAGGCCGCGGTATCTGCGAACGCAGACCGGGGCCCTTGCGGGCCCCTTCCATGTTGCTGACATCTCATCCGTCGACACGGGTTGTCGTCGTCATATTTAAGACGGACGGACGGCAAGCTTACCCATCACTCACCGTCCACAGGCCCGCGTCTACGGTGGCCGGAAGCCATCACGTGGCCTCCGACGCCCGGAGATATCCACTACCCCTTGAACTTATGATTATATTAGGAAACACAAACCACTGTTCAGTTAAACATAATATACACGTACAATAATAGAACTACTACCAAGAATACATTAGTTTATTGGTTTAGAGTATTGTATTAGTCAGATAGTAACTGTTTGTTGGACTGTCTGGTTCACTAGATGCCGTAAATAGATATTCTGGATGCCTTTGACTGATACCCTAATCATCAGCCGGCCATAAATCTAGACTCAGTGACTGCTACTTAGAAATTCCTGGTGGCAAAATTCAATATCAATTTGCCTGACTTGGAAATCGAACCATTTTTATACTCAGCAGTCGGGATTGCGATTGCGAGGAGCTCTTGGCTTAATAAGAACTGCCACTCGGGTCGATCTTTAGGTCAAGCTGTGCTTGCCTAGGTCGGTCTGTGGATCGGTGACCGCCCGTCATACCGAGTTTCCTCCGTGCCTCGGAAAGCACGTTAAGCTGTTGCTCCCGGCTGCCATATATAGATCTTTGACAGTCGTTACAGGTAGTCAGTGACCTGAAATTCTGACATCCAGTCTTACCAAAGAGTATCGTATTACCTAGTATTAACTGAGTTGTGGAGGTCAGATAGGCAGTCGCTCCATGTAAAATACTGGTATTCAGCTGCATCCGGTTAGACTGGAAGCCGATCCTAACATAGTTGGGAAAAGGCTAGCCAGATTATGATGAGTCGGGATTGCGATCTCTAGACAAATGAAAGATATCAGCTTTTTCTCTTGAATTTCATCACACCTATGATGTTTCTGGAGTTATAGACGTGCATTGGCGGTGAAGACTTACCGTCCCGTAGCCTCGTTGTTCTGGTGGATGCAAGTCTGCAGTCAGGTCTTGGGCTCTTTCCAAGACCGGCCAGAATTTTTTGGATTTTCTATTTGTTCTGGAGCTTGGATGTGTGACCGGTTGATAGCGATAGGTTTACGCCTTTTATATAGGACTTAAATTTAACTGGCAAATTGTGAATGTACTGTGATCGAACTTTGCCTAACCCTTTTGGGGAAATCAGGCGTTACATTATCATGTTATTTACCCTACATGATGGAAGTATTCATCGTCGTGAACATCATAGTAAATATTAGAATTTTACAACTATTGTAATATATGTGTTTGGAACAGACTCGTGTAGTATATAACCTGAATTAACACATCGGAAGCGGTTAATTCCGGGAAAAGCCGCGAGTACAAGCCAGTATAATAATATTAACATTAAATTTTTCACAACCTATGCAAAACAATACAATAATAACAAATGCACTTCCTACAATCCAACTGAAATACAACTGAAAATTAACATTAAAATAATATAACAACGATACAAAACTGACTAAAACATAGATTTAGGTTATGAATTCCGTTTTGCTACTGTTCGCAACACTATCAACCGGAAACGGATGCTAACAACACAATTCCGAATGCGGAAATGCTGTGTTTGCTACCACTTCCTGTCATTTGGATGTAGCTTTGTAGTGGCGGCACAAAAAATGTTCGGAAGTTTGATATATGGGCTGGACAGCTAGTTAATATTTATAGGTCAAGATTGTAGTATTTGTTTTGCAGTATACGGGAAACAATGGAGCCAGTTTGATTGATATACTGTTGATTTCAAAGGATGAATAAAAATGGGATGAATAAACATAACTGTGGGTGTACTAATGGTGTCACCTCTACCTAACTACTCTGCCCATCCTCTGTATAACTGTCACAACCGCAACAGCTAACTTTAAAACCAGTGCTAGCTTTACTAAAAAGACTTTCTCAGAAACAGCTCAGGCCTAAGGCCCCGCTGTGTTCTCGTAGCGGCGACTGGCGACCTCTCGAGTCCGGCCCTGGTGCAAGCCATGGGGGACCATGGCTGGCATGACCCCGGAGGGTGAGAGGGAATGGGACGCCGTCGCCTCCTAGCGAAGTAGGTGGTGGAACGTGAGAGGGACAGAACCTCTCGTCCCAGCCATCGCGCGAGAGTCAAAGTCAAAGCATTTATTTCAATTAAACCATTACAGGTACTTTTGAATGTCAGAAGAACAATTCATAAAACTAAACTACGAGTGCAATACGTCATCCCGAAAGCCACCACGCCGAATCACACACCGCCCGCAACAACGAACACTGCGAGCACGAAAGCAAGCAGAGACGGTTCGGGCGTCGGGGGCCACGTGATGGCTTCCGGCCACCGTAGACGCTGGCCTGTGGACGGTGAGTAATGGGCTAGCTCGCCGTCCGTCCGTCCTCTTTGAGGCACGTTCGTGTTCCACGCACACCTCAAAGAGATGTCAGCAACATGGAAGGGGCCCGCATGGGCCGACGCCCGTCGTGGCTGCGGTTTGTTCGAAAGAGATACCGCGAGCTCGGCACTAAGGGCTAAAAAGGAACATGGGTGGTTTTTAGTCAGTAGAAGTCTAACACTCCCAATAATAATAGAGCCTCGACGAACATCTAAGGAGGCTCTCACTTGGTAGCTGGATCAAGGGCTTGATCCAGAAGGCAGTACTTCTGGACACGGCGCGCATTGTCAGGAGGTTCCTCTCTCAAGAGCCCTGACCACCGGTAGCTCGAACCCTGTTCCCTACCACGCTGCCCAGAGCGGGAGGAGTCATTTGATGATTTCTCACCCTCCAAAAATAAAGGCCTTATCACATTACAGGCAAATTGTGGGTGTACTGATCTTTTCATACCCCTTTTAAAAAAAGAGACAGGATCAAGTGTTGTCTTTATTTTATTCCCAGAAAATCGAGGAATAAATCACAATCCACTTTTCTAAAGTCGCATTAAACTCGTCACACAATAGCACTCGTAATCGGACCTACATTGTTGTCTTTATGCGCCATATTTTAAACGAACACACTGGTTTATAGTACTGGGAACGTCGTAAACACAGATATAAATGTACCTAGATAATACAAGTACCACGATCCGTTTGAAAACCAACCAAGAACGCCATTTTTATTTATTTAACGCACAATGTACACAGCATAGTTAAACGCTACGCTTAAAACTAGTGAGTACATGACCTTGTTAGGGCTCAGAAAGATAAATTAAAACTAACAATATTGCAGTATCTATTATATCACGTAAATTAGGAACTTTCACATAAAAAATATTATATTAATTAAAACTTATGTCTAACTTTATACAAAAATAAACTTTTTACTACCTACTGCGACGTTATAAGCACTATTTAATTATATTTTATTTAGTTAGGTAGGTACTATACAAAATAGAGTACGTTTTTGTTCTACAAATATCCATAATTAAGTTCTTGAGTTTTTCTTTCAACCAATTAGCTTGCTGCGATAGTAACCTCATTAAGTATAAAATACTTAAGTCAGCCATGCACAGTGGCACGCGAAGTAGGTGCTCTTGTGTTGTCTAGGTAAATGTATATCTGTGATTGCAAACAATTGTGAGATCAAATTGCTAGTACCTACTGGAGTTTCTGAAGAGACACGTTAGAAGAATCTGCTTTGTTCAACATTATAAGCTTGTGAATATGTGAATTCTTGGAATGCTTCACACTCTACTCCAAGAATTTATTTCAACCATACCAGTTACAGACACTTTTACTCAATGCATTTTCCAAGTCGAAATACAACAAACCATATTAACATTAAATTATTCAGAAAATCAAAATCAAACGGCATTTATTTAAATTTTGTTTGTAACCAAAGACTTCTAATAAGTTACATAGCGAAAACTCAAGGGTTAAAAAACTCCGTCGGGGCTGCGGGTTGCTCGTCGGGGCTGCGGGTTGTTCGCAAGAGATACCGCGGCCTCGACATAAAGGGATAAGAAGGAACATGGGTTTTTAGTCAGTAGAAGTCTGACACTCCCTTTCGCTCTGCCCAAGAGCGGACCCCTATTCGATGATTTTCCACCCGCCAAAAAAAAAGGGTTAAAAAACTGCCCGCGAGGTGTTTTCTGGCCCACGCTCTCTCACCAATAAGGCACAGGTATTCATAGACTAGCCAAACCCCGACAGAAATATGAAACTGTATCACACTGACAGACAAACATGACGAAACTAAAAAAAATAAAAAATAAAAAAAATAATAAAAATGTTTATTTCAATAACAATAGGTATTTCGATACATAGTATTTGGAGATCACCTTTTAAGCAATGAATTGCTTGTATTAGGGAACTCCGCACTTCCACTTATCATTTTCTATGCAATTGAAATGTAAACATGCAAACTAAAATAAAAATAAAAGTAAAAGGGTAACATAAAATTGTACAAAGGGCTCTGCAAATGAATGAGCCTTATGTAGAAAAAGGCCCTATCTGAAACTATACTGTAAAGTGGGTATCAGTCTCGCCTTTTGACTCTTGTTGCAAAACAAGCGCACCAAAACAAATCTTAGTTCCAAAATTCCCCAATTCTTAATTGCAATGACCTACGAAGAGTCGTGTACCCGAAAATAGGCCAGCTTACCCGAAACAAAGACCGTATAGAGACGCTAATCCTATTTTCATAACTATTGCCTGAAGCACATAGGTCTAGATTGAACGTAAACATCGCCTAGATTGCTTCAGGCTAAGCCCGCGTATGCTCCGTTGCTTACGACTAAATTAGGTCAGATTTAGGTCTTTTAGAATCGGGGTAGCGGGTAGATTTAGTTTTTTCTGTTCACTTTTTCTAAGAATATCATTGTGTTTTTAGGGTTTGGTATGTACCTGAAAAAGAAAACCAAATTCGTAACTAAAGGATCACGTTACTGTCCACCTGTGTGTCTGTTAATATAACCTTTTTTACAGGAACGCGTAGTCTACGGTCTCTTTTGGCTGTGAAAACTTTCAATGCGAACTAAAGATATAACCATTTTTTTTCGCATATTGATCGATTTCATAAGAAAATCAAAATCTAATTTTGGGAATATTAGGACAAGATTTCCAAAATCCCTGAAGGAATAACTCAGTTTGCCCAACCTGATGACACCTTATGCCATCGATGCCCGACAATGGCCATCCTCAGCAGTCGCGCTAGCGATCACTAGACGATCAAGGCAGTCAACGAGGCGGTTTTCTTGTCTTAATATTGTGCATAGAAAAATCATCATCAGCCTATAATGTTCCCACTTACTTAGGCCTCCTCTCTAGGAGAGGGCTATTAATCCACCATAGTAGATGTCACATCACATGTCTTCGATTTTTTTCGATCTAAGGCATGCCGGTTTAATCACGATGTTTTCCCTCACCGTTTTGAGAGCAGCGGCCTGGGTTCGAACCCACGACTTACTGTTCGTAAGTCGGGGCCGCCACCACTGGGCCACGGCTGCTCCTTATAGCGTCCTCAAAATGTTCACAATTATTTTATAAAAGATATCCGATACAAACCATCTAACCTACATAACCGATTTTTCACCAAGCATTATTCGTTACAGCTCTATTCTTCGACACAAAAGGCGAGAGAGCACTTTAGGCCAGAAAGTGCACAAGTGCTCATCCATACTCGCTTTCTTGTCTGCCATTGTTTTCCACTCTCAGCTGGTCCCCTTTATAGATAAGGGTGTGCCACGGACTTGAGATTGTCTTTGATAAACTTTTATCAGGTATAAAGAGTTTTATTTTTAAAATGGTGGACGGGTTGTCTTTTGTGGGCGGTCTGGTGGACTATAGTAACTGTGTTAGGGTTGTATATGTAATTACAAAGTGCGTTACATAACATAACATTATGCCTATAATCCCAGAAAGGTAAGGCAGAGGTGTATTCTTTAGGACAGCCACATTTCGTAATTTGTTTGTCTGTTTTGGTTTTTAATGTTTTAGGTTTTTTTTCCTTAATTAGAAATCCATTTAGATGTAATTAGCCTGATGTGAAGCGATGATGCGGCTGAGCATGGAGCACGCTTGCTTAGAAGAAATCGATTCACTCGAACTTTGAAGAGACCCAGATTATAATGATAGGGAAACTGAGAAGCCAGCATTCATTAAAGATTTTGCTTGGTGTATTTAGCAGTGATAGCCTACATAATGTGACCCTCAGACTGCCAAATCGTAGGTGCCTATTGTTTAATTTTGAGGAAACAAGCATGTTTTCTTTTTTTTGGCGGGTGGAAAATCATCAAATAACCCCTCCCGCTCTTGGGCAGAGCGAAAGGGAGTGTCAGACTTCTACTGACTAAAAACCACCCATGTTCCTTCTTAGTTCTTTATGTCGAGGCCGCGGTATCTCTTGCGAACAACCCGCAGCCCCGACGGGACAACCCGAAGCCCCGACGGGAGAGATGTGACCCTCGGACTGCCAAATCGTTGGTCTCGAGTTCGAACACAAAGCACACACCGCTGATTTTTGGATTCATGTGCGATTGTTTAATTTTGAGGAGACCAGCATCCCTGAGAGATATTTCTCGACGGCATGTAAAGTCAATTCAGAGGCCAGAGGAGGAAGTCAGAGGCCAGAGGAGGAGGTCAGAGGCCAGAGGAGGAAGTCAGAGGCGACATACGTACTCTGACACCAGGATAGGCACTAACCACACGAAAAATAAGGAATGCTGTTGTGATGCGTGAAAAGCCGTGGGTCTAGGTAAATAGAGCATTTCGTGTGTTTGAAGTGGTTGAAACCATCAAACTTCCACATGCTGAACTAGTGCCCGGTGGATTCAAATTCAATTCAAATTCAAATTGTTTATTTTTCTTTAACAAGTTTACAACAATTAGTTTGTGATTGGAGCCTTCTTTTAAGCAAAAATTGCCTGTATTAGAAGACTCTGGACTTCGAAGATTACTGGTTATGTCACTGTTTTTTGTATGTTCACTTCCTGCTGATCAAAGTTTTAACTATTGTCTTCATGTGAAGGCTGATGTTGTACTTGTTAGTTATTTTCTATTTATGTTTTCCTAAAAGATTGTTTTCGTGTTACCATTCTCTTAGTACGAGGTCTAGTTACCGAGTTTCTTTTAACTCACCCCACTATGAAATTTCTCCTTTATTGTCAGTGCGTTAACAAACATTTAAACTCACTAACATAAACAGACAGACCTGGAACAACTACCTGTAAGAGACACACATAATTTTGTTCCGTGCGGGAATCGAACACGGGGCTCGCAGGACAGCAGCCACTGTGCCAACCGTGCCGTCAAAGTTGTAGGATCAAACCCATGCAGGTAACTAGCCTAAATAAAAAGCCACTGAATAAAGGACTGTATCAGCGTTGCCTTAAAGACAGTACAATAGTACGAACAATAGATCTCTAAAAAATGTTTTTTTTTTTTACCTATTATATACATACATACATATACTCACGCCCTTTTCCCATGGGGGTTGGCAGAAACCACAGAGCGCTATCTGCTATGATCCTTACATACATTTTTTTTATTAGCCTATATTGTGGGAACTCTTTATGTCATTTCTGCTACATTTTAAAGGATTTTTAGTAAAAAGTAAATTAAATACGTAATTTAATCAAAACTTTTATTATTCTTGTTTTTCATTGCGTAACCGACTCCAAAAACATTTGATCATCTA
Organism: Diarsia brunnea; assembly: GCA_949774965.1. NCBI lineage: Eukaryota > Metazoa > Arthropoda > Insecta > Lepidoptera > Noctuidae > Diarsia > Diarsia brunnea. The sequence goes on from OX459022.1 coordinate 7,213,888, forward strand.
GCAGTACAAATAGTTCTAATTAATTAGACAATATTACATTTTAAATAAAACCATTTTCAGTAAGTTAATCTACTACAAACCTTTGGACTATAATATAATTATTTCATTAAAGTTTAAAAAATAACTATAAAATTAAAAAATAAAATTTTATTTTAATACAGTAAGATAAAATGACTGAAAAAAGTCAAAAAATATAAACAAAAGTCACGTGAACAGTTAAAAAATATTATAATATTATAGTTTTTTTAAACAAAAAAAATATTACGAGATAGTATTTACACAGAAACTCAAATACTAATCTAAAATTAATTTTCAGTCTCAGTCAGAAGGTTTTTTTCTGAATTTATTTACATAAAACTAGATACTTAACAAAATTTTACTTTAGCAATAGACATTACAGGTTAAAATATTTATTTTAGTCCCATAAAAAGGATTTTCAATAAAATCGATAATTCGAGGTTAAAATACTATTAAAATTAACATTGACGTCTTAATTGACAATAATTCTTTAAAAAATTAAAAGACTACTTAATAAAATAATGAGATAAGTACTTATATTATTCCATTTTACAATAAAAAAAAACTATTTTTTTAAAACACTTCTTAGATTAATTAATCAATATTTTAATCTTCTTCAATGTAAAATAAGACAGCTAATTCAAAACTTACTTAAGAAATTACAACTTAATTTAAACTTAAATGTAACATAACTTAGGTTAGGTTTTTCTTTGACATGAACACTTAAAGCTTTTTAATTTTAGGCTCGTTTGTCAAACTTTTGACGTAATTAAAGTCGTGAGAAGTATACTAAGGAGACATCTTTTTTCATTAAACTTTTTTTATTATTTTTGCACCGACGTTAACTAAAGCAGTTTTCCTTTTTAATTACTACGTGCCCTCATTAGTTTTCAGTATTTCTGAAAAACATAAAAAAACTTACTTTTATTAATGACTTCATACAACTGAGCAATAAAATAAAACAGTAAAGAAAAATGAAGTGGTACCTACTCTTAAATAAATGTGAATTAATAGATGATTATAAATTAGTTAGTGACTCAGAGTAAAATGACAAAAGATTTACATTCACATGACTGAAAAACAGGAATAACTCTAACTGCAGTACTCAGAGATATTTAATGATTACTTAAGCCGTCACTTAGTAAAGATTTGACATACTTTTGTATGACAAAACTGTTAAAACCTTTACTAAGTGATGGCCTAAGTAATCATTATAGTTCTCTGAGTGCGGCAGTTAAACTTGACGTAACGTGGGAGAAATGTTACATACTGATCAAGCATAATTGTATTCTTAAAGAGGTAGATAATATTTAAAAAAATATGAAACGGACTATGGTGACTCAAGTTTTCTGGTTCTTAACGTCCGTCAGCATACGCCGTTATTTTTTCTATTTTGATCGGCTTCCAATGTAACTAAATACTAGTCTGGTACGTTATATAGAGTTTATGATTATCTGATCTCCACAATTTAATTACTGGATTATAAGATACCCGTTAGAAAGAAAAAAAAAGACGTGTGGCACTCGGAGACTGCCGCGGTAAAGCTATTGCATAGCATTTTTTATCAACTTATGCAATTATAATTATTTATTTATTTTATTAATGCAGTATTTTTTTTCCTTTGTTTTTTTTTCTTTGATATTAATTCAAGTTACACTTTGAGCGTGATGACTGATAAAAAAACATTTTTTTTTCTTTTATTAAATAAATGAGTGTTAGGTTTTTTTCGTTACGGAATTTCTGGATTCGGTCCCCACGCTCAAGGCCCGCGATAGAAGCTATGCAATAGCTTAATAAAAAAACGAAAATCGAGATCAAAGAATCACACAAAATGGAAAAACACTTCTATACCTAATGCAAGTAATACCTACTATTTTATTTTTTTTAGTTAACATCAGTGCAAAAAACATCAATAACCAATTTACATAGTGTCTTCGACACGATAGGGCGATTCATCTTTAAGCTTACGTATATTTATTTATATTTTAAACCGATTACATTTTAAAACATTTCATGTATTTCACCTAACTACGCATGATTTATTTAAACGTGGGTCCCAGCTGTCAGCTGAACACCATTACCTGAAATTGAAGCCAATATTAATAAAATTGCAACGGCGATCATAATTTATTGAATTTTTCGTGTTTGGGAGGAGGGTTGGAGTAACGGATGTGATGATAATAATTTTATATTTGACAGAAATATCTTCTGGAATCATTAAATGATTTAATAGGGTTTTAAGGCAAACATAATTGACTGGCGAAACGTCAGAGACGTGATTGAACAAAAATAGATACTTTGCCCAGCAGTGGGACAGAATAGGCTAATAAAAAAAAATTGCAGCCTGTTTTTATACTATCATCAATAATAGCACCACACATTTCTTGTTCTAGTAAAAAAAAAAAATTGCAAATGTGAAGATTGAAAAATATATATTTTTATTAAATATTATAATAACATTTACATAATAAGATTGAAAAGACTTCAAGAGAGATATTTAGATGATTAATGAAAAGATAAGATGGTAGTAATCCAACCTACGTAACATTTTGCGTAAAAACACTTTAGAATTTCAATTAAAACATCTAAACACAGGTTTTTTTATGACATGACATCAAGTGATTCAAAACGATAATGACATTATAACAAAAATGTTACATCATTTGAGAAATATTTTTTTTATTGTATTGAGTTTTACTTTGTGTATGTAATGTCAGTGATACTCGATTTCATTTATTTTTTTATTTAAGTTCCAAACAAAAAAAAAAATAAAAATAATCTTTTTTTTGAGAAGTTATGTTCATTGCTGATTTTCATGTTGTTTTCACCAGTGAATAGATTGGTTCTCGAGGAAGGTTTTAGTATATAATTTGATCAACATCCGCGCCAGAAGCTGCAAGCATCAACTAGTTTAAAATGATATAAAAATAAAAAATGGAATATACAAAGAAAACCGTAAATTATCTATGATAATTATGTGTATGTATGTTGTGTGTGCGTGTGTTAGGAGGGTGAATTACTTTTTGAATAATATTTTCTCAATCGATTTCACATTAAATTATATCAAAATGGACGTCTAAATGAAAGCATACTGAAGGATTCTAATCCCTAGAATCAACGTCGAGAGTTGAAATTCCAACAATGTAAAAATACGTAAGCATTCTGTAGGTGATACTTTTGAAAACGGACATCCGGAAATCGGAAATCTTTAGATAAAACATACCTTTGGTAGTAATCTGATTGGACTGCAAGTTTCCTTGACTGGACGGCGGAAGTATGTACAAAGCTCCTGAAGACTGCGAAGATGATTTAGGCACCTGTGCAAAGATACATAAGGCTTAAAATCCGGTAAACAAGAGTATTAGTATGGTAAGAGAAGCAGGAAATGGTATAAGAAAAGGTTAAAATTTCTTGTTTGTGACACACCGGGCAGGTGATCAGGTGACTCACCATGACGTTTTAGATCCCTAGCACATGGCGTATTTTAAACGCACAGACGATACGCGTTTCAGGAACGCGCGTCGTCTGCGCTATAGATAGCTATTTTTGTGAAGCGCGTACAAAGGGTCAGTTTGGGACCGCTGTATCTGCGGCCTGCGCATATACGTGCGTTTCACGATCGCCCCGCGTGCTTAGGTTACAAGGTTGCGTTAAAATCTCGTTTGAATCGCGTCTGCGTGATTAAAATGCGCCGTGTGCTAGGGGTCTTAAAGCTGTATTGTTTTATTATTATTTCAGAGTTGGAAAGATATGCCGCTAGGAGTCCTTCATGGCCCAGACTGTTTTCCAGACTGAACTGACATTAAAACAACACTGCTTTAGGACGTCATTATATCCCCTCTGGTGACCGAAATGAACCTACTATTCATTGTATCTTGCCACTGGCTCGATTTAATTTGAGCAGACCCAGAATTTGTCACTGATAATAACAAAAAGATGTATGAACCTACACATGAGGTTTTCTTTGCTTCGAACATCCTTTTTTTTGTTTTAAAAAAAAAAACGTTACCCCACTCTAAGAATTTCTCCTGTATCGTGGGTGCGTTTACAGACATTTAAACTCACATATCGTCCCCGTAGTTGGAAAATTAATTATGTACGATTTTGGCGATTTTGACTTTTCCCTATTTTCAAAACACCTAAAACATGCCGCATATTTGAGCCTTACAGGCATTTTCGTATCTTATTCCGTTCCAAAAATATAGCCATTTTTGTCAGACAGTTGGAATAATAAATATCTTCTGACAAACACTATTTTTTAAAGGAAAAATAAATAACTCGGTAAATAAATCAATTACTGTGGTCAATGATACACTTGTCTGTAACTCTTTTGTATGTATCTCCTTTCCTTGTGTAGTGTACTCAATTGTTGGTGGGCCAAATAAATAAAATAAAAATAAATAAAATAAATGATATGTTGAATGTCAAATAAATTAAACAACATGAGTTGTTGAATTTTTCCTCAACTTAAAAATTCTTTCACATAACTAACAAAGTTGTAGGAAAACTAAATAACTCTATTTATTTAATTCTGC